>CAOLHI010002663.1:0-378961 GCA_948474755.1 Ctenosaura bakeri | reverse complement strand
AGGCTCATGAGCGTCACGTAAATGGGAGTGTGTCGTACGGACCGCCACTCCCATTTATGCAACCCTCAAGGGGCCCTCTCGCAAAAGAAACTGCATGCGAAAAAGGCCTCAGTTTTACAACTCCTACTCATGCAGTCATTCTGGCTTATACAAACATCCCAGTGCCAAACCTCTACTGAAACAAGGTTAGACTCCTGGATAGCTCCTCTACAACCTGGGTCAGGTGTTACACTGGTTTCTGGGGTCCCTTAGGGGACACCTTAATGTGCTCCATGTGAGAGGGAATGGGAACTAAAAAGAGTACAAACAATAGTAATGCGAGAGGCAGGGTAACCTAGCAGGGTCTTTTTACCCAGTTTTTATGGGGTCAGGCCAAGCCAAAAACCAGACAATGGTGTCAAATAAATGATTTTATTGAATGAAAATATCACGCATCAATGCAATCACTCGTGCACTCACTCAAGACCTATTAAGAAGCAAAAGAGTTGAAAATGAATCGGGGAAGTAGTAAAGGGATTGTAGATGGGGTGATACTGCACCTTTTCCTGAAGTCCTTGGTCCAGGAAAACAGCAAACAAAGGAGAGCTCAGCAAAGAAAAGGCTAAGAGGATTACTCAACTAGCAGAGAAACGGTCTGTTAGCGTGACCAGGAGTTATCCAAAGGAACTCTCAAAAACTAGGACTGCTTTTAGGGGAAAATGTACCCCGAGGGCAAATCCTCTCCCAGGGAGAACAATAGGCACTGCAAAGGAAAGGAAGCTCCTGTTGGGGGATCCCAGGGGGCATGCTGTACGCCAGCATGACCCACAGAACGCCGGTGCATCAAAAGTAGACGAGAAACAGCACAAGTCCAAAGAACCAGAGCACGAGGCCAAAAATACACTAAACTACATGTTTATTGCAGGTTTGAATACATGGGAAAAGCAAAGCTAGGTCAAATCCATTTTGTCTGTGTCTCCACAGCATGACAGACAAGCAGATTGTTAAGGCAGTGAATAACAAGAAGAACAAAACATGAATCGAAAGAGAACAGAACAGAGAGTAAGACTAAATAAAAGTTAGCCTACTGTGGGAATGTCCAGGCAGCTGGTTTGGTTCCCCAAACAACCCATAAGCTTCCCACAGGAGTTGAGAAAACATAGCAGTGATTCCATCAGTTACCATGGCTACGAGCGCAGCAGAGGAACAAGACACTTAACCTTTTAGGCAGGGGTCTGGCAGCCTAACTTTAACAGCTCCACAATGGCTACTCATTTTGCATGATGGGTTTATGATGTGTTGCCAATGTTTCAGGATCTTAGGTTGCATTGGGTTGTGGTATAAATTTATGTAGATGGTCCTTGCCCGGTATGATTTTTCTGATATTGGTGCTCAACCTGGGGAAAACATGCTAATCTCCTCCAGTTGGCTCCTCTGTGGCTGAGGACCCTTTGTTTACCGTGGGTTTGCACAGCTTGAGTTCTCCTTGGGCTACATGACTGGGGATTTTACTGGCCTGACCTGGTTCTCGATTGTTCAACTGTTCCTGCCTATGTGCTCATCCGGGCAACCTCTCTGGCATGTTGAATCACATTTAATATTAAAAATTGTAGACCTCGGGACAGGCTATACCGGTGGGGTAACACAGTTATGGGAGGAGTGGCTGTTAAACTGAGTGTAGATTTTCCATGTTGGGTAAAGTTTAATTGAAATGGCCTTTTGTCTATGGAGGGAAAAAGTCTTGTGATATACAGTGAGGAAAACTCAAGGAAGCTTTGCTTCTCCATTAATTGCTTCTACTGCTGCTAGTCATCATCATAGAGCAGTACTGAATAAGTCTCTCTGCACTGGCACTGCAAGTTTACAGTAAGCTAAGATGCATATAGATGTTTCTGCAAAGC
This sequence comes from Ctenosaura bakeri, assembly GCA_948474755.1. NCBI lineage: Eukaryota > Metazoa > Chordata > Lepidosauria > Squamata > Iguanidae > Ctenosaura > Ctenosaura bakeri. The sequence goes on along the minus strand of CAOLHI010002663.1, from coordinate 377,081 downwards.
AGAGCAGGTGAAAAATTTTCTGTTATAGGGTGAGCTCTGCTTCTGCTGTCTTCCAAGGACACATATACAGCTCTGGATCAATTACTGCTATATTTTCATGCTACACCAGGGCCAGTCCAAAACATTTTGTACCCAAAGGAAGAGCAGCAAATGATGCTCCTTATTCACTTAAAAGTCCTCATTCATCCATGCATCGCACCCAAAGTTGGCTATGCTTTTCTGGTACTTGAGGCCAAAAATTCCAGAAACGTTTCTTCCCATTTCTAGCTGTCAAAAGACGAGAATAACATTTAAATAATCCACCATTTGCTTCCCTTTCATCATAGCATACATGATCTGCCCACCCCCTTTTAAAAAGCAGCTGAAAAACTGGGATACTCAAGACTGTCTCTGCCAAATCAGGGCAGTTGGAGGGTGCTGGTAAAGTGCTAACAAAATTCCATGATGGTGTAGCATACACACACTGAAAGGCCAATAAAATGATGTTGCAGATAACCCCTATGGATGCAGACTGAACCAAAAATATTCCCAGCTCAATCCTGAACTTCTGGTAGAAAGATGGATGCCTGGGATTCATGGATAAAATTATATACATCTCATTATGTCTACTTAGAAGTAAACTCAAGCTTTAATCTACTAAAGTGCATCATTTTACTTACTCTGACAATTTATATTTGGAATATGGCTGATCTTGCTCAGGTGAAATTTAGGGTCAAAATATGGAGGGAACAACATTCCCTGCTTCCACTATAAAGCAATGTGTTTTGTGGAGACATCATACTAAGGTAAAGATATTACACCATCTCTGAAGATCAGATCTGAGCCCAGAGGGTTTTTACAATGTAAGAGTTGTTTAAAGCTTATGGTAAAATTTATGACATAAGTTCTCTGATGTACCATGCTCACACCAAACATGTTTTATACTTAAACCTGTTGCACAGGAACATTCCATGAATACAACAGGTCGTGGCTTATCTTGAGTACCACAGGTCCTTTTATTACATTTCAAATTCTCTCATTAACTGGAGGACACATGTATCTTGAATTATTTATATTGCCTAAGAGGAAGGAAGCAGGAATGTCAAGACAGTATGCAACACAGTCTTAAATGCCTACCTAGTTAGAATACACTTTCTGGCCATTTCTGCACTAGACTGTTACAGTGCTATTATTCCACTTTTAACATCGTATGGAATCCTGGGGTTTGCAGGTCCTTCCGTAAACTGCAAACCCCAGGATTCCATAGAATATTGAAAGTGGAATAATAGCACTATAACAGTCTAGTGCAGAAATGGCCTCTGTACACATTACCATCAAGGTGCAGCTTGTGGCATACAAACTATTTCTGAAACAAAATTTCTTTGCATAAGTTCTTGAATAGGTGGGGCAGGGAACATTCTGTGCCAGGAGAATCCCTTTGTAATTTTTCCAGGCATGCAAAATGACTGAATCTTTAGTTTTGTGTATATTTGTTTAATATTTATTTTGAAGATTTTATTTATATTACCATGAAATTCTTCTATCCATTATTCCGTGAATGACACTGCAGTCTGTAAATTCTTAAAATAAGATAAAATAAACTGATTAAGGTGGAGTCTTACTTATTCATTGATCCACAATGCATGTGGATCACTTCCAAAGTAATTTTTGTAACTAATTGCCATGTTATAAATATACCATTTTCCGATATGTGGGCAAAACATTTTTATAAGCCAGTTTTTCAAAGCTTAATTATCTCATATTCAGTTCCAGGTTAATTTCTAATTATTCAGAGCTGTGATGACCTGAGTCTATTTTCTCTCTCAGTCATGAAGCTCATTACACCACTCACTATTTTCATTTCCGCAATAGACTGTTATAGTGCTATTATTCCACTTCTGACATCCTACGGAATTCTGGGGTTTGTAGTTTACTGAGGTCAAGAGCTCTCTGGCTGAGAATTCTGAATGCCCCTCCCTAAACTGCAAAACCCAGGATTCCATAGGATGTTGAAGTGGAATAATAGCACTATAACTGTCTCCTGCGTAAATGGCTTATCTCGGCTCCAACCTATCTCATAAGTTTGCTGTTGTGGGAATAAAAGCTGAACAGTACCACACAGTCCATCCTAAGCTTCCTGAGGAAGGACTGGGTAAAAATTGAGCTGGTATTAAATTAATGAATATAAAGATTTCAAATTAAATGGAATTATTTTGATTTCTCACTACACCAAAACAGGTGAGAACTATGACTTTTTTGGAATGAACTATTAATATACATAAATGTCCCTTTCTGTTGCTTGCTTCTGACAATGAACCCAAATCATGTATCTCTGGCAAGTGACCACAGAGTAAAAGTACATTTTATGAATTATGAACTGAATTCTTAGAAACTGGGCCTTTGTACATAAAACTGACTTTCAGTATTATAAAATTTGCTACTCCTGTTCTAGCAACCTGTGTTCTATGTACCAGGAAGTATTTTGGTAAGCTGAAAGAGGTAGGAATTCTCACTTAGCAGTCTTCTTACTGAGAAAGTATCTCATATGCAACAAATTGTTTTTCTTTCCTCTTCTCAGAATTTTCCCAGAATATTGACTGCTTTTGCTTCTTTGTCCTCCACTCATCACTATAGCTCTCCCATCATTAGGCAGAAGAAAGTTATTGCCACAAGAGGCTGATGCTGAGGAGTGGGAAATGCCAGTGAGGAGTTATGCATGGCACTGGGACCTGGTCCAAAACTAGCCTGTTCCCTCAGATGTCGAAAAAGAAGCTTTCCCATTGCCAGTGTTGAAGAAATACATAAATGCCAACCCAGTCAGCATCTGTATATGGAACTGGGATGAGGGGCAATGTTTTGGATTAATTGTCAGAGTTCTAACTTTATCTGCTTTCTCTTCTTGTGGTCTTACTCATGCTACGATGCTTAGATTTCCCTGCTCTGACTCCTGGATTTGTCTCCTGGATAACTGACTGTTATCCAGTTATGACTGGAAGAAAGAACAGCTTATGTGTCCAAGTCTACTCTCTCATGGCTCAGAGACACATGTTTGGGTTTATTTCTTTTCTAGTTAAAATGCACTCTGCTTTTTAAAGAAATGGTTTTGAAAATTAGCTAGATGGACTAAATATTTCTCCACTGATGACTGAGGAATATTGTGTTTTATAATGAAGGAATCCCATGTACCTTCTTCCCACCTCCATTTCTCGTCTTTCCATTCAGTAGTAAAGGAGGATGAAGTTTTACTCTGGAAATTAGTATTTTACAAAATTGAGAAAATTATCTCCAGCTGGAGGAGCTATCTTGGTGTTTATATCACCCACACACTCTTCCTTCTGCATCCAAAATAAGACATTTCAATTTAAATATGCAAGGGGAAATAAAGAGCAGTGTTTTTTTTCTAGCCTGAAACCTGAAATGAAATGTTTCCTCTAAGAACACCGGAATTTTTTTCAAATACAGACTTTTGCTCAGAAAATATAAATAGAAATGGGTGGTGATGAATGAATTATGCTACAGAAATTTGGCATCCATGCTCTTGGGCAAGAGGTAGTATATGATCATAAGACTAAAAGCCTATGATGCCTCAAGATGGACAATACTACCAGTCAAAAGGCATTGTGCAGCTGTCCCATTTTTACATCTATAATCTTCTTTCTTTCTTTCTTTTAGTAGAAAGTAGGAAAGATGGAAGAAGGCATAGAAAAACATTGGAGGGTAATAACTGGAGAACACCACCATCTGGTTCTTCGATTCCACAATAAAAGTTTATTCCAAGAGTACCCCTAGAGTGCAGAACAGCCTTTCCCAAACTTGTATCCCCAGATGTTGTTGGAGTATAACCAGTGATGTAGATTTTCTGGAAAAATGTCCAGTACCCTAAATTGAGTGTGATCTGATTTAGCATGTTTATTTGATTTATATTTCTTAAACATACATTTTCATGTACCAATAGACAACAAATGTTTGAACTAAAATATATGATTAGGAAAAAAAAGAATAAAATATACTTTATATGGTTCAAACATGGCATTCAAACAAATACAAAGGTTGATGTAGAATTTTTTTATACATGTCTTTTTATACATGCCTTTAACTTTTTACAGTGAGTTCTCTCATCTTCAGTTTAAATGTAAGGAGCAAAAGCACTGTTGACACTAATTTGGGAAAACCCTGCAAATCAGGCAAAGTTTCCTTATTTGTCCACTACCTACTTCCAACAAGAGTTTAGCTTTCTTTTCCAGAGAGATCATTGGGACACCTCTTGTGTCACTGTCACTCTGCAGAATCACTTGTATTAATTTACTTTGTTTCACACTGAGGCAAATCTGATTCAGAGCTATTTGAATCACATTCTCTTTCACTGAAGGAAACTCTGGCTGTAGGCAAGGGGACCTTCTCATGCTTTAAGATCTGTACTAATTGTTTCTCTAGTGAATTTTATGAAGAGTTTATTTTTAAAGAAATGGGTAATTTTCCATGAAAAAAAATGAGCACTAGAAAATTTTCTGCTCCATCATTGCTGCCCTTTGTGTTGGCTGATTGGGGATGATATGAATTGTACTCTGGTGACAACTGGGACTCCAAGGTTGGGAAAGATTTATACAGAGAGTAAGAAGAGAATCCCAACAACAGTGAACTGTATAGCAGAGGGCAGTGAATGATTACTGAAAACAAACACACACATACACCCAGAACAACCACGGGGATTAGAGTAGCAGCAGTTACTTTAAGTTTATTTTCCTATCCATTTGAGATCCAGTCACAGGGAGTATCATTTTGACCCCAAGAGATGTTGGAAGATGGAAGAGACATCTTTTCAGTAGAGATTTATTTATAGCTGTAGCAGAAGTCAATCAGACTTCAGAAGCAATCAGAAGCAAAAGTCAATCAGTCTCCATTCAGTAAACATCAATTAGCATGAAGAACACAGGTCACTATACTTTGAACAGGATATGAGATTTTATTTTCCTGACTCTAACATATGATCACCTCTGCAATAACTGTATAATTTCAGAGTAATCTCTCTAACTTCCTACATAGGTTATGCACATAATATTATTTTAATGAGTATCACTTAAAAGATAGATGAAAATGTCAAGCTTCGCTTTAAACACAGTCTATTGGACAGCTCGATGCTTTGAAGTAAGCTCCATAAGGATTTTGCTGCTCTTACCAACTTTTAATTTAAGTTTTTTAAAAAACATATATATATATATATATATACACGATGGATCCCAGAACATAGAATAAAAAGTTTGGATAATGAAATGAAGGAAACATGAAAAGGATGTCTTTGATCTGGGACTCTTCCCACTAGTATGAGATCACAAGTGCTTCATTATGTTTTATTGACTGGAAGAACTTGAAAGCTCATAGAAGGGAGAAATTGGCACTAACCATTAGATTAAATAACTACTTTTCTATCAAATACTGCTATTACTGGGCACAGTAGTTTCTGGTGAGCTGCAAAACAGATTCTTTACTGTTTGGGGTCTCAAGAGAATCTTCTTAAAACACTGTTTGTCTGGCATCTGTATTTATCCACCCACCCATCCTTCCTCAACGTTGATTGCAGGGTGGCTTATGAGAATGAGGATAAGACTAAAATATAATATGCTAAAACCAAGTGACTGCACATTTTAAAAAGCCGAAAGAATAGTACTTAAAATGTCTGAACGAACAAACAAACAAAAAGAGACTTTACCTGGAACCTAAATGATTACAACATTGACACTAGGGGCTCTTTCACAACTACATAATTATAGCACTATTCTTCCACGAGACTTGCAATTTAGGGAAAGGATATTTCCAGTTCTGTGCCAGAGAGTCCAGTGCTTCACCAAACTACAAACTACACAAGAATTCCCTGGCAATCTAAATGGAATGGTAATTCTGTATTTGTAATGTGAAAGCATCCCAGGTGAGTTTCCTTGAGGAAAATGTCACAAAGAGGACCACTCTCACTTTCTCTCTAATGGAGGAGGCAACTGGAGAAGGACATCATCAGCTGATCTTAAAGTGGATATGTTGATACTAGAGTAGTGAATACACACAAACCATAAGGTGTTTAATCAACAAACATGCTTTTGTCAATATAGTTTTTCACAGTGGTCCAGACACACCTGTGTTAGGATTGGCTGCAGTTCCTCCCAAGAGTGCTGGAAAGGTGTATCCATGCCACTTTGACTGCCATGGGACCAAACTCTGGAATCCTGGGATCTGTTGTAAGATTTCTCTACTGCATCCCCCTGAACTACATATTTAGAGTTCTCTGGCAGAGAATTCTAAGTTGCCATAAAAATACAAATCTGAAGATGTTATAAGATGGAACAAAGTGGTCACAAAGTGTTATGATTCTGCAGTATGTCTAGATCCTAAGTCATCAAGCCATGCTTCTTGCTATAAAATTATTGGACAAGTCTTTAGTCTAGAGGAGAGCACTAGAAGAAGCTAATGAATGAAGCCAGTCCCTACATAAAAGGAATGTGTGAAGCTAGTGTTAGTGTTGGGGAAAAGAGGTTTAGTTGGATGTAGAATGAATAAAAAAAAAAAGTGGCAATCAGCCTTTGCCAACCTGGCACTCTTTAGACATGTTGACGCCACTCAGCATGATCATGTTAGGTACAGATAATGGGAACTGTAATCCAATGTGTCTGGAAAGTACCATGTTGGGATTACTAGTCTAAATCTAGGGAGGCTGAATCTCATTTTAGACTTCAGGGGAAAAAGAAAAATCTGATGTGAAATTGTCAACTTGTTTTAGGTTCTTATAATATGTATGAGATCATTTATTTTCAAAAGAAGATGTATGGGGAGAGTCTACAGCTTCATTCTATACTGATGAGAGTGTTTAGATATTTTGAATCACTTCAGGCTTGCCTTCTGGCAGTCACTGAAACTATTGTTTGGCTTTTGGAAGCACATAACCAAGGTTTATGGACAGACATACAACAGTTCTATAATTGCATATGATGGGTGAGTGAAGTCTGGAAGAACTGGGTGTTGATATTAATCAAATGAAGAATTCCTTTTGAAACATCTGGTACCAATGAAGACCAGACAAATCACAGCTAGGTGGGTTCAGCTATAAAAAGTAGGCAACAGAAATGTGTTATGTGTTAAGTTACTTGCAGAATGGGGAGGCATTTTAGAAAAAAATCCATTCATTGTCTTTCTCTGGAAATTTCATGAATTTGCAAAGTTCTGTATTCTTTTTGTGTACTTATAATTCCATCTCTGGAATCCTAGTATATGGTTAGAAATACTACTAAAAGGCATCAAGATGGTATTTGGTATGTGTATATATGCTCAATACTGGAAAAAAAAATGAATAAAATGAATATATAAAGCGAGAAGGGTCATTTGAATTTCTGTAGCAACCTGAAAAAACAGGGGAAAAATAGCCAGATAAATGACCCCTCATGTTCTCTTCTTCTGACTTTTCTTGATCTATGTGTACATTCCTGTTCTACTGATATCACGTCCTTCTTCTCCCAGCTAGAGAGAGGCAGGCAACAAATATAGTCTCCATAATTCCTGCCTGAGCTGTTTCCCACACTTGGAACAAAGCTTTATAGGGGCTCAAGGAATCTGCTCTATCTTTGAATGGATTTTCCAAAACAATAAGTGAAAGTCCCCTCCCTTTTTTTTTTTACTTACTATCAGCATTTAGAGTAGTTACTCTTGTTTAACAATTCTAGACTCTGTATTCTTCTAGTTTTCTCCCATTGCTAATACATGGAGGGTACATTCTAAAGTTCATCCATTTCTGATCAATCCTTATAACTTTCTCAGACCCACCAATGTTCCTTGCAAGGCATACTAAAATTACTAGATTGTTCAAGTGAATAAAAGCAGATTTCATACACAGGAGTTTTTTTTATATATAAAAACCATATTTTCATTTTAAAAACAAATCTTTAAAATCTGGGTGAGTGTGTGGGTGGATAGGAGTGGCTCTTAGTGACAATTCAGGTCTTCTTTTCAGAAATGTTGAAAAGTGAATGTGCTAGGAATGCTTAAGGACAGGAATTGAATCCAGTGGATCTGAATGTTGGAGGCCCTTGCATGACACAGCCTTTAAAAAACTTACTTTGCTGTTTCTATTGTCTGCATCATTGGTAACTGTACATTGCAAATACTATTCAATGAATCAAAGCCATATGCTAAAATGAGCAAGAGAAAGATGGAAGTAAAAGACTCAAATGAAAAATTATTCTCTATGGAAATTCTCCATGTTGAAACTCTTTTATCTCACACCTACACACACATGCATCTGCAAATATCACATCTTTGTGTTCTTTGTGCAGATGGAATATTTCACTAATTTTCTTCTTGAAGGAAGCAATAAGTAATTTTAGCATGTTTCCCCCATTGGAGGAAACCTTTTAAAAAATGAAGTTTATGAAGTTTTGAAGCCTACTTGCAATTTGGAACTTATTCAGCACAAAATTTGCAGATAGTCGTTTTGCACAGAAAACAACATTTTCTAAGCAGGAAACAGCTTTTTCTGCGTATAAAATAATATATCTGTGCAAGAAAGCTATTTCAACCACATGCAAATTTTGCACAGAGCTCCATAATTACAGCATTTCCTACACAGAAAATATTTTTTACACAGAAGTGTTGTTTCCTATGTGGAAAATGCTATTTTCTGTACAAAAATAATCACATGTGAATTTAGAATAGAATAAGTATCAAACCATGAACATTGTAATCAATCCAGGATTCTTTTTGTCAGGGCTTCTTGACACTTGAAAAATGTGGGTTTTGACCATTGTTTTTTCCATCTCTAGGACTCTGCAGTCCTAAAAACTGTGTCCTGTACTCACAGCAGCACAATCCTTCAACATTGTGCATACACATCCTCATCACCATCTTCTCCTTGGCTTGTAGCTTAAGATTGTTTTGTTCTTCAAATTCGTGGAAATATTAGCATATGTTATCATGTGGCCCATCATGGCTACTCATGCAAACAGGCAGAACTTATTTCCTGCATTTGATTACATGCCTAGGTGTGTGACCACATGAAAAAACTTTACTGTAAACCTCCTGGTGATAGTCATAGTCATTTCTGTGATCTCAGTGGATGAAAGGAGGGATACCTACATTCATGGAACTTACTGCCATGGTCCATATAGAAGTGTCTAATGTTACATTAGAATTTCATTACATGACATGTATGACAGAGCCAGGTTTCAGACTCAAGAGTGAACTAGGTCTGATTATCAACAATACTTTCAGATTAGCACCCAAATATGCATTATTAAATATTTCTGTTGTGTTGCACCAATTGTTCAAGAAGGGTTGCTTTCCTTTGTTTTGATAGCAGGTTACTTAGAGGTAACTAGAAGGTGGAAATATAATACAACAGGCTAGCTTGACACCCGGTATAAGACAGTGAGCAGAAAAACTGAGGCAGCAAATTAAAATGTTAAAAGACAGAAAGACACAGATTCTTTCAGCACTGTGTGTACAAATGTATTCTTCATGCAAGAACTAACAACAATCTGACCAAACTAGCCAGAAGTACTCATGCAAACATGTGGCAAAAGCTATTCAGATGAGAAGTCATGTAATGTTTGCTATTCTATTTTATCTAACTTCCTTTTTTGTGTGATCTAAACAGAAACTCCTCCTCAACATTTATTGTTGACATTATTTATTATTTTTGTCTTTTAAAGTGCTAATGTCACCATGTCTGCACACAGTGTTGTGGTTTCTTGTAGTTTGTTGATCAATTTAGATAATAAAAAAAGTTCCTCCACATGGTCTGTATCTGTTGTGAGAAGTTAGCAATGGTTATCTGTATTTGAATATCCACCAACTGAAGAAAATGGTCAAACACCACAGCTATAGATGCTGAGGAGATATCAGAGTTTCATTTACCTCATGAGAATTAAAGCCATTATGACCGACTTTTAACCCCCCTCAAACAACAACCATATGTGTGCATGCACAGAAACACACTTTTTAGAAAAAGAGATCCAAATATAGCAGCATTTAATATTTCAGTGCCTAGAGAATAACACAGCTGTTAGCAATATGTGCTTATCAAAGAGTTTCATGTCAAAGAACAACTGTTAAGCTGTTGTTCCTAATTTCAAAATGATGGTCAAACTTGGTAGTCACCCAAGGGCAGGTGTGGTTCAGACATAACATATCCAGCCATGACATACATGCCACCATGTATGTTCCTTCACCAAAATTAAGAAAGGCTTTTTTTAATTACAGCTCCTAAAATTCCCTTAGATAGTATGGCCAGGTAGTAGCCATGTTAGCTGATGGCTTCCTGGAGCTGTCCAAAAAGAAACTTTTCCTAGAATTCTCTGAAGGAACTAGATTATCATGGCATCATATGCTCTGAGAACAGAACTTTCCCACATGATTACCATGTGCTTTATCCAACAAATTTGTCATAATAAGAGATGGCTTTGAAGAATCCTCAAAAGTAACATGTTCTCCATGATGACATGGGCTAATCTGGGGGAGCACCAATTTACCTATTATTTTTAAAAACAACTTTTCTAAAAGAGTGAGGGCTTTTGTTTTTTTGAGCAGTAATGTTTCTAATACAGAAATAGTAGTGATTCAAACTCTATCTGGCTAAGCCACCCAGAACAATCTCTAGTCACCCATAAGTCTTCAGGCTTAAGACAGATTTTGTAATAGCACGTTGGTTATATCTTGAGGAGAAATGGTACTAGAGGTAATTTAAACAATTTGCTTATGATTACAGGAGAAGTTACATGTAGATAAATGTTTCTGAACAGAACACCAAGTGTTCTTACTCAGTTTATAACTCTGTGACGCTAATGATTTGTGGACACTGAAATACAGATGTCGGTAGAGTGTTGCAAGAGAATTATGGAAATTTGGTTTTTGATTCATTTATCTGAAGATGGACCTAAAAATGTGGGAAGCTCATCTCATAAAAAAACCCAAAAAAACTCCCTGCAATCAACAACCCCCCCCCCAAAAAGGGGGGAAGAAAAATGAGATACTACGGTACTCACTTGAACATGGTAGAAAAGCAGCAGAGAGATTAACTGGAACAGGAAAAAGTTAGACCGACAGCTTGGCTGATGTTTCAGACAGGAATAGCCTTGCAAATACTTACTAGAAGCATCAAGAATGAGTTCAGCTACTTATAGGAATGCAACAGAACTTGGAACTATATAGTAGGCAATGACAAAGGATGTCAGTTCATTTCTGCAATGTGCTGGTTCAGGTCCAGCTCTACTATTAGTCATAGTGAGGCAGCTACTTCAGGAGGCAGACACTTCAGTGGAAGGAAGTAGCAGTGGTATTCCTCCAACCCTTGTTGCCATGTCCCTTCCCATTCCCATTCCTCTTGGTGAAAGGCAAGTGGGGTGCTTAAAGGGTTCTGCTGCACTCCTTCAGCAAAATGTACTGCCATGAAATGCAGTGGAGAACAACATAACAGTAAAAAATCACCAACAAATTGCTACGTGGACACCAATATGTCCACAACTTCCAACTACCCCAGTTTTGGGGACCATCCTGATTAATTTGTCATCCCACTTTTTCAGCTGTTTTTAAATTCTCCCAATTCCATTCTTTTGCCCCCATTTCCCTCTTTGCCCTCAGCTTACTTCAGTTGCTGTAAAATGAGTTCAAAATGCAAAAAGTAGGTTTGATTAACTCAGGCCGGAGTGGGGGGGACTCCTGCATCTTCTCCTAACTTGTTTGTTCTTCCTCTCTAATGACTTTTGCCATCTTGATCAGACTCAGATATTGCTTGGCCACATCTGTCCCAGTTTTCATTTGTGAATTGTTGGAGGGTATGAATGTCTTGCATTGTTCCTGTTTCTCTATCAAACAGCATCAGAAGTAGTACAGGAATAGGAAATTGTGTCAGATACTACCAGACTCCTAGTTTGAGCACCACTTGTCTTAACATGTACAGGAGGCAACAGATTTGCAATTAGAATGTTAGTACCAATGACCCAGTTGTAGTGCATTAATAAAGCACTGCTTCACAATAGGAACAGATGTTATATACTGCACTGTAGTAAATATAACCAGTTCCCAGAATCATAAAATTTATTTGTGTGTGTGTATGTCTATATGTGGCAAGTTGGCTACAAACCCTCACAAGATAACTATTACACTGGCTAAAAATATATCCTTGCAAATTTATGAAAAATCAAAAAACTTCCACAGACAGATATCCAATAAAGAAACCTAGTCCAGTGCACAAAACGGAACATGAAAAGTCCATCTTCCTGTGACGTATACTCTGCAATATGAAATTCATGGATACAGTACTTCCTTTTCACTGCATACCGAAGTGTTCTAGAAGCAAAATTGTATATATAGCAGTATCATATCCAAAATTCTGCTGTGTATCACACAGCTTTGTATTAAAAACAACATTTTAATCAGTTATGTGTAAATTAATTATAGGTAGCATATAGCTATAGGAGCAATCTAGTTCAAAGAATAATTAATCAGTTCCAGTGCAAGAAATAGTACACAGAAATGATTTGTTCCAGACTTTGAGATCCAAAAAAATCCAGTCCTTGTGCTTCTGCAAGGAGAATCAATGACACAACAAACAAGGGAAAGTCAGGAAATTCTTACTAGTGCCACAGGGATCACTGATTACCATAACATATCATGGAATTTATCTGCCTCAGCAATAGAGCTAAATTTTTTCAGTTGGACAATTTGGCAGCACCGCCAAATTTCTTACCTGCCTTTCCTGCTCTGGTTAGTGAATGAAGATACATGTATTATTATTTTTTTAAAATTTTCCCCTGCACATTGTCTCCTTTAAAGCATTTCTGCAATTCATATTCTCTCACATACCACATTACAATTTCCCACTGGCAATATTTTTCTCTGCATATCCCCACCCAACAGTTAATGAGGAGGATTCAGCCTTTGGGAAGCTTTTTTTTTTTCAAAGAAAGCGACCATGCCTTCTGCTAGGAACATAAAGAACTTGTTTGCATACATGCACGTGCATACATAGCACACACAGACACGCACACAGAGAACAGCATTCAGAATGGCACTATTCCACACCAGCGAAGAGTGTGTGGGAATTAAACACCCACATGGGAAGGGCCAATCACACTGGACTTTCTCGTCTGTTTGATCCCTTCCAGAAGAGAAAGTGTATGTAAAAACAGATCAACAATCAAGAACTATGAAGGCACTTGATAGAAATAAGTAACTGGTATCCATGGGCTCTGTCAGAGACTGACAAAGTAGTCTCCAATCCCAAAATGTTTCTGTTTTGTGCAGCTCAGTGAGTCTTACTCCACTGTGCCATGAGCTTAAGGCACAGACGAATAGAAGTGACAGAAGAGAAGTTTGGGGGGGAATTTATCCATTGCACATGTTTCTATGCACACTGAAGGAGGGGAATGCTAACGTACAGAGACTTCAGACTGATCTCTGGTATCATGGCTGCTGAAGAAACAAGTTATTGACCCTTCAGCTTCTAACTACCTAGTTAAGAGAAACAGCTATTTACGTCCCAAGGTCTGTATTTCTGAAGACATTTTTACAGCATCTTTATCCCAAGGAACTTGTACGCAGGAATATAGATGAAAAGCTGGTCTTAAAGGTTGGTGAGTCAAAGAAGCAGACTGAACTGAGCCGTACTAGCTTGCAGTGAGCAGTAAGAAAAAGAGAAAGCATCTTTAACATCCTGTAGGTATATTGTTCTATAAAAGCAAGCTTCTGTCAACCAGTTTTAAAATTGGTATCTGTTTTTAGTTTGATGTTCTCAGGTGGATAAAAGTCAGCAGAACCTGGTTTTACTCCTGTTAGAGATGACTGTTAGAGGTGACTAGTCAGAGGCCATTCCTGCACTAGCCTGTTATAGTGGTATTATTTCACTTTCAACCTTCTATGGAATCCTGGGATTTGCAGTTGAGGGAGGAGCCTCAAAGGTCCCTCTCTAAATTGCAAACCCCAGGATTCCACAGGAGGTTGAAAATGGAATAATAGCACTATAACAGGCTAATGTGGAAATGGCCAAAGGTGACTAACAGGCACTATATGCACTGCAAATACTGTACACTGTAAGATTTTTTTATTTTTTTATTTAAAAAAAGCTATAAGCTGGCAGGGACCATTGAAGATGTTCTCAGCATGATATTTATCCCAGCATCGACTTTATAGGTGTAACCATTGTAACTCTTCTTCTACATTTTATTCACGCAGCAATCCAGAGAGGTAGCTTAGGCTGGGCTATGACACCCAGAGGGCTCGATGGAGGGTCAGGAATTTGAAACCACATCTCTGCAGTCATAAACCACACGCCTATTCAATGATGGAGACAAAGGCCAAAATCCATCTCAGAGAAGTTTTTAGCAGTCATATTCCAGTGGTGGCCAGAGGCACAAGAGCTAAAGAATGAGAGTGAAAATATCAGCATACTTCAGCTGAAAGCTCCATCTTGGAAGAAGCATTCCAATATTTTCTAATGGGGGAAACTTTTACACTAGAGCTGGAAAAGCACCAAACAATGGTCTCATTTGCTTTGTGTGAAAATATCCAGATAGCTTTGATGGTGGTGGAGGGAGGTAAGAACAGGTTGCTTACCTGTAACTGTGGTTCTTCGAGTGGTCATCTGTGCCATCATACACTAGGAGCTTTAGCGCCTGCGCGGTAGCGTTCGGAAACTTCTAGAGCTTGTTCGCTTGGCGGGAACCCCTCCCCCACGCCGGTACTGCGCATGCTCCTCCCGCCGAGCAACGGTCTCTCCTCAGTTCTGTCGTCCGCCGTAGAACCTACAGGGACCTGAGAAAGAGGGGAGGAAGGGCGGGTGTGTATGATGGCACAGATGACCACTCGAAGAACCACAGTTACAGGTAAGCAACCTGTTCTTCTTCTTCGTGGTCTCTGTGCCTTCATACACTAGGAGACTGTGTAGCTTACCGGTCGGACGGCGGGTCAGGTCCTACAGCACGGAAGCCAACACCTCACGTCCAAACCGGGCATCTCTGCGCGACCGGCAGTCGAGCCTGTAGTGGCGCACGAAGGTCGATGGTTGGGACCAGGTCGCCACACGGCAGAGTTCATGCAGGTCAACTCCTCGCAGGAGGGCCGCAGAAGTAGCCACCGCTCTGGTGGAGTGGGCTCGAAGCAGGACTGGCAGAGGCTTCCTCGCGAGCTCATACGCCAGTTGAATAGTCCTCACCACCCATTTGGAGAAGCGCTGGGTGGACACTTTGAGGCCCTTCCGACGTCGCCCATAGCAAACGAAGAGATGCGGCGTCTGTCGGAAGGAAGCAGTCCTGTCCACGTAGAAGGCCACGGCCCGACGGACGTCCAGGGAGTGGAGGGACCGCTCCAACGGTGTCGTCGGGTTCGGGAAGAAGGCAGGCAGGATGATGTCCTGGTTGAGATGGAAACTGGACACCACCTTAGGCAGGAACGAGATGTCAGGTCTCAGGACCACCTTGTCTCTGTGGAAGACCGTGAAGGGCTCATCGGATCGAAGAGCTGTGATCTCACCCGCTCGCCTCGCTGAGGTCACCGCTACCAGGAAGGCAGTTTTCATGGTCAGGAGCCTGTCATCCGAGGTCGCCATCGGCTCGAAGGGCGGCTTTGTCAGCTGCGAGAGCACCAGCGAGAGGGACCACGGCGGTAGCGGCGGCGATACCGGCGGGTAGAGATGATGAAGTCCTTTCAGGAACCGCTTAACGGTATCGTTCCTGAAGAAGGCTGAGGCAGCCGATCGTGGCGGTTGGTATGCCACGATCGCGGAGAGATACACCTTCAGGGATGGAAATGCCAGACCCTGTTGCCGGAGGTGCAGGAGGAAATGCAGGACGGTAGAGAGCCCCGCGGGCGATACCGGCTCACTCCTCTCGTTAGCGAAGGTCAGGAAGCGTCGCCACTTGTATTGATAGTTGCGACGGGTGGATTCCTTCCTGGCCGCGACGAGGACAGTACCGAGCACGGGATCGTCTAATGCGATATCCTCCAGGCATGGAGGGCCAGGCGTGGCAGGTCCGGATGGAGGACTCGGCCGCCGGAGTGGGAGAGCAGGTCCGGTGTCGGTGGCAACCGGAGCAGGTCGTCTCGTGCGGCTTGTAGCAGGGGTGCGAACCAATGTTGCCTCGGCCAGTACGGGGCTACCAGGATCGCGTCGGCTCGGTCGGCGAGGATCTTCGATATCGTCCGGCCGAGCAGCGGGAACGGCGGGAACGCGTAGAGGAGTTCCCCGGTCCACGGAAACTGGAAAGCGTCCCCGATGGAGGCACGATCGTGGCCCGCTCTGGAACAGAATCGGCGACACTTCGCGTTTTCCCTGGTCGCAAAGAGGTCGATCGATGGTTCGCCCCAGCGGTCCCGAATCAGTCTGAACGCCTCTCCGGAGAGAGACCATTCGTGATGGGATGAGGTGTCCCTGCTGAGGGCGTCTGCCGTGGTGTTCTCCTGCCCGGCCAGGTGAACTGCCACGGGATGCGTGTGCAGGCGAATGCACCATTCCCACAAGTCGAGTGCAATGTTGAGCAGGGTTGTGGAGTGAGTCCCTCCTTGTCTGTTGATGTAACAGACGGCGGTGGTATTGTCCGTCAGAACCAGGACCGTCCGCCCCGCTACGACGTGGCGGAACGCCCGTAGCGCTTTCGAGACGGCGAGCAGCTCCAGTGCGTTGATATGGAGAGCGGTCTCGTCGTCGGTCCATCTGTCGCGGACTCTGAGATCGCCGCAGTGGGCACCCCATCCATACAGGGAGGCGTCGGTCGTTACCGTCACCTTCGGTGTCGGCTGTTGGAAAGGCATCCCTGACATAAGATTGCGTCGCGACTGCCACCATCGGAGGGATGAGCGGACGTCTTCCGGCAGCTGCAGTCGGAGTGTCTGTTCGTCTCGCAGGGGGTCGAATATGCGAACGAACCAGTGTTGAAGAGGTCTCGCTCTCAGCCTGGCGAGATATGTCACAGCGGTCGTCGCAGCCATGTAGCCCAAGAGCTGCTGGACGCTTCTCGCAGATAACGTCGGGGCCGTACGAGCGTGAGCGGTGGCCCGGATCAGGGTTTGGGCTCGAGACTCTGGTAGGTACGCCCTGGCGGAGGTCGAGTCGAGCGTCGCCCCGATGAAGTCCAAGATCCTCGCCGGCTCGAGGTGGGACTTCTTCGGATTCACCCGTAGACCAAGGCGGGTCAGGAGTGACAACGTCATGTGGACATCGTGGTAAAGTCTCTGTTTGCAGGACGCCACCAACAGCCAATCGTCGAGGTAAGGGAAGACAGAAGCACCCTTCGTCCGCAGGAAGGATACCACCGGGGCCATGCACTTGGTGAAGACCCTTGGGGCAGTCGAAAGTCCGAACGGCAGCACCTTGTACTGGTAACAGGTGTCGTCGACTGTGAAGCGGAGGTACCGTCTGTGCTGCGGGCGAATGGCGATATGGAAGTATGCGTCTCGGAGATCGATGGAGGCGAACCAGTCCCCTCGATGTAGGAAGGGCAGGATCGACGGTATCGTGACCATCTTGAACCTTTTGGGGCGGATGTAGTAGTTCACCCCTCTGAGGTCTAGGATCGGCCGGAGGGTACCGTCGGCTTTCGGTACCGTGAAGTACCTGGAGAAGAAGCCGGTGGTCTTGGCCTCTTGCGGGAGCTGCTCGATCGCCCCTTTCTGGAGGAGGGATTGGATCTCTTCCAGGAGGGCCGGACTCGACGGCGTGGAATAGTAAACGCCTCGAGGAGGAATATCGAGAAACTCGATGGCGTAGCCAAGACGGACGATGGAAAGCACCCAAGAGTCCGTAGTGACACACTGCCACTCCGCGAGATGTCGAGCAAGAGTCGGTCGGTCTCCGAGCGCTGATGGTAGACTGAAGAGTGGGTATTGGTAGGTCCTGCCAGGCACGTCAAAACCGAGACTTTGTCTCGGAGGAGGACTTCTTGGACGAAGCCGGGCGTCGTCTAATCGTGCGTCTGGCCGATGAGCCGGAGGACGGTCTCGACTGTCCAGACTGGGCCGAACGCTGGAACGACGAGGTGGAAGATCGTCGCCAGGATGGGCGGAAGGTGGAGGTCCTGCGGGCTTGCGTGGCCGGCTGTAGCCCGATCTTCTTGGCGGTCAGCCTCGCCTTAACGAGATTGTCCAAAGCTTCGTCTGTGGACGAATTGAATAGGCCCTCACCGTCGAAGGGGAGATCTTCAATCCTCCTTCTGGTGTCCTCCTGGATGTCGGCCGGCCGCAGCCAAGCATGGCGGCGCAGGCCGATGGATCCCGCCATGACCCGGGAGGCAATCTCCACTGCATGCCTGGAGGAGGCCATCTGCTGCCGAGCGATGGAGATGGCCTCGTTGAAGATCACGGAGGAGGCTTGGCGGATGTCCTCCGGTACCGCCTCCATCGCCGGTTGCAGGCGATCGAGCACCTTTTTCAGGTATGCCGCGAGGCAAGCCTGAGTGTTGGACAGCCTGATCTGCAAGGAGGCGGCGGAATAGAACCTTCTTGCATAGGCGTCCAACTTCCTGCCCTCTTTGTCCGGCGGGGTGGTGTGCTGCCTGCCGGAGCCTTTCGTCTGTGCCGACTCGACCACCACAGAGTTCGGTGCAGGGTGATTAAAGAGATAACCGGCGTTATACTTCTGCACCCTGTAGAGGTGTTCCAGACGCTGCGGTATCGGCTGAGCCGAGGCCGGCCTATCCCAGGCGGCCTTCACCAGTCTGGATACCCGGGGCAGGAGAGGCAGCGGGGCCGTGGCAGGTCGCTTCTCTTCGAAGACGGAGAAGGCTGGATCGTCGTCCTCCGGCTCCGCATCGGCGATCTTAAGGCCGAGGGTAGCAGCCATGCGGAGCAGCATCGCAGAGAACTGGTGGACGTCCTCTGGAGCAGAATCTGGGATCGGGTCCCCGAATCCCAGCGGAGGAGACTCCTGGGAGGCCGCCTCAGACACCTCTGATTCCGCACTCGAGTCGTACGACTCTGAGGTCGGTGAATCCTCTCGCCGCTCGCTTTCCGGCTCCTTCGCAGTCGCCACAGGTGTTGCCTTCCTAGGCTTCTCTGCAGCCGGGGCGGTGGTAGTAGCAGCGTCCCGCTTGGGCTGGCTGACCACTGACTTCACCTTCTTAGTGGTGACAGGGGTAGTCTGGCAGGCTGACGTCGTTGTAGCCCGCTCAGTCACCACCGACTCCGTAGGGCGCGTCGCCGTTGCCGTGACCCTAGGAGGTGGCGATATCGCCCGATACCGAGGTGAAGGCTCCCTCGCCCTATGATATCGAGGAGAGGGAGAGCGGCTGAAGGAGCGGCGGTCCGACGGAGATCGGCTTCGGCGTCGACGGTACCGAGCCTCGTCCCCTCTAGGCGAGCGCGATTCGCGCTGTCGACGAGGTGACCGGGACCTCCGGAAGGTCTCCCAGCGACTCGGGCCACGATGGTACCGATCCCGGTACGATGGTGAATGTGACCGATAAGAGGCCGGGCGCTCTCTCCATTCAGATTCCCTCGTGTACCTGGCCACGTAGGACGCCGAGGTATATCTGGAGGCAGACGAGCGAGGTTGTTCCTCTCTTGTCTCCCTAGGAGGCGGCGAGGCCACCGGACGCTCGGAAGAGCGGGACCGGGACCGGAAGGAGGTCGAACGCCGCTCCGGAGAAGCAGAGGGCTCTCTCTGCTGCAGGTCGGCCGACCTGCGACGGCTAGGAGGGCGGTGGCGCTCCTCCACCAGGGTTGGAGGGTTTGCCACAGGCGAGTCCGGGCGCTGTTGGGGAACGTCCTCGATCTCATCATCCGAGAGGTCGACGGACTCGCCTCGCCCTTTGGAAGGCTGCTGAGTAGGAGGAGGAGTAGGAGGTTGAACGTCCCCAGCCGGGGAGCGCTTCTTCTCCTTCTTCTTCTTCTTCTTCTTCTCCTTCTCCTTGCCCTTGCCTCCGTCCGGAGCAGGGCGCTTTTTAGCAGGCGTCTCCGTTTGGGGAGCCTCAGCCTTCCTCGCCGTCGAGGATCCTTTCGCTGACTTGGCAGCCGCCGACAGCTTCGGGATCCTCGGTAACGCCGAGATCGGCGTTTTCGCCGGTACCGAGCCCGATACCGACGAGGTGGACGGAACGGCAGCCGCCGATACCGTCGATGGCATGGTCGTCTTCTTGTCGGCCATCTTGGAAGTGGAGGTCTCGTCTATCGCTCGCAGAGACTGTTCCCAACAATAAGACTTAAGTCTCGCGGACCGGTTGCGGAGAGTTTGGGGAGTAAAATCCCGGCAAATTGGGCAAGTCCGGATGTTGTGGGACTCACCCAAACAGAAGAGACACTCATTGTGGCTGTCGTTGAGGGCAACCTTGCGCCCGCAGGACACGCACTTCTTGAAGAGCGCGGACATAAGACGAAGAACGCCAAACAGCGAAAATCCGAAAAGACCAAAGCCGAAGGGGGAGTCCGAAAGAGAGGTCAGAGACAGTCCAAAAGTCCGTAAAACCGTGAAAACAGCAAGCCAAGCACAAAAGTGAGAGGAACAAACTAAAGAACCTTCCGTACACGACGGCGGACGAGAAAGAACTGAGGAGAGACCGTTGCTCGGCGGGAGGAGCATGCGCAGTACCGGCGTGGGGGAGGGGTTCCCGCCAAGCGAACAAGCTCTAGAAGTTTCCGAACGCTACCGCGCAGGCGCTAAAGCTCCTAGTGTATGAAGGCACAGAGACCACGAAGAAGAAGTGATTGTGTGAAGCAATTCCTGAGACATCTTGTTCAAGTTGCAGCCATAATCCAGAAAATCCTTAAACATTTTGGATCTATCAGAAGTTTGCAGGAGAGGCTTCCTTTATTCCTAGCAAAAGCCAAGAATTTAAGACTGCTTCCAGTAACCAGCTCAGGCAACATCATTCACCCAATGGGTGGGGTGGGGGGTTGTGGGAAATGATGGCAAGGCTCTCTCTTTCTGATTATGTGAATTTGCCAGGCAGTAAGTCTGAAGGAAGGTTATGGAGTTCTGAAGTGTACTTGTATCACACATTTCTCTCAGTTTCAAGTGACTTGTATGGAATATTTTATGAGCATTACTGACAGAAAAAAAAGCTGGAACATAACTTTCAGATACAAGAAGACTCTTCAAGCAACTAATATGTGTCTATCACAAGGTGCAAAAAATCAAAGTGCTAAAAGATTTGTGGAAAATGATGTTCCTTCAAGTTTTGAGTTCTGTTCAGGAGGAAAGGGTGATGTAAAGCAAATAAATCAAATGAATAAAAATAGATAAGTTTGTTTTTAGCCTTTTATATCACACTATTTCAGGCATTGCAAAGTAAAAGAAGTGAGATCATATCAATACAAACACAAAGATGGCAGATGAATCATTTCAGCCCGAGAACTGAGCGCAGGACAAGCTATAATATTCACAAGAAGTTTTTGGGAGGAAGGGCAGAAAAGAAAGATATTCATGTTAAGTGTTTCCCGTTCAAGACTTGACTGGAAGGAACCAACACAAAGAAAATGTTTGATGCCAGCAATACAGATCACAAAAAATAAAGCCACTTAACCACACAATCCTCATGTTTGTAATATAACTCTTCTCAGATACCAATGATGTACGCTTAAGTTGACTGACTTGGACTCAAGTCAGACTTAAGTCACTTCAGTGACTCAACTTGGCAATAAATGACTCACTGGCCCTTTCCACACGTGGGGCGTGAATCGGGCAGCAACGGGACTCACCGGATTTCTTCTCCATCCGATCGAGTCTGTCAGGATAAGGAGCAGTGTGAGCTCATCGCTCCGCACTGCTCCGCCATCCAAAATGGCGGCTTCCGGTTGGTGGAGGCTCTCCACCAACCGGAGAAGCTCGCCGGCCTAAAGCCTGCCCCTGGCAGATCTGCAGGCATGCACTAGTGCATGCCTGCAAATCTGTACCAGAGTGCGGTGACAGAGCGACACGGGGTTGCGCACTCTGTGCTTTTGAAAAACCTCTTAAAAGAGGTTTTTAAAAAGTACGCTGCACGACCAGTTCCGGTTGCTCCGGAGTGGACTGAGGTGCGGAACTATGAAAAGTAGTCCAACCCACTCCACTCCATGGTGCAGAAGACCTCCATCAGAGGTTGTTCTGCGCCGTTTTAATAGCCTGGTGCGGAAAGGGTCATAGACTCGACTCGATTTGATACTTGCATATTTTTAGTGACTGACTTGCTGTCCTTGGTTCAGTCAAATAGCACATTCATCAAGAAACCTTACAACTTTGAACAATGCTTCTATCTTTTTTCTCTATTGTCCATATGATAACCTGTCTAAAGTCCAAAGCATGAGAGCATTTCTCAGAGGGGAACAGCAAATACGTTAGGCAACAGGTTTCAGGTGGGATTGATGTCTGCTCTGCAAACTATCCCTGCTGCACATTGGAGGAGCCTTCTAAAACTTTTCCTGGGAGCTAGATTTGACATCAGAGCACAGGATCTGTTTCTTAGAGGGGAACAGCAAATGTGTTATGCAATGGGCTTGAGAAGGAAGAATGCTTCCTTTTAAAGTTTTTGGAGCTTCAGTAATAGGGAGTAAGAAGGATCCTATTCCGTACTTCCAAACCTGCAGACTCTTTTATGCCCATTGACACAAAAGCCTCCAGCTTTGGGAAGGGTAACAAAAGGGATCCTATTCCCCACTTCCAAAGCTGCAGATGGCAAATTCACAAATGTGGAGGGCTAGTTAAATTGTTAAAAATGACTTTATTTGACCCTGTCTAGAAATTCTGCAATATAGTTTGGAGTATCAAGTTGGTTCTCAAACTTGAGACTTGACTTGAAAGTATCTTGCAAGGACTTGAGACTCAACTTGAGACCTGAAGGCAGAGACGTGAGACTTGGCTTGAGACTTGGAGTAAAAGACTTAAATACATCACTGCCAAATACCATCACCAGTACTGAAAATGTTTCTCATTTCTTTTTCTTTTTTTTTGGGGGGGGGAGTGAATATGCCCAGAATACTTAATATATCTCAAACTTAGTTGTTTTCGCACAATAGGCAGGATAATAGTAATTGTGGGGGGAAGTAAGTTAATATTTGCACAAATTTTTAAAAGTTACACAAGCAAAGCTTGATGAGCTTGTGTTGTGATTATTGGAGGTTATGTAAATTATATGAGCTGTGTTTATTTGAAACAGCTTGCAATGTTATTGTAAAAAATTAGCGTCGAATGACTCCTCTCACCTTCAAAACAATGAGTCAGTGTTATTTGTTATATTTTTTAAAACATGTATGTTGAAGATTATTATGTTGCTTCATTAAAATAGCTTCATTTTGCCCTTGTTTTTAAAAAGAGTAAAATGTTACTTCCAGATTCTGATCTCAGTGTATATAAATTTATGAAGTGAATGTTTAGGGCAGAAAGCAAGGGAGTGGGGAGTCTATACTTAAGATAGATTGCATATCTAATTTTCAGAGGGAAAACCCCACCACCACCATTATTGACTTTTTTTCTTCCTCTCACACACAAATATATTTCTTCCTTGCTTATCAGTAGCATAGGAAGTACAGTAGAGTCTCAATTATCCGACATAAACGGGCGGGCTGATAGTCGGATAGCTGAAAATGTCAGATAATCTGGAGAGGTAAGCCTGGGGGATACAGGGGAACGTTGCACAGGACACAAGCGAAGAGGAAGTGGAAAAGTCTGGCTGCAGCAGAATTAAATGGAAAAAAGGTCTATGGGGTCAAGGGGTGAGTTAAAGTAGAAGGAGAAAGAAAAAAAGAGAGACGCAGGTTGGCACGGGGAGTAGGGGGACAGGAAGAGAGGACGAGAAAATGCAAGGAGGCTGAACGGCAGGCAGGCAGGCAGGAGCAAGAGGCGCAAGGTGGGGAGGAAGGGCAGAGAGAGGGGGAGAAAGAGTGAGGAAGCTGGGCTAGGGAAGGCGGGAGCCAGGCAAGAGCACTCCCGGGTCCCGAGCCGAACCACGAAAGAGCAGGTTTGGGGCCCAAGTGACGGGAAGGACTTGGTGAGGGCAAGGGGCCATGGCGCTTCCAGCGACCGGGAGAAAGAGACCGAGAGGAGCAGGTGGCCAGTGTCAGAGGAAGCAACAGTTAAAACACA
Organism: Ctenosaura bakeri; assembly: GCA_948474755.1. Taxonomy (NCBI): domain Eukaryota; kingdom Metazoa; phylum Chordata; class Lepidosauria; order Squamata; family Iguanidae; genus Ctenosaura; species Ctenosaura bakeri. Next base: position 353,086 of record CAOLHI010002663.1, on the reverse strand, counting down.
AGACCCCAGAGGGCAGCGGTGGCAGCCGAAGGGAGACCCAGAGGCATTTAGTCCACGGTAGCCTCAGCCGTCGCAAGGAGCCACCGCCGCCGCAACACCTCCATCTCCCGCCTCCACCTCCACGGCCGGAAAGCAACGTGCCCGATTTCTCGACTCCTCTGCCTGCCAGAGCAATTCCTGCATACAGTACCTCCTGGCTGGCCCGGATTGGCCGCCGAGGGGCACGTGATGCAAGAGGGGGCAGCCTCCGGGTGTGGGTCAAACAGCAAAATCGGACAGGTGGGGGGAGGGTGCCGGTTGTGGGTGGCAGAGAGTAAGTGTGTGCTTTCCCCTTTTCCCCGCAGACTCAAGGGACTTTGAGGGAAAGAGGCAGCTTGGGAAGAGGAAAGGGCTGCAGCAGGGCGAGAGTGCTGGAACTCCCTGAGACCCAACGACTCGCGCCCTCTGCCTGAAATCCGGAAGGCTTGGGGCCGTGTTTTGGGGTGAGGAAATGCCTACAGCCACGCCCCTAAGCAGCCGTGACGTCGGATAATCCGGAATGTCGGATTACTGCAGGACGGATAATCGAGACTCTACTGTACTTGTTCATACCAATTGGCCTATCTATCTAGCTAAGAAGTGTCTACACTGACTGAAAGCAGCTAAGAGTTTTTTCCCTGGCTACCTGGAGAATAACCTCTGGGACTTTTTGCTACAAAATAAGTGTTTTGCCACTGAGTTCCAAAAGTTTCCCCATGATTGTCCTATAACTATTACACTCAACTTGTGTTTTTGTCTAAGAGCTCATGGTTTTTCAGCTATTCTACATTGATCTCTCTTAAAAGGGCCTACATTTCACATTCTCAGAAAAACGTAAAAATGCCAACCTAGCATTTTGCGTCTGTCAAAAACATATTTTTCACCCTGTAAACCACAACTGTAAAATTAAAGCTGCTAAAAATACATGTTTACTTTTGGGAGTTTATAATTCACAATGGCATTTTTTGGGGTGGAGCTGGCAAATTGGTACGTGGATTGTCACCGCAGATAAGCATGCTGCATCTCTGAAAGGAAGTGCCTCGGACTAGAATAATCCTGTGGCCGGGGTGATAATTAAAAAGGGGAATTGGCACGAGGGATGTTCTGGTGGGGAAGGCTTGACATTGTGCAGGTGGCTGCTTGGTGTCTAAAAACTACTCTAAAAATTAGATGGTACGGATGAGCCATGAAAGATTTTCTTTAAGACTCTGTATGTTGCCACAAGAGTTTTAAGGCTGTTTTTGTTTTCTACTAGAACTATTAAAATTACATGCTGAATAATAAAATGGGATGGACAAGTATTTTTCTCTCCAGATGTTTTGGACTTTACTCCTCAGAAGATGAAATCAGCATGCCCAAGGGTAAGGGACTGTGTAAATTGTAGTCTGAAACATCCAGCAGGCCAAATGTTTCCCAGATATGTTACATTATAATTAGTGGGTTGGATCCCAATGTAGTCACAGGGTAGACTCATTTAAGACAACTTAAGTTATTCATGACTTATTGATGTCATTGAGTTTATTCTAGGTATGATTAATTCTGATTAGAAAACTTATTAAAGGACAAGGAGCAGAGATTAAGAATAAATGGCCAGCCCGCATAACAGAGAGATGTGAGAAGAGGGGTCCCGCAACAAGATCAGTTGCTTTTTAACTTTTTAAACATTAACACAGGTTTTCGAACTTGAGTAGTAGTGAGATGGCCAGGTTTGCCGATGAAACAAAATTATTTAGGGGGTAAGACTGTTATCATGGTTATGATATGTCAGGTGAAAGCACTAGATATCACTTTGATATCAAATAATTCGGCCTTTACTTGACCTTTCTCTGCCACCCTACCCCACGTGTTTGCAGAGGTCCTCCGGACAAGCACGTATTGGGCGCAGCCGTTAATGGTTGTACATTCCAAAAACCTCATTCAGGCAGGCAACTTAAGCGTCTCTGATGTTTAGGGAAAAACCTCCCTGCAAACCAGCTTTGCTCGGTGCATATCTTCACAAAGCCGCATGGCCAAGAGCTGAGCCATTCCTTTATGTCGGGCCATCAGTGTACTGGCCATACTATTGTCATCCAGCGTTAAGCTCATCATGCAAAACCTGACCTTTTCCAACTCCTTTGTCCAGCTCCAAAATTCCTTTGTTCTCACCGAGCATAGCATAGCCTGTAGGTAAACTCCACCCTATAAAAAGTCCCCACTTCTGGGACTACCTTGGAACACTTTGGACTTCCATCCCACCTTGCTGCCGGTTTGTCCAGTGAACTCCCCTCAACGAACCGTGCTGAGCTTCCATCCCTGCAACCTCGTCTTTCTCTCCAGGACTACGAGACCAGGTGACGTATTACCCACTCCCCAAACCTCTCCATCTCTATTTCCAAGTTAGCTAGTGTGTATGTTGTTTTATTTGCTGTTTATCTTTCAATAAAACTGTTATTTTTGTTACTTTAAAACTTGTCTGGCTATGCTCTCTGACCTGAAGCCGTAGACATAGGGTAAAAGATCCTAGCTAAAGTTACCCTGCCTCTTGTTAGCTTAAGAGAGTGCTCGAGCTTAATTCCTCCAACTTGTGCTTTTATTTGGTTATTTGGGCGCCCCTCCCAGGACCCCCAAACATACAGAGTAGCAAGACCACTAGGGTTGCAAAGAGCTCTAAATGGATATTTCCAAACTTGGAGAATGGACAGTAAAATGAGATTCAATGTAAGGAAATGTATAATGATATATATCAGTTTAAAAAATCAAAATGAAAAAAAAATATCCCAGTTTCACACAGACACTGATTAATCAAGAAAGGAATCATGGGCTTGTGGTTTATAGATCAAACTTTCTTTAAAGGCAACTCAGTGTGCAGCTGTTGCATATAAAAGGCCCATTCCATGTTTGGCATAATTAGAAAAGGATTCAAAAATAAAACAATCACTATCATGCTACCCTTATATAATTCCATTGTATGACTATCTAGAATATTCTGTGCAGTTCTGGCAATTACAACTGGGGGGAAAAAAGATATTCCAAATCTAGAAAAGGTACAGAAGGGCAACTGACATGATCAAAGTACTGGAGCAGCTCCCTTACAAAGAATGGCTACCAATTTCAAGTTGAGTTAGTTTAGAAATAAGCAAGTAAGAAGAGACATGACAGAAGTATTTAAAGTATGTATTATATGGAAAAATGCAGATAAAAGGATTTTCTCTCTCGTAATACTGAAGGTCATCCACTGAAGCTGAATTTGAGTGATTCAGAGAAGAAAAAAAAGACACATTTTCTACAAGGTTAAACTGTGGGATTCACTGCTGCAGAATGTAGTAGTAATGGGTGCAAAGCTGGATGGTTTTAAAAAGGAATTCAATAAGCTCTTGGAAGGTAGAGCCATCAGCATGTACTAGTTACACATCACAGCTTGTATTGGAAGCTCCTATAAACCAATGCCTGTGAACACAAAACAAAGGGTGAATTCGCTGGTGGGCTTTTATGGGCAACTGGTAGATTACTGTGTGCACAGAATACTGGACTGAATAAGCCTATAATGTGATCCAGCATCGCTTTGTACATTCTCGTAAGAAAGAATTAAAATGAAACTGAGCAGGATTCTTGTGTTGGTAATTATGTGGCAACCAGAGCTAGTGGTTAAAGCGTGGGAATGAAAAGTCTTTCCATGAAAGTACATAGGGCATAAAATGGATTTAAACAAAAGCTCTGTCGGTGATGGCTAACATAGGCATGCCTCAGTCAACAAAGCTGTTGACAAAGAAGCTCCTTTTCATAAAGTATTTCTACATTCCACTGTGCCTATTTTTGCCTTGTCCTCTGCTTAGCTGGATGTTTTTTAGCAGCCCTGGTATTGGGATGATGACAAAGGAGGGGTGGAGAAACACAGACTTTTGTTGTTGGGCTGCAGCACCTTTTTCTGGAACAAACAATGCAATAAATAATGTTTGATCTAGGAAAGAATGGGATTCTGCTCTAGCCACTACTTCTGTAGCTGTGTGTGCCTGCCTGTTTCCAGCAATGTATTATTACTTTTACTTCTGCTGCCGCCTTCTTCCTCTTCCTCTTCATCATCATCATCATCATCATCGTCGTCGTCGTCGTCGTCCTGATCCTGCTTTCCCTCCAAAATTGTGACTCACAAAAGTGGCTCACAATTTAAAAGAATACCATTACAACACACAAAAATAGACTTAATCTATTTACAGTATTAAAACAATTCACATCTGAAGTTAAAAGAAGAAAATGCCATTCAAATGCTATTAAAAAGAGAAAAAGCCTTCTTAAAAACAGTTCAGTTAAAACAATAAAGGTAAACAGCAACTGCTTCTAGAATCCATTTTACTGAGCCTGACAGGAACAGCAAATGACAGAAAGCAGATAAGCCTGCCCCAGGGCATTTCCGCACTAGACTGCTAGGGTGCTATTATTCCACTTTCAACATCCTATGGAATCCTGGGATTTGCAGTTTAGGGAGGGGCCTCAAAAGCCTCTCTGTACACTGCAAACCCCAGGATTCCATAGGATGTTGAAAGTGGAATAATAGCACTATAACAGTCTAGTGCAGAAATGGCCTCAGTGTCTACCCCCAACATGTTAAAGGAGAACAGATCCACAAGTACGGCCAACAAGGTTGAGGAAAACAATGAGAGGAAAAGTGGAGGCTGATGAAAGGCAAAAAAAAAATAATGCCCGAATGCCTTTTGGACTAAGCTCTCAAGTGGTGCCTTGAAGGTTCATAGTGCTTTTCTTTATTTATGCAAAGCTTTTCTGACTAGATTGTTTCATCAAAATTGTGTATGTTGTCAATTTTGAATAAAATGGTTTTTTGAAGTACACTGAAATGTTCCTCCCCCCCCTTTGGTGGTATAGGAACCTATCCCACTTTTTTCTATGTTACTTCTGTCTCTGGTAGTAAATAATCAGTTAAAGAAGTAATGTCTGCATTTACTTTAACTAACGTATACCAGTAGTTCTATTTTCAGCAAAGACTAAAGAGAACATCTACTCTTCTGTACAATAGTTCACTCCCCTTTTAACATTATCATGGCCTGAGAACACATTAGCCAGTGCTTCAGAAAGCTTTTCCTTTAATCCAGAAGAAGTACAAATGTATATTTAGAGCCAGAGAAATTTGATTTGCTTCCCATGAGATGAGCTCAGCTTCCTTCTGCTTTTAAAATACGATTGACAGATGTGCACAACAGTGTATAGAAAGCTCGTTCAGTCATCAGTCTTCTTTCCAAAGTTTCAGGTAGGCTGTTCATTTTTTAAAGTACATAAAGTACATTAATTCAAACCATTGTTCATCACCCTATTAATGGACATACCAAAATAGTTTTTTAAAAAATTATAAAAGTGCTCCAAGAACAAGGAGGGTTCATTTGTGATGTTAGGAATGCTAGGTAAAGCTAACGTTTCCTGAAAAGTCTCACAACTGTGTTCTTCCAACGCCCTGATTAAGCTTGGCTGTAGAGGAAAAATATTCCTTTGAGAAGAATCCGGCCAACTGTGTTTCCACTGCAGTCCCACCATTCAAACAATGTTCCTTTGGCAAGAAGTGAAAGCCATGTGTGAAAAAACTACCATGTAGACTCTACTGTTCAGACTCTAACTTTAAAAATCAGTAATGTATACAGTTTTGCAGTGGGTTCCTAATTTTATTTATACAATATACAGGCTGCCCTAGAACTAGTTTACTGGGCAGTTTATAGGGAAGAAAATAAGCAAAATTATAATAAAACAATCAATACAACACTGTTATAAAACTGGCACATCACTTAAAACAAAGGGCGGTGGAAACACTTGCTTGAAAGAAGTCAATTTAAACCAAGGGCTTTTTCTTGTTGTTGGGTGTCCTCATGTTGTTTACAGCTTATGGTGACCCTAAGGCAATCCTATCATGAGGTTTTCATAGCATGATTTGTCCAGAGGAGGTTTAGCATTGTATTCCTCTGAAGCTGAGAGAATGTGACCTGTCAAAGGCTGAGAGGTGATTTCAACTCTTGTCTCCAGAGTCCTAGTCCAACTCAGTCCACCATCTTGCCTTAGAAAAATGAAACCAGATGAAAGTAAAGATGAAAGAAAGGTTCTGTCCTGGGCCCAGTGCTATTTACCGTCTTCATCAATGACTTGGATGAAGGAATGGAGGGCATGATGATCAAATTTGCAGATGACACCAAATTGGGAGGGGTTGCTAATACATCAGAGGACAGGATCAAATTTCAAAATGACCTTGACAGATTGCAGAGCTGGGCCAAAGCTAACAAAATGAATTTCAACAGAGAGAAATGTGAAGTCCTACACTTGGGCCCAAAAAAAAAAAAAAAAAATTGAATGCACAAATATAGGATGGGGATGCGTGGCTGGATAGCAGTACATGTGAAAGAGATTTAGGAGTTTTGGTAGGTCACAAGCTGAACACGAGTCAGCAGTGTGATGTGGCAGCCAAGAAAGCCAACCTGATCCTTGGTTGCATTAATAGGAGTATGGTGTCTAGATTGAGGGAGGTAATGGTACCACTTTATTCTGCATTGGTTAGGCCTCATTTGGAATACTGTGTCCAGTTCTGGGCACTTCAATTCAAGGATATTGACAAGCTGGAACGTGTCCAGAAGAGGGCGACAAAAATGGTGAAGGGTTTGGAAGCCATACCCTATGAGGAACGGCTTAGGGAGCTGGGTATATATAGTCTGTAGAAGAGAAGGGTAAGAGGGGACATGGTAGCCATGTTTAAATATTTGAAGGGAGTGGGCTTGTTTTCTGGCACTCCAGAGACTAGGACAAGGAGCAATGGATTCAAGCAGTAGGAAAGGAGATTCCACCTGAACCTCAGGAAGAACTTCCTGACAGTCAGAGTTGTCCGGCAGTGGAATATGCTGCCTCGGAGTGTTGTAGATTCTCCTTCTTTGGAGTTTTTTAAGCAGAGGCTGGATGGCCATCTGTTGGGAATGCTTTGATGTGGGTTCTTCAATAGCAGGGGGTTGGACTCAACGGCCCTGGGGTCTCTTCCAACTCTCTGATTCTCTAAACCACAGAGCTACAGTATAAAAACCGGACAATCAAATTATTTTTAGCCGGGATGGTGTAGCAGTTTTGAGTGTTGGACTAGAACCGTTGAGACCAGAGGTTGAATCCCTGCTCAGCTATGGAAAGCCACTGGGTGACTTTGGGCAGGTCACATTCTTTCATGCCTCAGAGTAGGGCAAATGTAAACCCCCTCAACAAATCTTACCAAGAAAACCTTGTGTTAGGGTCTCCTTAGGGCCCCATAAATCAGGAGAAGACTTGAAGGCACACAGCAACAAATGAAGAGATATTTAGATAAGCAGTGAATGAAGCTCTTCTGGGGAAGACATTTCACACCTGAGGCCCTTTTCTCTCATAACTGCCAGCCATACCCTACTTGGAAGACTTGAAGTGCCTCAGATGGCAGTCTCAGGGCAATCAGGACCAGAGGAGGAAGGACTGAAGAGCAAGACTCGACACAACTGAGCTGAGGTAGACCTTCTTCCTCAAGCAAGGCTTAATCACAACAGGAAACCTCTCTTTTCCTACTTGCCAGCTTCCATAGCCAAAATCAGTGCATATCTAGAGGGATCTACAGTTCGGTGATTCAACACCCAATGTGCTGTTCCTGACATGCTATGGGGACGCTGAAGTTGTGTGTTTCATGCAAAGACACCAACAACCAATCAAGATGATAAAGTATCAGCATAATAATGCCAAATTCAAATCAGTACTAAAGCAAAGGCAGCCCCACATCCAACACGTTGCACTAATCCTCAACAGTACTGTTTATAATAGAATAGTTCCGCTTTAAAGTTGCCTGAACATTGGTTTAGTTAGTGTTCAGATCATAATGGATTATTCAAGAGAAATAAGTTTGAAGCCTTAAACCAATCTATGCAGGATGATTCCAGTGCAACAAACTCAGTGTGGGTTCACATGTCTCACATGAGGCAGTGCGATTTTACAGTGAGAAACCATTAAGTTTCTATTATCTGGCTGGAGACATTCTTACAACAAGATTTATAGCAGCTTCATGGCATGGATAGGAAGCAGAGATAAAAGTTTTGTATCAGTTCTGAAATACTAGTAATCGTTTATTTGGCAGACAGGATTAAAGGGGATAGGGGCCCCAAGTTGCCTTCAGAGACTTGGGCTTATGCTTTAAATTTGGTTTTCCCAGACATTTCGCAAATTGAAAACATATGATAGTAGGAGCATTCTTCACCATCAGTCTCTTCTTCTTCCCAAGATGAGGGACTAGCAGAGTCATAATGAGCTAAGCATCTCTTCTCCAAAGCCAAAAACATTCAAGTGTTACAGTCCCTTGGGACCCGGTCTGTGGTCTGCTGAACTATAGGCAACTGGTCAGAAATCCATGATCTTTTTTCCAAACCTGTCTGAGGCAATTGCAATGTTGTAATCAACTGCTTATGGAGAGAGGATTTGCTGCCAACAGGTGGCCTAAAAATTCTTGAAACTATTCCATGAAATGGTAGCAACTCCACAGTCCTAACCACCTCAGCAGTTTTGTTTTGTTTTTAAATCTGAGTTTTAGCTCTTATGGCTGCAGATATCAATGTCAACATCTCTAATTGTTGTTGTGTGTCTTCAAGTAATTTCTGACTTAAGGGGTGGCACTTCAGTATTGCTGTGTGCCTTCAAGTTGATTCCAACTTATGGTTACCCTGAGGTGATCCTATTACAGAATTTTCTAGGGGCTGAGACTGTGTGATGTTTTTACTTGGCTAAGCAAAGAACTGAACCCTGGTCTCCAGGATTATAGGCCAATCCTCAAACCACTAAACCACACTGCCTGTAATGCAAACCTATCATGAGATTTTCTTGGCAGAATCTGTTCAGACTTCTTGACTTCTTCTGAGACTTGAGAGAGTATGACTTGCCTACAGTCATCCAGTGGGTTTCCACGGCTGACTGGGGAGTTCAACTCTGGTCTCCTGGTATCTTAGAACAACACTCAAACCACTACACCACACTGCTGTCTTAACTGTACAAAAAGCAGATATAGCTGTGCTGGTTTTAAGACAAAATCCAAAATCCACATAGTGTTAATGTCTTTGCTAGGCCAACCATGACTATAACAGCAAGTCTACCATTTACCCTCCACAGCCCCACACTTTTATAACATTGTCTGATGAAAAGATCAAAATAATTCAAAAGCTTTCACACACTTAATGCTGTCTTGGTTGGTTTAATAAAAGTTAAGGATCACAATTTGAATTTTAGAACCTCTCTTTGCAAGAAAATGGGAGACTATACACTTGAGTGGTAAAACATGCTTTATATGATGGTTTCCAAAGGAATCGGTAGGAGGTGATGGGAGATACCTCTCATATACAGCAAACAATATTATTGGGATGGTCATCCAGCATATTTATAGGCCCTGATACAGGTGTGATATTGGGCTGGGGGGCCTTGCTATCATTGCCCTTCCCCTGAGGTGGCCAAATATGGGCTTCTGCATGCTTCCTATAGAGGCATAAATGATGAAGCCTATCTACCCACTAAATGTCCATATAAATGGTCTGTAGCAATGTTTTCCTTCTGGAGTATTCTTGCCTGAATTTGCTGTTTTTCTCCCAACACTTCACTCTTCCTGAGTTCTATTTGTTCACCATTCATACTGTACTCTTGAGACTCATGCAGATAATTTATATGTATGGGGATTTCCTAGATGAATATTTCAAATCAGTAGGGTAGGCACATTTTCTTCAAGTCAATGTTATGGCTGCCATACAAAACTAACAATGGACATATAATATGTAATCAACCATGTGAGGACTGATTGTGTAAAAAAGTAATGGCAAAAATTTGCATTCCATCAATGTTTTCAGCAAAATTCCCACCACTTACAAAAACACCCCTTCGTTGCCTTATTCTCTTTTAATGTATGAAAACAGAGAAACTAAGTCAGTGAAATAATTGTCACTACTACGCTTCCATGAACAGAGCAAAATATCAGCAGGAACAAGAAAGGAAACAATCACCTGTTTTCAATCAAGCACTTCAATGTAACATTATTACAGTGTTAAAACAACATAATCATAAGTGCACATTTATAGTTTAAGGAACCAAACACAATCTAATATAGGACAAAATCCTAACTTTCATCAATTTGGGCCAACCTATTTTACAGAGATGAGGTACCATTATGCAATTTGTTCAAGAGCTGTTTGCATTTGTAAACAAATGTTTTACCCTGAGTAAGGAGTAAAGCAAGGCTCTGGAGATCCAATTTGCCAAGCCTAGAATCTCCTGGGTTGCAGACCCCTTTACAGCTTGTGTAAAAGAAGTGTTTTTTGTGAGAATCAGAGGAGGGGGGGCTTGATACACTCCCCCTTGCTCCAATTTTCATATATTCATCACATACACACCACTACATTTTGAGACATCATCTAACCTGATCTCATATATCCCAAGCATTAAATACCCCACTCTCTTTTACCATGTATTTATTTTATGCATTATTACTCCTTTTCACTAGAATATCAGCCCCCTGCCTTGGGGTGACATAAATTCTTCTGCAATGTCAGTGAAAATGGCAGAGGTAAAGTGCAAGTCACCGAAGAAAAACACAAGGGGAACAATGCAGCACAGATGGCTCACTGGCCTGGTGATTTTTTTCACGTAAATCTGGAGATAAAGAGCCTAAGTGAGGTAGAAAACCCACCCACCAAAAGGTGCTAATCAGGATCAGTCTTGCCACCTGGTTTCTAGTCTCAAGAAGTTATGGTACCACTTTGTACTCTTATGAAGAGCAGCTTAAAAGAATAAAAGGAATAATCAATTCACTATTTTCTGTCACAAAGTTTGTTTTCAGGATAAATTTCACCTACAGAGTAGAAGGAAGACATTCTTAACATCAGGTCAAAAGTAATTGAGTCATACTTGTATGTCCAACGGGAGCATGTCTGTTTTCATAAATAATTTGAAGCTGGGGCTAAACTACATATTTGGCCATGTCTGCAGATGACAGTAAATTATTACAATTGCTGCCAACCCAAGAATAGTTTAAGGAGCTTCAAAATCATTGCTTTAAATTGGATAGGTAACAAAATAATAAATAAAATAAGACTATTCATTTATTGAATTTATATGCTGCCTTTTCTTCTAAGATGGGACCCAAAGTGGCTTCCAAAAATTTAAAAAAGCATTAAAAGCATAAAAACAATTGAAATATTAAAAGGCATATAAATTTATAAACCACTGTTTTTAAAAAACTAAGTAATACAGAAAAGGTCTCCAGCTCACACGTTAGTACATGTATATTATCTGTTAAGTGTGGAAGTTAAATCCTAACCTTTTGTTCAGCAAGCTCGTGTGACCAAAGTTGTAGCTCACACTTTTTTTTAGCAATCCTCCTCACTCACAAGAGGCCAGCTTAAATATGGGAAACAGGAATGAGTGGGAAGCCCTTTCACAGGTCCTTCTTACTTAATAGTCACATGGCTAGGAGAATGACAACTGACTGTATGGATGATTATGAGAAAGGAGGCCAATTTTTCTACTAATCATTTAAAGTAAAACAGAGTCTGGAACCATTATTTTTGGGCTTACTGGTCATGTCGGCTGTGGGACTATGGGAACTGTAGTCCAAAAGGGGACATTTTCCAATTCAGCAGTGAAGGCATACTAGACCAGTGAAGCCCTGGATTTGAATTAGAAGAAAGAAGATCCCACATAAATATGAGGAAAAACTTATTGACTGTTTTGTTCAACAAATGGACTAAATTGCTTTGGAGGGGATAGACCATGCTTGGATTTTTTTTAAAGCTGGGTGGCCATCTTTCAGCAGTACTTTCTGTGCGTTCACACATGCCAAGGGGTTAGACAAGATGGCCTTTGTAGTTCTTCCAAAGCTATGAGTCTAGCACCTTTGCCTTGTCTAGATGTAGACTGAAGCCTCAATTTAATAAGCACATGACAGGAACAAAGATTGGTAAATGGGTGGCAGAAGATGGTAGAAAATTCAGGCTGGACATGAATCTGGAGCTGAATGGTCTTGTTTGATTTAGTTATCTTCAAAAGGAGCTTCTCCCACTCTGCTTGCCACTTGGATCAGCCACTGCTTCTCAGTGGGGCAGTCCCACCCATCCCTTTTGGCTGCCTTCAGTCTTCAGGCAATGATTGCTGAATCACACTGGCTGGAACTGACTGGCTGCTGCTGTTTCCTACCATTTGCCTTCTTTGACTAAGTATTTACTTCTCCATCCTGAGAGATGGGCACATCAAAATACAACAGCTGTTTCTGGACTACAGATCTCAGAATTCCCTAGCCAGTGGGTCAATGGTTATGCTGGCTGAGTGATTTGGGGAACTGTAGGCACACCACCACCACCTTCTCATACTGAGGAGCACAACTGTTAAATGTTGAAGCTTTACATCTTTTTTCCTCAAAGTTGATCCCTTCACTGGAGAGTCAGCTGTGTTGAACTAAATTAGCACATTCCTAATTCCTGTTTTAGTCCTGGAGTAAACTTAGTTCCAGTTGAGGGTCTCAGATGGAGCTAGGATGCAGTTGGTGATACTGTCTGTGCCAATACACCACAGAGATCTCACCATGATACAGAAGGAGAAATAGGAGATGCAGGCCTATGTTTGTTTATGTACCACAAAGTTGCAGATGGAATTCAAGTAAGGCAAAAAGGGATTTTTAAATTAAAAATTAAATTTTAAGTCAACCTCAGTTGTTGACTGTGATGGATCCTGGGAGTGTAGCTGGCAGAGCAGCCCTAGTAACAGAGAGTGATATGTCTTGCCCTGCTTCCAGAACATGGACTCTGACTCAGAGTCTGAAACACGGGGGATGCCAGGACCTGCTGTACAGAAAGAGATTACACTGCCACAAATAGAACAGGGGGCAGTGTCAGCTCTAGCAGACACTCCTGTCCCTTCAGGCACAGAAAATAACTTATCAGTACCTACCTTTGCTGAGCGCAGACAACAAAGAGGGAACTCACATCTATCCCAGAGAATTTATAACCAGCAACAATAACTCAGGCAACAGCTGTGCTAGGTAGCTGACCTATATAGCTGCTGCCCTTTCCCTCCAGGAGTTGTCAGAGCTTATTTGAACTGTTTGCTGGATACCTTGCTGAACTCTGGATTACCCTGACTGACTTTGGACTCTCTTGCCTTCGAATTCTGTTGGACTTTATTTTTGACCTTGCGCTTACTGAATAAAAATAAGTAATTTGCTGGGAGCTATTCAGTTTGTTTTAATTATCAGATGCGCTGCTGAGAATGCGATAGCACATATAACTAGATTGGCTCTAAGTAAAACCCAGCCCTAGCAAGAGAGAGGCGCTGTGGGTGAGACAGCAGAAGGCATATATGCAGGGACCATGAATTGGATTCTAGCTTCCTTCAGTGAGATTCTTAGAATGAACTTTAAGTCAGGGCTTCAGTCAACCAAAGGAGGTTGTCTGGAAAAGAGTTATATTCTCATTGGCCCAGTGTGGGGGTAGAGAAAACACCAAACCACTTCTGTAAGGGTCAGAAAGTAGAACCCTGAGTGGGAAAACAGACCTTAGTGCTAAAGGGAACCAATGGAGTATATGTGAAAGCTCTGTTGTTGAACACTGTGGTGTTTTGAAGAAATTTGTTAAACATATTTCGGGAATTGTTATTTTGTCTGAATATTCTTGAAACCACAATACCCTTTCCCTTTTTGGTATTTTAATAAAGATTTTATTCTATTTTATAAGTTCTGCCCAACAGAGTATTTCTTCAGCTCTACTTTTATCACACACTACCACAGGTTATCAGTCCTTTTTGAATAACCATTAATAAGCCTTGCCATTTTTCCACTAAGGTGGTGGGTTTATGGGAAAGCAGGGCTGTGAAAAAATGGAGAGGAGGGAGCGATAGTAGGCTTAAAAAGGACACTGCTATTCTAGTCAGGGAGAAAGGAAAGCAGACCTGGTCTGGCAAGGCCCTGGTCCAGCCCTAGCCCTCCTTCACACTTGATATTGACTTTCCAGAGACTCTGAATATGAAAAAATCCTAATTAAATCCACATTTCTGTTACCAATAAAAATCTGGGGGAAAAAATCAAATTTCTCTTAAAAAATAAAATGGCAAACGAAGTGTAAATTTGTAACAATGTGAGTACAATGTAGGAACATGTAAATTTTTACTGGTTATCTATTTTCTTACATAATGATGATCTACAGTTTTCAAGAAGTAAGAAAAAACAAAATAATGACACTTTTCTGTAGATTGTTCTTAAGACACCAGTAACCCATTTTCTTTGGCCTGACACGGATGTACTCCATGATCTGGACCAAACTTATGAGACATAGTGACAGGTGCAATCAATCTCTCTCTCTCTCTTTTGGTAAGTTCAAAACAACCACAGAGGATGGGCTGCTGGTCAAGGAAGGTGTTCTAGAGAACAGAATGTTTAACTCTCCTCCCTCAGATTGATATTTTTTCTGCTCTAACCTTCTTCCCAGTAATTGCTGTTTAGGCAACTGCACAAATAGCAGCTTTGGGAGAGGAACAACTGACATTTCATCTCTTTATAACTCTATACTGGGCAGAAGCTAAAACATGACGTTTGATTTTAGTGAGTCTACCTACATAAATGGAGAGTTTTGTCAAAACTTCATTTATTTTTCTTGAAATATCATCAGTTGAATTTGTATTAATCTGGAGCCAACTGATATGACTCAACTTAAATCAGCAAGATAAACCAGAGAGCATAGTATGACCACATACTGAGGCCAGAAGGACTATTTTCAGCAAGTTACAGCATCAGAGTACATGCTCCTTTGAACCTATGCAGCCTTCACTAAAGGTGGGGAGATACCCTAACGTCACACTACACAGAATAGCGTTTGGATTTTCCATTCAGCACTGATAATGGCTTCAAGTAAATTTAGTATGCCAGCACCCATCTTTTTGCTCGCCTGTTGTTCTTTCTTTCTTTTTTTCCCCTACAAACTTGTTTCCTACAAATATACCTGCAGGAGATATTTTTCCAGAGATATGTGGCTAGTAAGTAATACGAAACATGCCTTTCAGACAGCACAGTGGGAGCAAACCCTATAGACACAACAGGCTCCAAATGGTACAAATGGACACAAACATTTATCCTGACATGTGTGTCTTCATTTTTGAAAGAAACAGGAAAGAGTTCAGCCGAACATCGTTACGTAAGAGGTTTTCAGAAACTTTACATAATTCTGGATGCTCTGGATCTGGCTTTCTGATCTTTGAAGGCTGTGTTCTAGTTCTCTCAGATACACTTCATGTTGTTTTTCTCCCTGCGGAAAAAATGTTATTGGTAAACATTTTAACTAATGTTTAAAAATCTCTGTACCTGAAAAATGATTCTTGTAAACCAAGCGTTAGTAACATAATGAGAACATTAGAACATAATCTTTTAAAAATATATGTGGTTAAAGCAAATGCCAGAACTGTTCCAGAATTTGTAGGTTTTGGAGCTATATATATAATGTACAATAATCACTTCTGGTTAAAAATGACTGAACAAATTACTTTTGTTCGGCTTGTTTTTTATTGTGATATTTGTAACATTCACAAATTTAGCAGGCCTGAGCATTTTTGTATGTATTTACAATTCTTCCCTGCTCCCAGCAACATAATTTCACCAAGAAAGGAACAATTTGCTCTGTGTTTTTCATTTCCATTGACCTACAAGCATGTTTACAGACACACACACACACACACACAAGCGTGTGTGCACATGCAGACATACATATATATGTCTGTTATTGAGGAAGAAGAACAATCAATGTGTTCTGTGTTAAATCAATGGCAATCATGCATGAGTGAGATTGCTTTCATATTTATTTTTAACTGTCAGGCCAAATAAATCTGAACAGGAAAATGCTTAGAACATAATATATTGGCCTTGACAAATGGAAGTGGAGGGAAAACTTCTGCTGGAGAAAAAGTATTAAGAGAGTCATGATTCCCTTCAGCTTGAACCTTCAGATGGAGTGGTTGGAAATGGTTAACAAAACTAAAACAAATTGTGTGTGCGTGTGTGGTGGGGGCTGGGGGAAGGTGGTGAGGTAGCTACTGATCAGTTCAAGAGCAGTGAATTCAGAATTCTACAAACATTCCTGAAAGAGAGACCTACATGAGGTGTGGGGCATCTTAAGTCAGAAAGGGCTTTCACTTAGTGAGAGAACATATGCCTTGCACGTAGAAGATCCCAAGTTCAATCCCTGGCACCACCATTACCCTCTGTATTTACTTATTCACGTTCCACTTTTTCTCTACCGCCAGGATCTGAGGCGGCTTACCAAAATTAAAAATCATTATAAAAACAAATATAGATTAAAAACACACCAAAAATCATAGTTAAAATATAACTAATTATCTATAGAATTAAGAATAATTTAAAACACATTCCTTAAAAAGGAAATTAAAACACTACAACACACTATTAATAAAGACTTTGGCTTAAAGTCAGTTCCCCAAAGCCTACGGAAATAAAAGTTAAGTTTCCACCTGCTGACAGAAGGATAACTAGGAGGAAGCCAGTACAGGCTGCCTAGAAAGGGAAAGCTGGTGCCCATCTACATTATAGAATTAAACTGATCTGATCCTCAACATCTTGTCTCAGGGTACCTAGGGAACTGTAGGTCAGGGGAGTGGACTACAGCTCTCACTAGCAGAGAATGGTAAGGTCCCTTTGCAAACTACAGATCTCAGGAGTCCACATTATGGAACCAAGATAATTAAATACAGTATCAGACTGTGGCAGCTTTGTAGTGTAGATAAGACTTCTGGCTCCCCTCTCAATATCTATTTCCTAAATTTGTGGAAGAACAAGCATGAGAGCACCCATTAAGTTTTTCTCCAGGCTTCTAACACTGCAGACAATCTGTCTGTTAATAATGGGCACAATAATTTTAGTTCAACTTTGGAAGAAAAATGACTAGGAGGAACAGACATCAAAGGATGTTGCTGAAAGTGAACCTCTGTTCTACAAATACACACATACACTGTTGGCATTCAAAGACAACAAAAAAGTTCAATAACTTTGGATAAGCTGGAACATCTGGCAACTTACTGAGAACCAGAAGGCAAACAGCTAAATTAGCTGATTCTAAACATAAAATGTGTTTCAGTTTGGTAGATATTATGTGCTAGAACCTGGGTGTGTTCGTATAGTTTTCATATGGCTGAAGTACAAAGAAAAAAAAAACTAAGAACATGTAGAAGTTATTGCACTTTTCTTTTCAATCAGAAATATAAGATGGCTTACAACAACACTGAAATAAATTTAGAACCCAATTATCAAATAACTTTTAGAACCCAATCTACAATACCAAAGATTTGGGAAAGTGTGGGAGGGTCTACTTACAGCATCTAATCTTTTAGATAGCTGTTTCTGCTCCTCCTTTTTCTTCCTTAACTCATTTTCTAGATTCAGCATTTTCAACTGAAGGGAGCGATCTGTAGAAGCGATCTTTTCCATCTCTTCTGCTAACTGCAAAATTAAAAGCTGAGACTTGTACCATAGTTATGATAACATCCATCTGAGGCAGTAAGCTGAATGTGGTATCAAATTAAACATGTAAGCTTTTCATGTGACCTAAAATAAAACCTGAAATGCCAATCTTTTCAGTTTCAGTAACAAATATTAATAGTACATTACTATGAATTACTATGAGTGACTTTTTAAGACTAAATATTTCTGTCATGAGAAAATTAAAGGATAATGGAAAAAGATATTGAATTCATAGATAAAAACCATAGGTTAATCATCTTTTAAAATTACAAACACTCCGACTTCATGTATAATATGAACATTGTGAAGTTCTGGCTAGTAGCATGCATGCCCCGATAGGCTGAATCAGCCCCACCAAACAATCAATCTCAGGATTCCACAAGATGCAGTCGGGTCAGAAAAAGTAGAATCAAATGGAGTCCTGCAGTTGTGTAGCATGACAAATACCTAAGTGGTCAGACCATATTTTTCCTGCTTCAAAGAGGAGGGAGAGTTTTCTCACTTAAGGGAGGAGCTTAAAAAAATTCAAAAAAAGTTTGAGATTCTTCATAGACAAGGCAGGAAGACTTTTGAGATTTTAAAAAATTCAAACTTTAGAAGGACCATCAGATTTGCCTGCTCTGGCAGGGAGTTTTACAAAGCCTAGAAAACCCCTCCCTGAACCCCTGAGTGAGAATGGCTGTGCTGGAGATATGGCCGCCAGACTAGAGCCAGGACAGGGTGCCTGTAACTTCAAATCCTTAACAGATCCTGGAGCTGAAAGAGGTACCTTGAAGCTCTATCAAGTGGGACAAAAGTAGCTGTATCCCCACACCTTCCAACACCAAGTTTCAAACTGCAGCCATCCCTCCTCAACATGGTTGTTGCCTCATTGGTGGAGAGTGAGGGAGGCAGAATGGAGGAGTTCTTAGCTCTGTTCTTGTCACTGGACCACACAGTACTGATGCTACCTTGTCCTGCTCCAAGATCTGTTATTGATTAAAGTTAAAGGAGCTTCACTCTGGATCCAATCTGGTGATCCTAGCTAGAAGATTATGGAAGCTGCAGTCTGAACTCCTCCAAGTTATGGTTTGAGTACTTTGCTCTCAGAAGTCTGGCTTTGAATTTCCAAGTCTTCAATCATGTCTGTGGTTCTCAATAAGAGCTGTCATCTCTCTTTTTTTCCCTGACTGGCTTCTCATTTTTAACAACTATATGGCAGGCTGGTACAACGTCGTCCCTCTTCAAGATAGGAATAACTATGGAATTTGGCCAGTGAGGATGGGTGAAGAATTCATTCTTTCTTCTTTTTGATAGCCAAAACTTCCAGATTTCTTAATGAACAGGACAGAGGACAGATAATAGTTGAGATATTAAAAGTCTGAACAGTGGAGAAAGCAAAACTAAGTTTTGTCTATCTCTAATTATGAAACAATTTTGATGGCTTCTAGTCTGCTTCCAGGCAGGAGCTGGCCTTGAACCCTTAGCCATGCTGATTATGAAACTTATGTCAAGTGTCTTAATCTGTGATACAGTCTGATTCCAATGTATTGTAGAATGCCCATGCCTATGGGAATAAAATGTGCTGTGAAATATAAAAATGCCACATGCCCACAGGATTGTTTGTGGTTACAAAATCAAGCATATTCCACAATACCAAGACACCCAAATCAGAAAACACATGTTGACATAAGGCAAAAGTTTTCTTCTAAGCAGATGTCAGTCTGCAAAAAATGTTACCGATGCAAACACAGTAGGACATTTGTTCCTCCAGGTTTTTTTTTTTGGGGGGGGGGTAAAACAAACAAACAAAACCTGTATATCGCAGATGTATGCATGCAAACGTACAGTTTACAACTCTTTTAGTGATAAAATCATCAAATACCCACCTTGCAGCTGTCTGAATTCTGCAACAAAACATGATTCTAGCAGACTAACATGTCTATTCTCCCTGAATGAGAATTAAAGCTGTGTATTGTTTGAGATCCAGGTTTCTTTTGGACCATCTTCCTCACCAGTCCACCCAGTCTGTTAATTCTTCATCTGAGGTTGTTCTCCTAGTATTGCCACCATCTGCAGTGAGGTGGGACGTGAGCAAGTAGAGACCTTTTTCAATGCTGTTTTCTTACCTTTAAAGCTTGTCTAGCACTTAGTTCATTGATATTTCGGCAAAAGAAGAACGCTTAAATTCTCATCCCTGTTAGACCCATTCAACCAGTTTCTGAATTTTTAATACGGGTTACTAAGTTCTACAGATGTGATCTTCCATTGTTGTATGCCTTCAAACTGTTTAGACTTATGGTGACCATAAAGTGAACCTATAATGTGGTTTTCTTTGCAAGATTTTTTTCAGAGGGGGCTGCTGTCACCCTCTTCTGAGACAGAGAGTGTGACATGTCCAAGATCCCTTACATGACAGAGGGAGGATTCAAAATCTGGTCTTCTGGAGTCTTACTCCGGCACTCAATCAACTACATCACACTGGCTCAGTGTATTACAGTATGGCTGTGTTTTAAATCATGTTTGTATTGAGACTCTACAAATGTTCCTTAAAACACAGCATATGACAGCTGGAAACTGTAAGATGAAAAACTTAGTGCTGCCTGTTGTAAAACATTTTGGGATCAGTAATTAGCACTATGAACAGGATGTAAATCCAACAAACAAAATAACTGCTAAGATCTAAATTCAATTACTAGTCTGAACTACTACACAGCCACTGAATCAATGGGAATTAAAAAAAAACATTGCCTATTAGTCAGCAGTTGATTCAGTGGGTCTACTCTACTCTACCTGAGATTAGCAATGGGATTTAGGTCAAAAATCTTGGATATCTTGACATTATGGAGGCATGATCATTCCACTTTAACTGCCATGGCTGCACCCAATGTATTTCTGGGATTTGCCACAACAACACAGTGCGAGTATTTGTCTTCTTTGTCCTCTACTAAGCTAAGATAAAATTTGGGCTTGTGGAGTATCTTTCCCTCAATAGCTGAAGTATTGGAACTGAAAGTTGGAGAGTGCAGGGCTCATAAGGGGAGAACAATTTAGTAATCAGTGGTTAAGTATTCTGCTTTATTGCTTTTGTGGGCCTTCAATAATTTCTGACTAATGGTGATCTGAAGGCAAACCTATCACAGGGTGTTTTTGGCAAAATTCTCTCTAAGAGAGTTTGCCTTTGCCTTCCTCTGAATTTGAGAGAGTGTGACTTGCCCAAGGTCACTCAGTGGATTTATATGGCTGAGCAGGGAATTTGAACCCTGTTCTCCATAGTCATAGTCTAACACTCAAATCACTACATCATGCTGGCTCTGCTTTACTATACTGTTTAAAAGACAAATAAATGATTAAAACCTAATACAAACCAAGTTTTACCATAAACAGTAAAACAAACAAAAAAAAGAAGGCAATGAAATAATAAAGGCAAGCATTAAACAAACTATGAGACTCAAAATTAAACTGCTGTCTCTGATGTCATTTTGGTCCCTATTAAAGCAGTGTTAAAAACAGAAATTATAGCAGTATAATTCTGTATTAACTGCCGTAGCTGCTAGGGTTTGCATCAGAGAATCTCCTTGACTGAAAACTCTAAACATCCTTCCCTTGTGCTGTGTGTAAGACCCACAGAGGAATCTCTTCAAAGGGGCAGGAGACCCAAAGGTAATTTTCCTTTACTGCCTTTCTTTTCAAGTTGACCCTGTATTGCCAGTCATTTCCTCCCATTCTTTGCAAACTACTTCTAGGGTTGCATTTCTAATATGGTATGTATGAGTATGACCCTGGAGACCAGGGTTTGATTCCCCGTTTGGCCATGGCAACCCACTGGATGACCTTGGGCATGTCACACACTCAACCCCAGAAAATCCCATGATAGGTTTGCCTTACGGTCACCACAAGTGGGAAATGACTTGAAGGCACACAACAACAATGAAGGAAAAGTGGTACAAAATGGTTACAGATCTTTTGAAATGCAGGCTAATCAGACAAGCATCTCAAGTTTCTGAACAACAGCAAAGGGACAAGAATTTGGACAAACTACATCTCAGATACGTTGGGTGTACTGCAGTTGGACAAAAGGGTATACAAATTACAGAAAGGTATATTTTATGCCTATCTGCCCACATATATCTTCCAACTGTGAAAAGGGAATTAGATTAAGGGTGGGCTAACCACTCTATTTCCTGTGCGTGTCAATTTCACACACAATCATTTATGTTTTTTTTCAAATCTGTATAAATATATGCACACATTTTTGAAGCACTGTTTTCCATCTGTAGTTACAAAGTTATTTGATCATGTATTGCTAAATGTGTTTAATCTCAAAATGGGCTTTCAAAAATACATCCTGATAACTCCTTTAAGACCTGCAGTGCAAAATCTGAAGAATCAGTATGTTGCAATCCATGAATTTGTCCAGATGTGGATCAGGTCAGTTTGGCTCAGAATTCACACACACACACAAAAATTCTCAAGCATCCCAATCTGGAATATCATTATAACAACTTTCTGAACAAGTGCTCGAAGATTCTGGCCTGCAAAAAATGTTTTTTTAGCCTATCGGGGGCTGGTGGAGAAAAGGCTGAGAGCTCTGTCTGTGCTAAGAAAGCACTGTTTCCTGATTTTCTCTGTTGGGCACATGAGGAGCTTCCTTCCTCTGTCATCTTGTCCAATTTCTATACTAAAAACAGAGCAGGGGTACAGTGACTCCTCTCTCCTTTGTTAGCTCACTTGTGTGTTTACATGCCTTCAAGTTGCTTGTCAACTTATGGCAATCCCATGAATATCAGAGTTTTCTTAGGGAGGGAAAACTCACAGGTAGTTTTGCCAGTTCTTTCCTCTGAAATATAGCCTACAACCATCCAAGTACTAACCAGGGTTGGCATGCTTAGCTTTCAAGATCAGATAGGATCTCAGACCTTTAGGGTATTTAGATACCTCCATGAAACTGCTAGCCTCCACGGCTACCATGCTAGCAATAAAATACAAGCCAGCATTATATTGGTGGCGGGGAGTGATGTCCTTATGTCTAAATTTGTTATGCTGTCTCACACATTTCTAAGTCACATGTCCACTCTCTCCTGTAGTCAGTTTGTGGAGTTGGAGAATGTTTTCTCTATAACATTGCTCACCCATTGCTTTACATTAAGAAATAAAGAACAAATTATTCTTGTTTGTTTTTCAGAACAGAAATAATGGACAGCACTTATTTCGACCCTTATCATGGGATTTTTAGGCAAGATTTGTTCAGAGGGGCTTTGCCTTTTGCCCTCCTCTGAGGCTGAGAATGTGTGACTTGCCCAAGGTCACCCAGCAGGTTTCCACGCCTGAGGGCGGATTTGAACCCTAGTCTTCAGAGACATAATCCAGTGCTCAAACTACTACATCATGTTGGCTCAACAGGATACTGGACTGGAATTCCTATCTTCTTTAGCTAAGATAACTGGAGTTGCAGTCAGACAGGATTTAGAATGCAACATGTGCCCCATTCTGAAACAACTCATGTTGTCTGCAGGATTACAAGTATGATTATTTGGGATGAAACACACACAAAAAAAGAAGAAACCATAAGTTGCTACATTTTCTCTCACCATGCTTTCACACATTTCCTTCCAATATTGAAAAAATGTTGGTAGAGTTAAAGGAAGGCTTCATACAGTTGCAAGTATTTAAAAAGGCAAAACTGGGAATGAGCAAAGATAAGGTCAGAAAAGAACTTTTGTTTTATGACTGTCTATAATGCTCCACATGTGGTTCAGGTAACTTTAAATTGTGCCACTGTAAAGAATGCCTGAAACATATGGGAAGCGGCTTCCCCAACATATTTGCATTTTTAAGGGGAGGCAACATCATTCATCAATGTAGAAGTCTGGTCTATGATACAGATCAGTTCAAGGTGTTCCTTCCTGGTGCTTAACTTGAACCAGAACCTAGCTCTGGAACCAATTTTCAATGTCAGTGCTCACCTTGGAAGATATTAAAGAGTCATGGGAAAAGAATGCCTTTGGGCATGTATAGAGTACCTGCCCCTCACCAGTGAGCAATCAGTGGCTTGAGTCCAAAGTTTAACAAGTAGAAGGAGAAAATGCATTAGTGCTATTCCACAAGTTTTTCCACAAAAGCAAGAAGGAATTGTCTCCAAGCACAGACTTGCAATGTATTCAGGATTTCATTACAGTATGAGAAACAGGGTATAATGGGAGAAAGCATGTAATAGATTAATATGATCAATTACGTACCCAGCATGTCTCACTTCACACAATGGTATCCACTGTTCTGTCCCATTCCCTTCCCCGCAAAAAAAAAAAAAGTGCTAGGTGGAATTTTTTTGAGAACAGAGTCAACTGTCTCTTTTACAAAAACCTCTTCCTTAAGACAGATAAATTTCTTATTTCAAACAGGAAGTAGATAAACATTCAAGATCACTTCTACCTTTTCCCTTCCATCTTCCAAAGCTGCTGTCAGTTGTCTGGTTAAAGCCGCACACTCGGCAAATTTTTGTTTGACCTGGAGTTCAGTTTTTTGAAGACTCTCTTCTTTGATCGCCAACTGATGTTCAAGTTCTTTGTTTTGCAGTTCCACTTCTTCTAATTTTCTTTTAAGTCAAGTAAACATACAAGTGAAGATTACCATACAATGAAAGAAGACAGAAAGAATTCTGAAGGCAGAAGAACAAACTTACTTTTTAACTTCTTCATGCTTCAACTGAATGTTGCAATTTTCCTCTTCTAAAGAAAGCTGTTCCAAGAATCCACCACTGTCACCTACCTGTAGAAACAGTGATTCTTATTCTAACATGTTCTAACTGCACAGAGAAAACAAATTACTAGGAAGTAAAGCTTTATCCCAGGAATGAAATCTGTATGTCCTCCAGATGCTGTTGAATGGCAACTCCCGCAATTCCCCACCACAGGCTATGTTGGCAAAAGCTAATGTGTGTTGCAGTGTGACAACATCTAGAAAGCCACATGCTCTCCAGCCTTTATATCAGTATGTGCAGTAATTCACAGCAAAGATGAACAGGTTTGGTTCTGTTTGACCAGAGTAACATAAAAGGAAAACAGGAATCTAATACATTCAAGATCAAAACCTGGCACAGCATGAGTGAGAAGTTCCCTTATAGGTGTATAACCCCACACCCCACTAGGCCTGAAGATTAAGGCCAGCTTTTGTGGTCCTCTTCTGTGTCCCATTTTTTTTCTGAAGGAATGGGTCCTCCTCCTGTTGCCACACTAATCTTTAGGGCCCTTTCACAACTATAGTGTTATAATTCCACTTTAATTGCCATGGTTCCATCCTATTCAATCCTGAGATCTGCAGTTTAGGGAAAGCTATTGAGATTTAGTGTCTGCCCAAATTACAAATTCCAGGATTCCACAGAATGCAGCCATGACAGTTACCGTTTAGTCATAATGCTACAATCATGTAGTATGAAAGGGTTTTAAAATTCCTTTCCACATGAAGATCACTTATTGCTATATTTCTTTAGCACTGGTGAAAAGCCATTTTTATTTATATTTAAAATTAAATGCAGTAGCTGAAATTTATGCTGCCGTGTGATTTTGTTGCTCAGCTATGTCTGTTTTGAGTGTATGCATTTTTTTCTTTTTTTTGGAAAAACGGTTTTTACTTTGATTTTGTCATCTAATTGTACGCCATTCTGAAAGGGAAGAAATCAAACAACTTTTGATAAGATTCGATTTGGCCACACAACATGTAACACCAGCTGCATTTGGGGCTAACTAAACCAGAATGCCTCAGAACCATGGCTTATCACTCTCAGCTGGCCCACACTGCTTGATCACTCCCAGTGCAATCAGAAGCAGCTGCACTAAATTGGAATGCACCAGGGTGGAAAAGCACAGCACTATGTCTGAGAGCATTGCTCTTCCAACTGTAAAGGAGTGACAAGGATCTCAGGATGTAAAAACATGGTTTTATTTACAAAAAACAGCCCCTATAAATATCAAACCTCTAAAATCTATTTAACCATCCATCTATCCACCCACTCACTGACTTTTCTTTACATTCAATTTCTACTGAATGTTTCCAGTCTTTTTTGCTTTTGTTGGTCTTCTAGCAATTTTGGATCTCAAAGCTAACTTCAAACCTTGCCTTGTGAGAAAGATGAAAGCCCAGAGCCTATATTCAATTGGTACTCCCAAATACAGCATCCCACTCTACCTGGGATTTACACTTAGCTAGATCAAATGTAATACTAAACAGGAGGAAGTGGGAGTGATCAGGCAGCATGCACTATATGCTTGTGCATGATTCTGAGGAATTTGGGCTTAAATGTTTGAGGTCAACACAGCCATTTGGCACTGAATGATATCTGTACCATTTTGTATTACTAACTGGGTTCCCTCTTCTTACATCAGGCTACTAAGGAAGGAAATAAACATTTCTTTTTACAACAAGGTGGAGAAACAGTGAGCAAACAAGTTTTTTTAAAAAATGTATGTTGCTGGAGGGGAAGTACAGCAGGAGAAATAAATGTAACTTCATCTCATACTGCCTGCAAAAGAAATGGACACACCCTGGAGCCCAAAGGGCTGCACCATCTGATTTTCAGCAGCTTTGAGGGCTGCAGCATGCTCTTACAGATGCCATTTTGATTAACTCTCCTCTCCTAGTCACCTTTTGGGCTGTGCTGGGAGACAGAGTTCTTGCTCTTTTGGGCTGGGAACTCCATGGAACAGAATTTTAAAAAGATTTTTTTTTAAAAAAAGCTGTGTTAACTGGGTCTTTTTGGACAAAATCTTTTTTTTCCACCCGAAAACATTTAGGGTGGATGCTGCAGGGAGGTCGTCAGTGGGAGTCCAAAGAAGCACACTAAATTCCCCCACAGTTCCCATGCCTGATCTACACAGTAAGGTGCAAATTTAACATACAAAGTTGAAGATACGCTGCTCACTCCGCACATTTACTCCCATTCTAAGAGGACTTGCCTAAAGAAAAACAACTTACCCCAACATTTAATTCCCTGTAATCACCTGGGTGTTGTGAGCAATAATACATTACCTTCTTATATTTCATATATTCATTAAATGTAGAAAATTGCATAGGTCACAGTATCTCTGAACTTTTCAAAAGGAAAATTTTACAAATGCAGCAGTACATACTTCAAGCAACCTAAAGGAGCAAGTTATTATTAGAGGACAAATGCTTCAGAGGTCTAATAAACTAACTGCTGAGGATAACTTAGCAGAAACACAAAGAGACTACCCAGCAGCAATGTTAGTTCGGCATTTTAACCCCACCTTTTTATGATTAAAGCTTATTTAAGTGGTCTTAAAATAAAAATATAAATCATGAGAATTAAAAACAGCCTTAACAGGGAAAAAAAATAAAAGAGAACAGCAGTAAAAATGGCATAATGAAAACCACCTAAGCAAGAGCAAATTTACAACGATATTCAAATCTCAATGTACTCCACTGGAGTAAAACAAGTGCCATTCAAAAGCACACCAGAGAGGGTGGCAGATTTCTCTTGAGAGGCTTTTCCATAGTTTAGATGTCCCAAGAGAAAAGGCTTTACCAATTGTACTTTGGCTGGCAAAAAAGATAATGAGAAGTTGCTCACAGCAGGAGAAGACACACGGTAGCTTCCTAGAAAACTTGTGAGAGTGTCAACTGGCTTTACAACTAGACACAAGGTCCCATCTAGTTTTAAAGGGGAAGCAATTGATTTGCAAAAGGTTTTATGCCACAGCTATTTGGATGTTCATCAGCAAATTTCAAAGAAAAGTGATGCTTTCCCCCCCGCTTCAAATTCAGCAGTACTAACTGAAGGGACAGGGGGAGCCAGGCAAGGGAGCACCTGTAGCGCCTGCTTGTTGCCCACCTCTGCTTTACAGCTTTCAAAGCTGAAGTCAGTTCCCTGAACTGAAACAGAATCCATCTCCCCCCACCCAGGTGATCATGCTTGGCGGGGGGGTGCTTTTGCTGGCCTAACATGAGGGGAGACCACGCAATCAAGAGTCACGTGGTGGGATGGGGAGGGGGTGGAGCCTGCACCCCCCTTTTAGGGCTGCACCGCCCCCTCCTCAGCCTCTTCGTTTGCTGGTGACCCACCTTCTGACCCTATGGTTTCAATGTAAGACTACTGGCCGCTTCGGAGGCGGTTAGGAATTTTTCCCTCCCTTTGTGGGGGTTTCACCTATACTGCGCCAAGGGACTGGGAAATTGGCTTCACAGGGTGGTGTCTTAAATAGGTATTAAATAGGTCTCTGTGGCTGGTGGGGGGAGATTTGAAGGTTTTGATATATATATTTTATATATATATTTATTTATTACGGCAAACAGCCAGCAAAGAAGGTTTTGGAGAGTACCTACGGCACCCTTGGGGGTAGGATAAATGCTGTCCTTGGGGTGGGCCCACGGCTGGCTCCTACTGCGGGGTTGCGAGATGGGGGGGTTCAGTTTGGGTGGCTTGCCTTCCAGAAAAGGGCTGGCTGAAGTTTTAACCCAACCTCATGGGTTGGCTTTGGAGCCCAGTACCTCGCCCAAGGGAGGCTGGGGAAGAGGTCTGGAGGTGACCCTCGCCTTAGCCTACCCATTCTATCAACCCTTCTTCTTAGGTCACAAGTTCAAAATCAAGCCCAAGTTTAAGTTCAAGTTCACCACTAGTTTCATGTTAATTAGGCACACATTAATAAATTGCCCTAGTTCAACCCAAGCCCTGTGTGTGGTCTCCTTATTTCATGGGTTGGGCAGCAAAAATGCATGTGCTCTAAAAAACAGCAGAATAGTTCAGCTTCACAAAGGAAATGTCTGTGCACACTCTTTCCAAGAGCTAAAGAAGAAAGGGAGTTAACTTGAGTGCCCTGAAAAATGCAAACAGAAATACATTTTAGGTCTAAATGAGGTGCAGGACTTTCATCCTTCACAAAATGTTGTCCAACTATAACTCCCAGCACCATTAACTATGCAAGCTAAGTTTCTTAGGAGTCATATTTCAGCAACAGGGGAAGTGCCACACAGTTCCCAATTGATTACTGAATGGTGAATTAACATCTATGCAAGTCCCAATAATATCAATGGTCTACTTTAGCTGAGGCTAGCAATGAGATTCAGGCTCTTGGGTTCCTTCTACAGAGGTTTAGATGTCTTACAGATTAAATATAATTCATGAAGCACCTGAACCTGAAGCTCTGCAATGGCCTTGGATTTATCTACGCAGCTCTTTTGGCAGGACAGTAGGCTGTCTTGACATGTCTGCAGTTTCCCTTCAGCTGCTTTCTGTTTATCACGGAGACATTCTAATTCCTTTAAATGGGTCTCTGTCTGGTCCTTCAGCTAGGCAGCCATGGTGTGGAGAGGGAAAAAAGAAAAAATAAGATTTTAATCACTTTTGCACCTCCTCTAATGTCCAAACTATCATAGCTATAAAACACTGAATATAAACACAATACACAATAGGTTGCCTAAACTTACTGCATCCATTTCAAATTCCTTGTCTTCCATTAACTTCCTTCTGTCATTGAGGACCTTTTCATATCTGGTTTCCAATTTCTCAGCTTCCGTTCCTATTTTCTGCACCTAGAATAACATTGTGTTTTAGAGAGAGGAAATATTAAGTGTGGATGTAGAATGTTTTTCTTCAGAGAAAAAAACTTGATAAGAGTGTGCAGTAACCACACTCCAGCACACACAAACAAATTCTAACATGTATAGGCCTGAGCTACAGATTCTAAAGTTTCAGAAACAGTACAGAAATCAACCACATAATTTGCAAGTAGGCATACTGGATTTTCAAGGATGTACTCAAGAACAAAACATCAGAGAGCCCTGTGATACATGAAGACAAACCACGTTTATTTTCATGGACTCGAACTCCTTTCATCAGATGCACGGAGTGTTACCTCAGTACACAGATTCTTACCCACATGTGTGTATGATAACCTGAGGAAACTAAGGCAATGGTCCATGAATCAGATGAAGTGGGTGATCACCCATAAATGCACGCACAAAATAATTTTGGTTAAGTCTTTAAAGCACTAGAGCAACTGTTGGGGAGGGCACAGACTGATTGCTCCTGCATTCCCCCCATGCACTCTATTCCTAAGAAGTAAGTACAAATACTTCTGTTTCCCTCTGCAGTCCTCCTCAAAATGGTGACCATAAGTGTAATTGCAATAACTTCCCGTTACCATTTAGAGAGACTACAGAGGAAAGTAGTTGGGGGGATTTGGGGGTTATGTGGGCAGTGTGGTGTGTTTTCATGCATTTTGGGGACTCTTTATGTGGATTTCAGGCAAAAATTACTTGCAAATTGTGCCAACATTTTAATAAAAATGGGAGGGAGAGGGCTTTGTAAGCAGGGCTGTGGAGTTTGAACACCAAACCTTCAACTCTGATTCTGACTCCTCTATTTTTCTACTGTTTGTGGGACTGATGAGGGACATCAGCGGATGCAAAAGTGTGGTTTAGGGCTCCAATCTGCCCACTTCTGCTTTTAAACTGATGTCTTTGCTTCAATAGACTATTACAGCTCCCCAGCCCAATGGAAATTGTAAGAATGATTTGGGGGCCTTTGGATGTCCACATGGGAATATAGAATGTTACATTCTACATTTTCCATTCCCATGTGGACATCCGAAGGCCTCTGGAGCACGATGGGCATGTGAGTGAGCTAGACAGGCAGGGCAGGCAAGCACAGACTCACTCCCTTCTGAGCAGAGAATAAGAATACTATCCTGCAAAGGTTCAAGACTACACAAGCAACTGTACAACTTACATGGCTTTTATATTGTTCAACCAGCTTTTCTTGCTGCTGTACCTCTTCACGTAAGTCTACAAGTTCTGCTTCTGCAGAAATAATGCTCATTTCCAATGCATCAAGAGATGCCTGCAATAATAAATGGTTTAATAACACAATGAAAAAAACCCCCTGCAAATGTTTTGTATGGTATAGTATAATATTATTATCATCATCATCATCATCATCATCATCATCATCATCATCATCTTTATTTGTATCCCACTTTTTCCTCAGAAAACCATCATCTTTTATCAGCCAACAATGATCTTATATTAAATGCCACCCAAAATAATTTGTTTGTCTACAGAACGAAGGAAGGGAGGGTGACAGTCTGACCTCTCGGAGAAGGGAGCTCCAGAGCTTGGGAGCAGCCACTGAAAAGGCCTTCTCCTGTGTTCCCCCCAGATGCACCCAAGAAGAGCCTCTCTAGCAGACCTCAAAGCCTACGCTGGTTCAAAAGGGAGAATATAGTCCCTCAAATAGCTTGGGTCTAAGCCTGAGCCAGAATTTTATATGTAAAAGTCAAGTTAATATGTATTTGCCAAATTAGTTTTCAGATAGATACCAAGATGCAGACTGACTTACAGGTTCCACTGAAGGCAATGGCAAACCTGCTCTGAACAAATCTTGCCAAGAACACCCTAGGATAGGGTGGGGATGAGTCAGAGTTGACTTGAAGGCCCATTATATCAATAAATGAGAATAAAAGTAAATATGCACAGATATTTCAGAGCGTGGTTTAAAAACATGAATGAGAAATAAAGCTGCAATTAAGTCCTCTGAAGAAAATAGTTCTCTTATAGTTTAACTGGTTGCTAGAAACGTAGGGCTAATAAAGAATTAAGATATCCTCCATGAATGGAATAGCTACATGACCTAGAACAACCTGTTGATGATGTTACCTTTAATGTTGCATTTTCAAGGGAAATTTTTTCATTTTCAGAGCTTATAGCATTAAGCTTTCCAATAATCTCGTCCCTTGTCTTTCTTCCAGCATCTAGAATTCTTCCGAGGTCCATCATATGGTCTGTGATCTGCCTTTAATAATTCAAACACAACTTCTATAGCAATCAATGCACACAAAATATTTAACAGTACTAAACTGTGCTTTTTGCTACATCATCTTCCTTTCTTTCTTTCCTTCAGCTGTTTGGAAGTAATTTTAGATGTGCATTTTTATACTTATGTGAAAGCAGTATTTAGGTGGAGGGAGAGCCCTTCAGCTTTTGAAATCAATGGAGGTGTTATAGGAACTGAAATGACTATGAAAAGGATAATAGTAAGTGAAATGACTAGGAACTGAGAGATTTACTCTTGTGTTTTTCAGCTTGGTCTTATGCAGGATCTTCTAGTTTATTTTCTTGCATTCATCAAGGGCTATTCCCTTATGTTACACATGTCAATGTTATAATACAGCACATGACTAAGCTGACCAGAGCTTCTGATGTGGGGAGACCATACATCATCCCCCCCCATGTGCCAGGAACTAGTACCACTTTTGTGCCCATTGGCTCCAACTGCTCTTTCCTGGAAACTTTCCAGGGACTGCCAACAATGGCTTGGGAGCACTGGTTCTGGGACCACCAGTTTGAGTAGCACTGCTGTTGGCCATATTCAAAATAAGGCAACTTATGTTAATTGCAGTGATCTGCTGGATTTGCTCTAGTTGGGAATAACAACTTGATTTAGGCCAATGCTCTCTATGCTTCACTGGTAAAGTAATTTAAACTAGGCATATAAATCACTTTGTCTCTGCAATGTGTTGCACACACTCTTTTGGCTTTAAGTCAAGGGCAAAGAACCTACAGTACTCCAGATATTGTTGAACTACTACAGCAATCACCACAGAAGAATGGACATGCTGGCTCAGGCGACTGGGAGGTCAATCCCTG
Organism: Ctenosaura bakeri; assembly: GCA_948474755.1. NCBI lineage: Eukaryota > Metazoa > Chordata > Lepidosauria > Squamata > Iguanidae > Ctenosaura > Ctenosaura bakeri. Next base: position 320,925 of record CAOLHI010002663.1, on the reverse strand, counting down.
TTGCTGCTGTTGTGTGTCACTGCTTTAAGCGGATAGTGCAGAGTATATGTCTGCACACATTAGTACACAGCCATCTTCTGCTTCAGTGCTGTTTCTCCAACAGTACAGAACACCACAAAGAATCCATCCTGCCTTTGATGGCTGGGCCTGTCAGAATATCTGATTTTCTCAATCAAGGCTGTTATTACTATTATTATATTCTGCCTTTCTTCCAGTCTGGAATTCAACAAACCTTACAAAGGTTAAGACAGATATGGCTAAAATCACACAAAATAGGATATTTGTTAAAAATATAATTAAAATATCAATCAAATTTCAGGCATAAGCATTAAAAATAACAACAAAAATAAATGACATAGCACCTGGAAAGCCCTTTCCTCTAAGCAGTCAGCCCTTAAAGATCTGCTGAAACAGAAAGTCCTTCCCGAGTTTGTGAAAAGACAGCAAAGAGAGTGCCAGTCTGACCTGTCTAAGAAAGAAGCTCCAGATCCTGGGATCAGCCACTGAGAAGGTCCTCTTCTATGTTCCCACCAGATTATTTGAGAGGGTAGTGTGGCAGAGGGAAGAGCTTGCCCAGAAGGCTTACAAAGTAAGTACTGAGATTTAGGTTTAAGTTCTCTCTTCCAATTGCTCCTCCCCTTTTTGTGCAATTTACCCTCTCTCTCAATTCATCACATCTTCACTGGTCTAACCAGTAAATTTTTATCAAAGATGACAGCCATGTTCAAATATTTGAAAGACTGTCATATCGAAGAGGGAATGGGCTTGTTTTCCACTGCTCCAGAAACTAGGACAAGGAAGAATGGATTCAAGCTACAGGAAAAGAGATTCCACCTGAACCTCAGGAAGAACTTCCTGATAGTCAAAACTGTCCAGTACTGGAATATGCTGCCTCCTTATTTGGAGGCGTTTAAACAGAGGCTGGATGGCCATCTATTGGGAGTGCTTTGATGTATGTTCCTGCATAGCAGGTGGCTGGACTGGATGGCCCTTGTGAACTCTTCCAACTCTATGATTCTATGATATTAGTTGCTGGCAAACCCTAATCGAAAATTCACCATGGCTAATTTTAAATCTTGGGGCAATCAAAATGCTACAACACTCTCCAGATACAGAAGAGAATGGAAATTCAGATAAGAGACTGACAGGGTACAAAAGAGATCATGCATGCTCCAGACCTCTTAACTTTAAAAGATTGAGAGTAGAATAGCTCAGTAGTGAGCAGTTATAACAGACTGAGACAGAAGCTAGTTTGTTACAAACTTCAGACGTTTTGACATTTTTTCCCAGCTACTAACTGAAGTTTTATTTCAAAAGCTTTTAGAAATGCTATAGAAAATTCCAAATAAGATGAAATAAAGCCTTATATGTTTTAGAAAACAACAGACAATGTAATCATGGATTGTGGTCAATCATTTTGCCATTACTTTCCAGAACACTCTTACATATTATGTCAAGTATCAAAAATACGCATTGAATATGTTGTATATTTTAGTTTCCAGGAACAGCGAACAACTTTTTCCCACCAGTATAGGAAACATTCCTATTTCAACTCTGTAAGCATTCTTTCACGCATTTAAGATTAATCCTTTAACTGTGATTTGTATTTCCAACCTCAAAAATATTAAGATGTCAATTCTTACATTTACCATTCAGGCAGTGGGGGATGGGTGGGGGAGATGGCTTATTAACTTATCTGGCTGATAATTTAGGCCAACCATACATGCAACATTACTAGTTCAAAAGAGATGCTCTTCTGAAGCCTTGTAAATCAGACAACAGAAGTTACTAGTCTGCCAGGGCTCAGCTGCCTGTGATGGCCATGGGAAGGAAAACACCCTTTCTGCTATGTGAGCATGGAAACACAGGCTACTAAGCTACAACAGGCTGGTTAAAAAAATAAAACAAAACAAAATCCCAAACCCAAACACTCCCCCTCCCCTTCCCCCCAAAAAACTGTGTGGAGGGGTGGAGAGATGGAACAACTCATCCTCTTATGTCTCCTCTGGCACCTTTCTCAGTCTTCCTTTTCAGCCAGCACAGAAACTCAGCTGGCTGGTAGAGGAAGGTCAGATGGGTCAGTCCCTTTTCTGACAGACTAAATTCCTCATTGCCTCTAGCAACTAGATGAATTACTATACTAAATACAGGCATACCTCACTTAACAAAAGCCTCTGACAGACAAGAGTTTGTATGGTCTTTCTATGCCCCTTACCCTCTTTTCCCCCCATGTCCTCTGTCTAGCTGGAGATTTTTTCATTTATTTCAGTTTGGTTTTTAGCAAGCATCAGCCTTGGGAGGATGGTGAAGGAACAGAGATTTCTGGTGCCAGGGCGCAGCAGCATACCATCAGTAAAGCAATGCAGCGAGCTGGAAAGCAATGGTCTTTGAGGCACCAAAGTGCTAAGCTTTACAAGGCTTTTAAAAAAGTGAACACCAGCACCTTGAACTGAAGCCAGAAGAAGTGTTTCAACTCTGTCAAGACACATCTTCTGTACCATGTGTTCATTGTGCATCTTCTGTATCATGCACTGTGCATTTAAAATTCTGCACGAAATTTGCACACTAAAATAACAAACATCCAGAGAGAAGCAAATCTGTTTGCCAGGATGCACTTATAAACAAACATACAAACAAACTGATTATTTACAATGCATTGTACAATCCATTCACTTACTTTTTTAGACTTTCAACTTGAACTTCTAACCTGGTTTTTTCATCTACTACTGTCTCGTGATGACTTTTCCAGACATTAGAAGCTGAAAGTGCCTCAGACAATTGGATTTCCTGGAGAATGTACAAAAACATACACCATGTAATATAAAGAACTCATTTTTAATTCTGCCCAATTCCCTAAACACAGGAGGTATTTTCATTCAAGACAGTTTCCAAGTGTCCTCCAGGAGGACAGAATAATATAAACTTAATCTTAACATAAACACACCACTAAAAAACTTGAAAATCTGTAATGTACTGGAATCATCTGGTATTATGTTTTCCTAACCTCACAGCAAAAATTCCTAAAGCCACTAAAAGCATATTCCTAAATAAGAATAACTTAAAAGTTTTGTTCTGATAACTCTCTTTATGTAAGATGAGGGCATGCCTGCAATCCTTTGCTTACCAAGGATACTCTAGACTACATTTCTTTCACTACTTTCCTACTACTAAAGACAGGAATTAGAGGTTGTTACAATTCAACTGCCTCAGATTCCTGATTGGATGGCACTCATGACATCATTGACAAGAATGAGATCACAATGGATATTTGAAACCCACTCTTCTTCAACTAAGTCATTGGGCAGCCTTGTATTCATACAGTAAAGGCAACAAAGAATTGCATTCAGGCAACTGAACTGGCTGGCAGAAGTGGGACCATGGGCTCCTTCTAGGAATGGAAAGAGATTCACTGAACTTGCATTGCCTTGTGACAATATCCATTTCACACCTCTCACAACTAATGACACAATGTAGCACATCTTGCCTCAGAAAGCTATACTTTTCCAAGGCATTGCTATGCCTTTGGCAAAGAAAAATCTGATGGAAACCATATGTATATCTGAAAAAAAGTACACAAGGAAAAGTGCATATACAGTAGAGTCCCGTTTATCCGACGCTCGGTTATTCGACCATCCAGATTAACCGACGTCGCAACAGCCTGGGGGTGTGGCTGTGGGCATTTCTGCGCCCCCAGACACGCCCCGACACCCCCCCAAAATGGCGGCCGCCACGGGCATCCGGGTAATCCGACCCTTTTGGTTATCCGACGCTGCGGCCACCCGTTTGGGTCGGATAACCAGGACTCTACAGTATTTGGAATATGTGCACAAAAAATCCTTTTGTCGAGAGAAAATGTGAATGACCTAAATCCAACTGCTAGTTCCAACTACAGTAGACCTGATGAATTATTTGCTAAATGGCAGATCAACACTAATTCAGTGAATCTACTCTAGTTGGGACTAACAACTAGGCTAGGTCTACTAATATATTACATAAAGAAAAGTATGTACAAAATGTTCAAGAGTTCCTATGCACAGAGAAACCCCCCGAAGTCTCACTACCAAATAAGGACATGGGATAAAGCAAGAACAATGATGAGATCCTAAGAAACTCAATGCAAATGGGACTGATTTTCATATCTGTAGCTCCATTCCTCCACTGCATCCAGGATACAAACAAAGCCACAGTCTGCCAAAAGAGGAAAGCTCCTTCTTCAGTGAGTCTTCTTGCCAGCCTACAAACAGGCCAATAATGTTTTTCTTTGTTTTCATGAGAGTAAATCTGGTTGCAAGAGAGACTCATGGATATTTCATAACTACTCAGAATAAACTGAGCAGAGAAACACTCAGAACAGACTAGCACAAAGACCAGTCAAGAAGATTTCAGTTGTTTTTAAGATAACATAGCATCACACCAGTACCACAGTCAATTTGAGTCTTCCTAAGCAATCCAGGGTGCTTAACCCCCTCCAACTATTTCAAGCCAGTGAGCAGAAAATAAAAGCAACACATCAACCAATGTTTTCAATGGTTTTAAAGAACAGATGGAATATTTGCCACAATTCAACTATATATCACTGTGAGGAAACAAACCAAACCAAGAAAAACTGGAAGCAATTTGTATACAGACTAGAGAAGCCAACCACATGACCCAAAATGTGTAATACAGCATTTACAATGTATATACTAATTTCACCAAGTGAAATTGCTTTAAATCAGTGACTTGAAACTTGTATAAAAGCTTGTCCTCAATTCTTCATAAGCATAAAGAAGAAGGAAAAAAAAGAAAATACACTGTAGATATATTTCTGGGTAGTCACTTCTTTCCTTTAACCATCAGATGAATTGAGACAAGAGGCATTCAAAGAGGTCCAGAAGGTCCAGATTTGCAACAAGCAACTACTAAGCACACCTCCAGAGTTTAGAGTACTCAAAAGATCTGCTGGTTTCCAAATTAAGTAGTGTAATGATGAACTTCTGCCAGATTCATTTTAAAAAATTAATGGAAGAAAACAATCAAATGAGTATGCATCTAGAAACAAGCCCTGGGAGCTGATCTTCAAGGGCTGCATCTCGTGCCAACAACACACAACTTATGAGTTCACTAGTGTATTTACCCAGCGTTGCCTGGGATTTTATTTTCCTCTTAAGAACTCACCCAACTGTCTTCTCCAGTACCTGTAACTTTGCTCCATATTTCCCAACGCAACCTGTATTCAAAGTTATTTACATACACAGTTTGGGTTCCTCAGGGAATACACTGTTCTACTCTTTGTTGCTAGGCCTCGTCTTCACAGTGAACAGCCTAGTCCAGTACCTGTAACTTTTCCACATAGTCCCCAATCAAATCTGTGTTCTCTGGTGACATTTATGTACTGGTTTTTGATTTTTTTGATTTCTGTTGAATTTGTGCAATGGCTTTATGTTTTTCTGGAAGCATTTTTTGTTTTGAATTTCAACTTTTAAGATTCCTCACATATGGAAACCATACAATCTACTCTGTGAGGCGAGAAGACCTTGTAACTATGTTGTATATGTCACTTTAATTTTTCTCACATATGCCTCCCAAATGTTTCCTGACATCTTTATTGATGGTAGACCTCATCTCCATAGCAACCAGCCTGAGGCCCAAGAGCTCTAAAGGCCCCTCCCTAAACTGCCAACCCTAGGATCCCACAGAATCTTCACAGTCAGCCAATCATATGAGGTCGTCTCACTTCACACAGCCAATCATGAGATCTTCACCTGCCTGAAGCAGACAAACTCACAGACAAACTTTGACTTTTATATAGTAGATTTCGTCTCCAGATCTGCGTTGTGTATTCTTTCAGATTAATCTAGAAGATTAGAGTTTGAGTGAACCAGTAAAGAAGCAAAAAATGTGAATCTAAAAAAGTTACAGAAGACAAGTGGTCAATTCTATCACCTTTCCTATGGGAATTGCCTGGAGAAACCATAAATTGAAATATTATAAATATTGTATATTTTACACAGGCCATGATATATCTAAGTATTTCTGTTTTTAGAAGGGGAATGATGGAAGGAGAGAGAGACACCTACCAAATTCACACTCATGAAGATTTTCTGCTCCTTTAATGCCTGCCCCAGAGGGCTGGGAACCTTCTATAGCAGGGATTCTCAACCTTTGGTTCTCCAGATGTTTTGGACTTTAACTCCTAAAGCACCTCAACATGTCATGCTGGCTGGTGTTTCTGGAAGTTGAAATCCAAAACAGTGAGAGGACCAAAGGTAGAATCACTGATTTAAAGCAATTTTTGGTTGTGCTGAGAGCTGACGAAAGGTTGTCCATAATCTCCTATTCCATGCAATGCTCAGCTTCACATTAATTGCTATAGGATTAGGTGTTTCTAGACCCCTTGCTGAATTTGAGCAGAATGACTTCTTGGTGCTTTGGCTGACAAAAGACCGAAGCAAAGGCTCCATCATTGTAGATTATGGTTAGGTGAACTAATCTTTGAAGAGAATCTAAAGTTCTCAAGCCAATCAGCTGATCACTCCTTGAACACATTTGTGGCACCCTGGAATAAAGGCAGAGCACTTCTTCAGAATAATAACTCTCAACCCAATGCACCATTGAGGCCATCCCAACCATCCCACTAATACATTATAAACGTGTATTAGTAAATCTTTATGAACTTTATAGTGTAGATAAAAACAGCAAAATATGTATTTGAAAGAAAAATTCCTCATGTTATCTGTTCCAGCAAGTTATTCTATATAGAGATTACTGTTAAGTTGTTGCCATTCTTTTGAAGCAATAGGTTCCTTGTCAGTCACTCACCTTGCGTCTAATTTCGGAAATTAAGCTCTCCACAACTGCTTTCAAACGTTCAGCTCTCTGTTTCTGAACACTAGCTGCTCTTTTCAGAGCATTCCTCCTCTCCTCTTTTCTTTCCTTTTCAGCCAAAATTTGCTGTTTATGGTCTGCAACTTGTAGCTTCCATTCAGCAATCTTCTTTTCAACAGTCTGCAGCAGAAGAAAAGAAATCTCATCATACATTCCAAATGTGAATGCTCACAGCTGAGGTTGGCTAAGAGAGGGATAACAGAGTGCACGAGGTTGTGTGTGCAAATGAGTGCATCAGTAATTAAAACAATACTTTTCTTTAAAAAAAATTAAAAGCAGTTAAAGATGTCTTAGCTCAGATCATCAGAATATACAACACAACTGATTTAAATTAAGCATATGGGTCAGTTCAACTAGTTTGGCAAGACTACTTAAAATGTATAGTTGAACACATGCTCAAGTATTTTGAAGAACTAGCTTTGTATAATGTTGAATATCTGAAGTGCTTGGTGGTATCCTGATCCAGGGAAGTGCCTTAAGATCCAGTGACAGAAGTAGAAGCTGAAGCAGGACAGAGTGATCAGAACAGTCTTCTCCAACCTAGCAACTCTCCCACTGTCTTGGACTTGAAGTCCCATCATATGTAGAACTCAGCCATAAAGAAGAGGTTGATGGGAATTGCAGTCCAACATTATCTGGAGGGGTGTCAGGTTTAGGCAAGGCTGCTCTATAAGATGTAGAAGGAACAGTTCTATAATCTCAGCAATCTCAACTTTTACTTGGACATTTAGTTTATTTGGACATTTAGTTTTAGCAACTCCAGTGTGGGGCTGGAACTGTCAGCCAATTAGGTTAAAAAATTTCAATTAAACTCAATTAAAACTTTCAGTTAGTTATAGATGTACATGCAACTGTTTGTTTCCCTACAAATACTTATGAAAATGAGAAACAGCAGGATCCATCCTAGAAGTAGCATGGCTCTTACTTTGTCAAGTAGAAGAAAATGCTTCTTCCAAGATCATATTTACTACAACACACATCATGAAGGAGGTATGCTGGTTTTGCTTCAACTTCTTTTAAAAAAATTATCTAAATTTATGCACATTTAATGAAACAATTAAAAGTAATGCAAATAACTAACAGTGAAATCATATGCATTTGTATATTGAGAAGTAAAGATGTGAAGGCCTGGGGAAAAGTTTTTCTTCCCAAAGCCTCTTTTTCTAGAAAAACTAGGGAAAGGCAATCTTTTAGAATGAATAAAATGTTTAAGACAAGAGGTTCACATATTTCTTTCTACAAAATAATTACAAGGAACTATGTAAGAGAAAGATTTTATTTAAAACAATATAGACTTTCGTAGGTTGTTGTGGGTTTTCTAAGCTTTGATGCTGTGTTCTATTAGTATTTTCTTCTGATGTTTCACCTGCATCTGTGGCTGGCATCTTCAGAGGACATGGTGGCATGGAAGTGAGATAGAGTATATACTTGTATAGTGTCCCTCGGGTGGGACACTATACTGTGTTACAGTTGGCCTGGTGATGGCCTATTGTTAAATGGGATATCCTCCAGGGTTGTATTGTTAGTCAGAGGATATGCATAACAGTGCACTAAGTACATTAGCAACTCATTGAATTGTTCCCTGTACAGGGACCTCCAGAGTCTGGGTGGTGTTCATTGGCATGTTTTTGAGTCTTGATTTTAATGTTCTTCAGTACTGGTAGCCAAATTTTGTTTACTTTCCGAGTTTTCTTTCCTGTTGAAATTGTCCATGTGTTTATGCATTTAGATGACCTCTCTGTGCAATCTGACATAGTAGTTATCAGAATGATCCAGAATTTCTGTGCTTTCAAAAAGCACAGACTTTCCCTGATTACCTGATGGGTTAGGGTCTAGAGCGCTGTCAGAAAGTAGAACTGGTTGCAAAATGAAATCCATGTAAGGAACATGAGGGAATTACGGAGGCTCACTTGGGACAGATCAGGTATGCACATCAGTGCTTGCAAAATCTCTCAGTCAGCTTGGTGCCTTCCCCCTCTCCTTAGCTCACTTTGCAAGCAGTGTGTGTGCATGTGTGCAAGAAGTCCCAAGCAAGCCTCTGAAGGTAAGAAGTGACAAAAAAAGTGGACCTCTGATCAAATTAACAGATCGAAGTCTGTTAAGTTACAAGCACTGAAAGGGCGTAATGTTGTACAGTATTAGATCACTGCAATTCCCTGGTCTTGGTTTGTTTTTCTCATTTCTTTCTATGGGAGTGAATGTCATGTCTGCTTGATACTATGGAGAATTAGTGGAGACAAACTAATTTTCCATTTTACCAATACAGGTGGATTTTTTTGTTTTCATTGGGTTGTCTTTTCCTGCTGCTCAAACTAGCAAAACCCAAGCAGACATTCCTTACACTTACAACTCTATTTGTAAAAATAAGTAAATAAAGTTTTAAAAGGCTAACTTGAATTCATAATTATTTTAGTAATTGTAGTCTGGATAAAGTGTATTCTTAATGTATCAAACATAATTTTAAGCCAAACCAAACTATATATAACACATTTTAAGTTCCTAACATCAAAAAAGTGATTTTCAATCTATAAAGGGTGCTAACACTGTGTTTTTCCATTTTTTCCAAAACTTTCCATTTGTTCCTGAAAAAAACAACAACTGGTTTCTTGTGCAGCTTCAAAATTTCTGGAAATCTCACCACTCTGCTCAGAAGTAAATCCCACTGACTTGCTTCAGGACAAATATGTATAACAACTGCAGGTTAAGATTTCTTTACCTTAGTGACAATAACGATCATAGGGTTCTGTGTAAGGAGCTGAGAGAGGAAATCACTCTGCTTCTGGTTGAAAAGGCAGGGAATCCCTATCAACACCACAACATAGCACTGAATATGCAAGATATTTTGCAACAGGCTTTCCCCAGCACCTCACAGATAGACTCGAAAGCTTGCTGAGGCTGCTGTAATATTTGTATCTCAAAACCAATGCCAATAAAATTGCGTTTTTCCATACAGAGCACAGGGTGGTCTTTTAGGAAGCAATCCTGCTGACACCAGTCCTGTGAGGTAGCCAAGTTGTGGATCCAATTATCTTTATGATGGAATGTCTGCAAGCAGAATCATTTAGCAGTAACAGCACCAACAAACAAAACAAGCTTAGAGGTACAGAGGTATTATTTTCATTGGATTGGCCAGTTCGAAGAAGTTCCCTACAAAAAATTTTTTAACCTACGGGTCCAACATAAACTTACTGATTCTATACTTCTGCTTCTGTGGGCTCAAACTAGCCACTAACACCTCAGACAGAACATGCTTAAATACGCTGTGGCCTGCCAAGTCGGATGCAGACTACCTGCAATGCATGGCAGCCCACCAAAGCCTTGATAAGCTCAGTTTTTCTGCCTGCACATAACTGCATACACTGGGGTGGACAAAGTGCAGCTATGAAGCTGCATGTGCCCCTCCCCATCAGGCTGTTTTTGTGGCCCTCAGGCCTTTCAGACCCTCTTTTTTCTAGCCAAAGAAAAGAAGAGAACACCTCCCCCCCCATTTAACGTAAAATATGTTTTTCATAAACCCAAGTGGATTTCCTAGTTTCGTTTGTTAGGTTTCCTCCCTTCCACAACACGTTTTTGGCAATCTCCACAGGGCTTGAAGGGCAGAAAGCTATTCCCCAGACTTGCCATAGATGCTCACCCCTGGGCTGCCCAGGACTCTTAGGCCATTTCCGCACTAGCCTGTTACAGCATGACGATTCCACTTTCAACATCCTCTGGAATCTTGGGGTTTGCAGTTTCAGAGGGGCTGGCCAGCCCCTCCCGAAACTGCAAACCCCAGGATTCCAGAGGATGTTGAAAGTGGAATAGTCACGCTGTAACAGGCTAGTGTGGAAATGGCTCTTGGCAAGACTACATGTGAAGACCTGTTCTAGCAACTAATGGATGTTATCCATCGTTAGGGAATGAAGGTGCTATTTCCTCTGTAACCACAGGATGTCAGCATTACAGTGCTGCAACTGTTGCAGCAGGGATAAAGGGTGAACACAAGTATAGTAAAACATTTCTACAAGCTTCAAAAGGCCAGCCAGTTTTAAAAGTCTGTTTATGCTGAAGGGTTCATACCAGCTTAATATTAACATTATGGCACAACATCCAACTGTTTCAAAACTTGATGGAGGTAAGCTGAATATACTGAGTGTATACTTACACAAAGCTTGCACAAATATTTAAGATGGAAATGGATTCCAAAAAAATCCATTCAATTGTTTTTCAATTCTCTAAGCATAACAACACGACACAAAATTATGTGAGGTCTCATAATGAAATTTAAAATTTTGTATAGTTTATTAGTATAGTGGTTTGAACACTGACCTATGACCCTGGAGACCAGGGTTCGATTCCCCACTCAGCTATGAGTGACCTTGGGCATGTTACACACTCTCAGCCCCAGAAAACTCTGTGACAGGTTTGTCTTAGGGTTGCCTTAAGTTAGAAATGACTTGAAGGCAAACAACAACAACAGAGTTCATTTTAAGAAGAACTATTTTATAGGTCATATAAAATTTAATTATTAGCCACTATTTCAGTAGTAACCTGTAGTCCTAAACTCTGTTGTTAATCCTGTGCACAACAGAACCAATGAATCAGTTTCATTTGTCTATGTGCTGATTGATTACTTGACAACTGACTTAATGGTCTACTCCAGCTGGGAGTAGCCAACAGGCTTCCAGTTGTAGTATGTTTTATTTTATGCTATTGTTGCACAATTAAAAACCAATGTTAGAGCTAAGCTGAGTATAAAAGTAATTTTAGAGGTAGTGATAGTTATGAACGCAACTTAAAGAAACTGTTTATAGTTTATGTGAAAGCCATTCTTCATCATGAACACTGGTGATCTATGTTTTTGGAATTATTGCCATATAATTACAAGACTGTATCAATAATTTCAAGGAAAACCATCTTTTCCTCCATTTTGGAAGTGGAAGTAGTTCAAAAAGTCCTTGGGCCCCATAAATTATCATTGATATTCTACATCAGCTACTTATTTATGTATGCATAACTAAAGAATGCCTCTTAGCCACAGCCCCCTTCAGTTCACCTTAGCAGTCAGCAGCTGCATCGGGCAAAGGAGGTCTGTTCAGACACTGATTGGGGTATAAAGAGGATGATGTTTCCATCTGCTCCCACCAGCAAGTGAGGCTGTGACAAAGAATTATGACAGTGGTTCTGCTGTCACAGTTTCACACACTTGTGGGGAGGAGGCTGGATATTTCATATCTCTTCCCCCTCCCCAATCAGCAACTGATCAGACCTCCTTCACCCAATGTGGCTGCTGGCTATTAAGTAGGCTGGGGGGCATTTATATAGTCCTACAGTAAGACTATGCAGTGTTACTGAATACAAAGCAGCTACAGATTTGTAACTTTAGGTTACAAATCCATAATTGCACTATGAAATGCCAGCCTATTCCATTTAAAAATAGACTTCCCTACCATCAAGTCAAGAAACATACTGGCAGTGGAAATACACATACTGTTTCTGAGCAATTTGATAAATTGTAGCCAAGTAGCCAACATACAGCCCACACACTAGCATGTGTTTTGGACAGGGAACCTTGCCTAGAGTAGGAAAGTTTTTTTTAAAAGCTTCTTTTGTATCTAATAAAAAAACTCCATTGTTTTTATTTATGTGTTCTCCTTATATAACTACGGGGATCACCAGGAAAAATATTGTACAGTTAGCCCTTCACATTCATGAGTTTACATTCACAGATTTGATTATTTGAGACTTTCTCCAACCCCTGCACACACACATGCCACTTTTCTCCACTCTTTTCTAGGGGAACTTTTTCTCTTGACAGCCCCAATCAGGCTGCTTAACCCTTTAAAAACCCACCTCTGGTTCTTCTCTTCCTCCACCAGCCCTGCCTGGCCAGCTAAGGGCAGATCACACCCTGATTTCTCAGTACCTCAAGCCCTCTCCCAATGCTCTCCACACCCAAGGAAGGGGATGGGTGAGAAAGTATAGGGGCACCATGTTGACCTACCCTATTTCCCTCTCTTTTTCTTGACCTGGTTTGGACCTTGGGTGCCTGATCTCCTCAACATGCCTCAGATCCCTTCCCACAGAAACACACTTTTGATATTTGTAGTTTTTCCCCTTTTGCAGGTGTCCTGAGCCTCTAACCCCTAGCAAATGTAGAGGGACAACTGTACAACTACTATCTTTAATCCACAGTCATCTTGAAAATTTCCCATGCTCATGGATTTACTAAAAAAGGAAAATTATTCAGAACTGTAACCTGAAATTTTGTTCTTAGTTGATTATTCTCAGCCTCCTTTTTTTCTATCTGACACTGTAGGTGGGTTTGCACTGACTGGATTGATTCAGAATGGTGTGACACTTTTAGTGCATTAGCCTGAAATAGAAAAAAAAGTCAAAATAAATGGTAAAGTCAATGCAGAATGAATCTTCATACCTATCAATTCACTTCTCACTGAGCTACCTCGAAAAAAAAAGTACTCTATATACATAGACGAGATAGGATGTCCAACTTTAAAAATCAATATAAAAACCTATATTTCAGCACTGATCTATGGAGCAGTGAAGCAAGCAAGCAACATGTCCTGTCTCATAGTTTTAACATGATTTAGTTTAGGTTACATCAAAGCTCTGCATCCTGTTTGTGGATCACTTATGTTTTTATGTTGTATGCTCCATTTCCAACATTAAGCTTGAACCAATTAATAATATGATATGAAAACAAATAAAATAACACATTCATACAATTTCAATATCCAAGAAAAAAGGCACTGGCAAGTACAAATATAGCAAGGATAAATGAGTAAGTATAATGCAAAACTCTTGAAGCACTAAATCAATAACTGCATACTGTGCAAATATTTCAACGAACAATAAGAAGACAGCATAAACGCAATACTTCCTTAAGTAAAAAAATACACACTGTGGCTGGGAAACTATATGATCATGCAAAGAGTAAAAATTCCACTATGGCTCCCCCCTTTTACCATCTCCAGGACTTATCATGTGATAGTCCTCCCACATCTTGACAGCCATTCCATGGCTGATGGTAAGTGGCAAGGATCAGAAAAGTGCCTGTGAATATTCTCACAGGTAGACCCAGACGGAGGACATCTTCTGCCAAGATCCACCAGGTCCTCTGGAAGTCTTATCAGATGTAATTGGCCTGTGTTTGGCTACAGAAACAGACAGACATTTCTTTGATCCCTTCTGCCCTCCACCAGCAATGGAATGACTGCTGGTGAGCAGTTATCACAATGACAGTGGTGGGGGAAAAGGGGGAAGAGAATACCAGCCACCAGAATAACCAGAAAAAACACAACGTCCAGAAAAAGTGAAATTACATTTCTGCATATCATACTTCTTTATATGCGGTGTACTGGTGTGAGTGTTGGACTAGGATGTGGGGGCGGGGGAATCCAAGGTTTGAATTCCCACTCAGCCAAAGAAACCCACTGGGTGACTTTGGGCAAATCACACTCTTTCAGCCTCAGAGGGAATCAATGGCAACTCCTCCTGAACATATTTTGCCAAGAAAACTCAAGTGATGAGTTTACTTTAGAATTCTTACAATTTGGAAATGACTTGAAGGCACACAACAACGTCACTAACAGGATGCCAGCCAAAATGTGCACCCTCAAGCTGTAACCTGCAGTTCCACTGAACATTGTTTCTGAGCAGAGCTAAACATGATTGTTCCACATGAGTTCAGTGGGACTGAGTCCCGTGTAAATGGTTACAGAGGACACAAACAAAAGCAGAGAAGTCCATCCTGGGAAGAGTCTACACTCGGTCAAAAGGAGCTAGCCTCTGCAGAACCATTAAACAGGAAAGTGACATAGTTATAATGATATGGCTGCTAAGACTAACTATAAAATATATAAACCATACATATTCAAAGCGAATTGTTCACTTACTTTCTCTTGCTGAAGCTGTGTTGAAAGCTCTAAAATATGCCTCTCTTTTTGTGTCATTTCACTTCTAAGACTCTTCAAGTGGGGGAAAACACACACACATTTATATTTTCACTAGACAGAGAGGACAAGTACAGTACAGCAACAGTAAGTATACTATCTTTAGTTTATTGCTCAGGCTTCATTCACGCGCTGATAGGCCAAAGAACAAGTAGCAAACAAAATGAGAGTTCATTAAATATACAGTCAGCCCTCCACATTTGCGAGTTTCACTTTTGCAGATTTGATTATTCAAGGATTATTTGCTGTCACCTCTGCTGCCTCCCTATTGCCATTTTTAATTGGGACTGCAAACCTCGTGAGACTGAGAAACTGTGAACGAGGGTTTTAAGTCCCTATTAAAAATGGTGTCGGGCAGCAGTGGAGGTCACAATAAGCTCCCCAGCCACCCACTTCTGTCTTCTGAAAGAACCCTGATGCCTCAAAGGAATCCATGGTGCATTGAATGTAGTAATCATACCTTTTTGTGTGTTAAAAATGGTTCGGAAGGGCCTAGAATTATTTATGGTTTTTCCACTTTCATGGGGTCCTGTGCCACTAAACCTAGTGAATGTGGACTGTACATATAAAAGTATGATCACCCTGCTGCTACGCTGCTTAACCTCTCCCAAAAATATAGAAAGCAAATAAGCAACCATGTGCATTGTATGTGTATTTTTTCAACGTCACAAATCTGACTAAGTCAATGTTGTACCAGCAAGAGTCCACTAACACAATGGAACTTTCTTCCCCAATCCTATGTAACCAGTGCCTCAAAACCAGCTCCAGAAGGGTTCCCAGGCCTCTAGAACAGGTCTTGGTGGCACGCAGGACTACAGTGAGGAGAAGGGAGAGACTGGATTATCTATAGGACACTTGGGTTTTGCTCTAGATGACAGCAGAATGTACCAAAAACCAAGCTTACTGCAATTTCCATTTCATTATCCGCTAACCGCCGTATCAATTCTTCAATCTGTTTACTGATAATCTAAAAAAAGAATGGCGCAAAATTGATTAAATGTCAGTTAATTTTGCAAGGAATATTGCAGTTTAATATACTTCTTCTGACATCAAACTCCCAAAATTAATAACTATAACTATACTATCTATATGAGACAAAGAAAAAAAGATCATGCTCACTGGCGGTCATCAGGAAACCAAATCCATTAACAAAAACACGATTTGTATAAAAGTCACGAAGAGGCGGAAGAGAGGTTAGCAAAGTCTGTTCTGTTAATAGAATGTGTCAGCAAGCAATGAGAACTTCTTCTCTATTTAATTCCTTCTCTTATCCAAGCAGTAACAGGAATTGTAGTCATTATTTTTACCAGTAAGATTTACATTTATGATTTCTTTAGCAGCTGAAATTTAAAAGTCTGAAAAAACAGCAACAGGGCCAAGCTGTCCACCTGTCAAAATCAGATAAATATGAGTGCTTAATTACTCCTACAGGTCCAGACAAAAGAATCTCAAGTGCTTATTTAAATTATGTACACATTTAGCAAATCTGGACGTAAAAATAAGACATAATTTCTTTCAGAAATGATCAAGAATACTGGCACACACTGCTCAATCATTCTTGCTTGGTTTCTCTTGCCAGCCAAAGTGATTAATCAGGAAAAGTTCCACCCATGGGCTGACTTTAGAATTAGAATCTCTGCCTTGTTGCTTTGCTGAGAACTAACATCATAAACCAGAGTTTGCTCTTGGTTTATAATCTTGGCTTGATAGATGGATGATAAGCTAGGGGTCCCTGACCTAGTATTAATTCCCAAGGATGGAGGCTTCCTGTTTTGTTTAGCTACTACTTCTTCAAAAGCTATTATCATAATATCCAAACTGAGCCATGTTGTTAATAAAAGATAGAAAGGGTAGGACAGTGTGGCGTGACAGGACTGTAATGTAGTTAATGTTGAATTTAAAGATGTCTGATGACAGAAGCATGAAAAATCAGTTCTAGCTTGGAACACAACATCCTTGAGCAGTGAGAGAGGGGGTGGGGTCAGAATGGAGACTCACTGTGTTACAGAATTATATCAATATTTTCCCACTTTAACTGCCATGGATCCATCCTGTGGAATCCTGGGGTTGGTAGTTCAAGGAGGCTCTGGAGAACTCTGGGTGGGAATTCTAAATCCTCCTACCTAAATTACAAACCCCAAGATTCCACAGGACAGAACAATGGCAGTTACTGGAATAATGACTGCTATGATTCTATAGTGTGACTGGGGACTGGGCACCAAGGTTCAGTTTCTCTTTGGGCCTTTCTACACTACACTGTTATAGTGCTATTATTCCACTTTCAACATCCTATAGAATCCTGGGGTTTGCAGTTTAGGGAGGGGCATTTAGAATTCTCAGCCAGAGAGTGCTTTGCCTCAGGAAACTACAAACCTCAGAATTCCACAGGATGTTGAAAGTGGAATAATAGCACTATAACAATGTAGTGTGGAGAGGCCCTTAGTAGAGAAGAAAATGGAGGAGCACATCCTCTGAAGGTTTTTACCAGAAAACTTTGCAGTTATAAACATACTGCTGAGGGTGTTTGTACTAACAGCACACTCTGAAAGCTCACTAGGACTAGGCCAGTCTTAGTTACAGCAGAACCACAGAATCAATGGCAATCTTGAATATTAAGTCATAACTTGTGTAAAATCCACTCATTCTGTGGGTCTAGCAATGGGAATTCAAGTAGTGGCATGGTTACACTCCCTAACTATAGTGTTCTTGTGTTGGCATAGTGCATAACCTGCAAGTGGTAAACTGAAGTCCCCCTCTTCTGCTTGGCAAGGAAGAGTCCTACATCCCATCCTTGACGTAGGCGGCTACAGTTTTCTTTTGCAAGCAGGCCTAATAGAAGAAGGTCTAAGAATTCCTTTGGAGTAGATGGAAGACCCCAATTTACCACAGAACACAGTTCAATTAGGTCCACCTGTCAGAAAAGAGTCTTTAGCCCACTCTTCTAGATCAACTGTGAGGGTCACCTGGGAGAGAAAGAGCTGAACATGTGAATCTGAAAGGTGGAGTCCTTACTTATAAATGGATATAATGATAAGTAGCTTTTGTATTACCCTTGGCTCTTGAGGACTAGTCACAAACAAAGATCAACACAGACAGTTTTCACAACAGGAACAGGGTGACAAACTCAAGAGCTTTCCACCTATCTTTCCAAGAAGAAATGTGGAGAAGCAGACACAGCTTGGTACTATTATCTTAATCCAAAACAACTAAAAATACTTAAATATGCTGCTGATCAGTGTTAACGCTTGATTATGTTTTCTGGACATCCTCTTACTTCTTTGTCCTTGCTTGCTCTAAGTAGGTGCTGTAACAGTCCTTTCATATTTCCGATAGCCTCTAGCTCCTTTAACAGTAAATCTTCTTGCATAGAGATCTTTATCATATCTGATGCAGAAATGTAACAAGCCTGACAAAATATTAAACTGCAAATTAACTTTTTTTCAAAATGAAAAGGAAAAAAATTTTTTTTTGCCAACCCAGTTTTACCATGGAGGTGGTTACTTTAAAAAGAAAAAAAAACCCAGACTGTTATATCAAGCATATATCTGTGCTGTACACTGCCTCGAGCCTTGGGAAGAAGCGGGTAACAAATAAAATATTATTATTGTCGTTGTTATTATGCAAATACACAGAATACTGTAGGTATTCAAATGTGGTGCTGCAATGAATCTTGAAGTAGGCATAAACCCCCATTTATTTAAAAAACCTCATCAGGCTTATATTTAAACTGAAGTGGCATTACTATTATTAATATTATTCTATTTATTCATATCCCACCTTTCTCCCGTTTGGAACTCAAGATACCTTCCAACAGTAAAACAAACATAGTTAAAAATTCTCAGTATACAAAAGTTGAGAAGTAATTAAGCTGTATTAAAAAATTAAAACAGTTAAAACAGAAACTACTAAAAAAAAAATCAAATGAAAATCCAGCATGCCTATGTCCCTCAAAAAAAAAATCAAAGGCCTGCCAAAATAAAAAGGTCTTCACTTGTGTACAAAAAGAAAATAAGGAGGATGTTGGTTTAACTCTATAGCCAGGGAGTTCCAGAGTCTGGGATTAGTAACTGGGAAGGTCTTCTCCTGTGTCCACCAGGTCTATCTGTGAAGGTGTCAGGATCACAGAGAAGGACCTCTTCAGAGGATCCTAAAACATGGGCAAGTTCGTATAGGAGAATATGGTCTTTCAAATAACGTGGACATGAGCTGCATAGGACTTTATAGGTCATAAAGCCTATGGTACTTCCTGGGGAATAGAACGCCATCTACCACAAGCTGAATCCTTATTCCCTGATCTGTCTTTTCACTGACCCAGAGCACTTCTGTTTTGCCTGGATAAAGTTTCAGTTTGTTTACCCTCATCCAGTCCATTAACTGATGAGAGGCACTGGTTCAGAATTGAAACTGTTTTCTTGGATGAAGGTAGAAAGGAAGAGTTTTGACCACTGCAGGTCCAGTCTACTCTCTGGATAACTGAATACATGTATTCTCTAGAAATTTAGACAACACATTGGTTTATTTCATTCTTACACATGGAAGAACAAATGATTCTAAAAGTTTTCTTTCCACTGGGCAAGATTACAAGAATTCAAGCACATTTTTTGATGATTTGTGCACACTGAACTGAGCTTTAAAAAAAACTGTCTGGGGAAAAAAACTTCTTTGTAAATCCTTCTGGAAGGCTGAGCCAATCTGTGTCATGTTGAACTTGTGTGGCGTGACAGCACCCCCAAAGCACATGCTCAGGTAAGTGTGGACAGTGATGCCCAACAGGGTAATGATTCCATTTAAACCTGCTCTAACACAAGGTGGAGAAGGACAATGTCAAAAAATTAGGCATGTAAGGATACATCTGGCAGTGTTGTCTCCTTGACCTGGCAATTAACTGATCAGTTTTCACTTATCAGTGCTGTTTTAATTCAGCCCAGGTTTTACTGACAAGAAAAGCCTTGCAAATTGTATATGGCATGTATATGTGAAGCATGCTGGCTGCTAGCTTGTCCGCTTAGCAAAGCAATCAGACCCGCTGCAAAGCAAAGAAAAAGCTGCAGAAAAACGAAGACAGAAAAGAGTCCAGCTGGGACAGTCATTAAATTCATCGGGATATCCGACAGTAGGTTGAACTGCAGCCTGTGTTGACATAAGGATTACACAGAAAAACTTCCACTTCAAAAGCCTGTATGCTTTTGAGACATTTTCCTAGTCTTAAGGACCAAGCTTCAGGATCTTCTTGTTATGAACCAACATACAATTGTCTTTGTATGTGCTAGGAAAATAGGACACAATTTCCACATACATTCTACAAAATGTAAACATTTCCCTGGTCAAAGGTATATGTGCCAAAGCAGCAGATAACTAGGCTTGGATCAGCAAAGTCCAAGTCCAACAGTGAAAAGTACAGCTGTTCATGCACGGGAAGGACCTAAAGTTTCTCCAAATTCACTGTCCAGCTGCAGATCCTGGTACTGAAATAAGCCCTGTCCCTGGTAATCTCCTGCCGCCAATGTAACTCTTCAGGATTGGACACAGAAGAGCTTGAAAAGAGAAGGGTCAGGAAAGTCCAGTTCCAGAAAAAGAATGGAGCTCAAAGCTACATGATGTTGGCTTGTAACTCCTACAAAGCATTAGCTGAACTGGCTAAGTTAGTGGGAACTGCAGTCCAATCATATCAAAAAGGTCACATGTTCCGTACCCTGCTGCAGGCGATAATGTAGTGTGCTTAATTCAGGAACATTTCTTCCTTGCTAGCTCAACTTACTTTTGAAATTCTAGCAACAGTTTCTTTAAATGATGGCAAAAACACTTCTGCTGATCCAACTGCCAACTCTGCTTCATGAAGCTTTTTCTGGAAAGTGACTTTGTCATTTATGGCTTCTTTCCACAACCTAATTAGGAGAAGATATAAACATAAGGACAAGGCACATTGTAATATACAGAAACTTACCAGCATAAAGCCATAACTAGTTTTGCATGAAAACAATAGCTTTTCAAAGGTCAATTGCTCTTTTGAACTTAGGCAATGGTTCTTTCTTTTCAACCAAGGGATATTTTCTTGCTTGAGTACATTCCAGAGATCTAAACCACCATTTGCTAAGCACTGCTTCATACATCAGGCAATTCCAACAGAGAAACATTTTGTTTAGAGACCCCCTCAAAATCCACATATTGCATGCATATGTATGGCCTGTGCTCAGAAAGTACTGATGCATTTTAAAGCCATGATGAATCAGAGGTTGCAAGAAAACTGCAAAACACATGTGCAATTACTACATTTGGTGACTCACATGCAACTTTCATATTACCTCCTTCGAATAGCAATTTATGTATGTAGAATGCACATTATGAATAGCCTTCTTAGGCTACATGCCTTTTTAAAATGCAGTATGATTTATGTTGTTTCTTTTAGCAAGAAGGAGGTGAATTTTTAAAGGGAACTGTTCTTGGAGCTCCCAAAGATTTTCTACACATAGGCTTCTTTTCAAAGAATACTCATGATTTTTTAATTGCACAGAAAATCCAGCTTAACAATATGGGTTTATCAAATCCTATGAATGAAATATACAAACTAGAAGGCAAATCAGAAGATTAATCTTGTCCAATGCTTTTGACCTCAAATTGCTTTTTTTAAAAAACATCTGTGCAGGTAGCACTAAGGTGAATTTGCTCATTTTAGTAAGCATCATTTGCAACTAAGGGCATGCCAGTTAGTGTTGCTGGCAAATGAGGACTGCAAAGCAGCCTGTATATGGCAGCTTTCCACTCCTGTGGTTCAACCAGTGCCTGTGGATTGTGTCTTTGGCACATAACTGATTTTTTCTGTAGTGGCTGGCACTGCAAATTGTTCAAACCCTTCTCTTACAGTTATGACATACTCTGAAGCTAAGCAACTTGTGGCTCAGCAGATGTGGCTGTCCTGCAAATTCCATTATCCCTAGCCACTGCCTATGCTATCTAAGGCTTATAGCCAACAATGACTACAATTCAGTACGGTTCAGTGTAGTCTAGCAAGTCCATACACAGGGTACCAGCCAATATCTGAAGGACTACAAGTTGCTCATTACTGATGTTAAGTAGTGGTCATTTAACAAACATTCCCACTACCTTAACACAGACATGATAAAAAGCAGTGAGCTGTTCTCTTAAACTGAGTTTTAAGTATTTCAGTTTGTTTAAAAATCTTGAACTACAATTCACATCATTTCTAGCCAGCATGGGGATTGCGGAGGGCAGTGTAGTCCAATCCAGCTGAACAATACAGATATCATCACATTGGGAAAGGCTAGTCAAATGCTTGGAAGTAAACACATATCAAGTTATGCCACAGACACATGAAAGCTTTTTGAATAAAATATAAATAAATCCTGCAAAATACAAACAAATTCTAGAAAATAGCTGGATACATCTACTTCGACAAGCAAATTTTCAGCATACCATTTTGTTTCACCTTCACTCAGGCTCTCTTCCATGGAGCTATCCTGGGATTTTCCTTGAAGGCATGGCAATAGTTTGTTCATCTCAGTCCGGTGTTTATCCACAAGTCTGTTGTATGAAGTCCAGTCATCCTTCAAGGATTCTACCTCTGCACTTCCTGGAAGCTTTTAAAATATTGATTTTGTTTCACTCCTTAGGCCCTTTCACAGTAAATAGTTACAGTCCTATGATCCCATTTTAACTGCCATGGCAATGTTCAGTGGGATCCCAGAATTTGCAGTTTGGTGAGATACTAGAGCTCTCTTGTTGAGAATTTAGTTAAAAGCTGAATCATAGTGCTATAGTATTAAAACACCCCTGATTCTCCCACCACCACCAAGAATCTTTAAAAAAACAGACTTAGCACCACAACTATAGCAAAGGGATTCTCATGTTTTCATCCCTTTGTATTCATACAGGGCCAAAGCAAAAATCTGTCTCAACTATTCACATTCTAGCAATGTAAAGTACAGGTACTGGACTTACAATCTAGATTATAAATGTAGCCATCCATCCCTCAGTGGAGCCCTCACCTCGATAGCCTATTGCCTATTTCTGTGGACACTACTTAAATTTTTATTTATTTATTTGTTTGCCAGTGAGAAAGCAGGGGACCCACTACAAAAACAGCATGGATGTTGTAACTCTCCAAGGTCTTAAAGAAGGCAGGTAGGACTCCTTGACTCTGGAAGTTGCTATGCCTTGCTTTCAAGCAATGTCTCTTGAAAGCCACATTTGTAATTTCTACAAGCTACGTCCTTAAAGCAGGGTTGGGCAAATGCACAGGCGCCAGGGTCCAATTTCCCCATCTGACCCACCTCCATTGGCTGACCACGCCACTGCCAAATACCTCTTATCTTCATCTGAGTCCTTCCCAAAAAGGTGATCAGAAGTGATGTTGTGTCACTTCCTGTCACCATTTTGAGAAGAACTCTGACAATAACAGAGGTACATTTGGGTGCTGAAGGACTTTCTGTGTGTGAGGCTGGGTGTGTCTGCATATTTGGCACATTCTCTGTGTGGGCAAAACCCCCTGAGAATAGTAATTAAAATTTGGGGGCATGGGACTGCTGGGAGGTTTCATGGACCACAAAAATGGGGTCCAGGGCACATGTCACCCACAAACTGTGCTATCCCCTTCCCTGCCTTAAAGTAGTATGTCCAAACCTATCTTTAAGTAATCCATTTGACCAGGGGACTTTGAATATCTGTCATGAAAACCCAATGCAAAGGCATTTAGAAGCATCTTTTTACAATGTATACAGCTGATCCAGAGCAGTGATAAGACCTATTAACCACTTGTTTTAAATGGACTGGGAATCATCTTTACAGGCATATCTTGGTTAACAAAGTATCTTAGTTGACAAAGTTCCTTTTCACAAAGTGAGGGTGCACACACGCATTCCCTCACTCATTCATGTGGGTGGGCGGAGGGGGGGAGGTGATGGCTGAGTGGGGCAGAAGAGAGGGTGTGCATGTGTATTACCTCACTTACTTGGGCAGGAAAAGGGAAAGAGATGGGATGGGGGAAGCATGAACAGGGAGGGCGGGTAATGTGTGGGTCTGTGAGGTGGGCAGAGAATGCAGGATGTGGGAGGGGAGGACAAGAGAGTCAGAGCAGGTGGGTGGGATGACAATGGCAGTGGGAGAAGGGCAAAAGCAGCCAGAAGGGGCTAGAACAGCTGTTGTTATGGCAGTAGCATTCCTTCCATCCACCCTGGAGACTCAGGCACAACCCGCCCTCCTTCCTCCAGCTCTCTTCTCCCATTCCTTTCTCCAACATCTGAGTGAGTGAAACCACAAAGAAATGTGCATGTGGCCAGGCCCAGCCACTCTACCAGGACAAGTATTTTGTGTGTGTGTGTCCCTGTTAAATAGGGTTTGGGGGCCTAGACATATTTGCCGCTTTTCCATTTTCATAGGAACCTACACCCTTGATCTCCATGAACGTGGAAGGCCAACTGATATTGCTTTGAAGTTGTTACTTTCAAGCTGTATATTGAGAATTTGTTGACCTGATAAATTTATTATTTGATTTTATTATTTATTAAAATATTTAAATCTCACACTTTATCTGAAGATCTCAGGGCAGTGTATAATAAAACCAATTTAACAAATTTAAAACAGTATAAATGAATAATCAAAATAGTTTTAAAAAGATAACACTTATTAAAAAATTAAATTTTAAGAGACAGGTTAAAAAAGTTAAAATGGCTTAGGACAATTTAAAATGAATTAAAACTATGGGTATTGGAGGCTTTTTGTACAATTAATTAAACTCTAAAAGCCTTAATAAACAATCATGCTTTTACTTAGCACCTAAACAGCACTAATGTTGGGACCAATCAGGCCTCCACAGGAAGAGTGTTAGATAACTGGGATGTTACAGCAGAGAAGGCCCTCTCACATGTCCTTGCACAGCAAATTGCTCTGACTGATGGGACACAGAGGAGGGTCCTTCCCACAGACCATAAATCTTAGGTAAGTGCATATGTGGAGAGGCACTCCTTCAAGTATCAGGGTCTCAAGCTGTTCAGGGCTGCTTAATCATTACTTGCACCTTGAATTCATTGGAATGGAGCCTTCAATTAATTGCTGTCCCCATTCCAGTTAAAAATATGGGGTTTTAAGGGTTTGAATAGCTGTATCTGGAGCACAGGCCATTTCCCCACTACACTATTACAGTGCTGTTATTCTACTTTCAACATCCTGTGGCATTCTGGGGTTTGTAGTTTACTGAGGCCAAGGAGCTCTCTGGCTGATAATTCTGTATGCCCCTCCCTAAACTGCAAACCCCAGGATTCCATAGGATGTTGAAAGTGGAATAGTAGCACTATAACACTGTAGGGCAGAGATGGCCACAATAAGTTCAATTGTTAAATTGGACTACATGGTAGAACTTCCCATTCCAATCAACAGAGGATTTATTATGTACATTATCATGCATGTGAAAATACACACAAACACAGATCTGTTCTTTGTCCAGCCAATCTAAAATAAACATAACTGTTTGTTAAGAACAACCCAATACTTGCATTAATGTTATTTGTATCCCAATGTTTCTCACATGGTTATCTGAGTTGTCTACTTCTTCATTCCGAGAACTAATACACTTTTCATGTTGGCTGGATGTTTCTGTTCCAAGATGATCTCTTTTAAAACTTAAATCACAGGACTGAATAACTGAACAAAGTCTGTCTGCTTCTCCAGACGTAAGGTATGGTGTTGTTCTCGTTTCCTAAAATACAGACAAAATGGAAAACATACCAAAGTTATACAAATAGCAAAGGTAACCATGTTGTCCACAAGAAAAAGTTCCTATAATGGCAATATTTTTATTAGGCCAAACCAAAGATTTCAGGTTTAATCACACTAGACTGCAAAGAAGCCAGGGGATTTGGTTGTAGTTGAAGGCAGGGAACTCTATCTTTAGTCACAGTCTTCAAGACTGAATGTGCGGAGAGGTTCCATGAGGTTTTGGGATCTGATTGCACCTTGGACTGCCCCTAGAGCTGCTCAGGCAAAGGAACAAACAATGGTAGATCTCCAAGTTTTGCAACTATAGACTCCAGCTTTTGTTTGGAACTGCCCCCATCCCTATGTTAAATACATGGGTTTCTGGGCACGTACAAAACAAAAGAAGAGAAACAAGGCAAGCTTTTCTATTGTCAAAGCTGGAGACAATTTTAGATGGAGTAATACCCTAAAGCACCAGATCCTGTCTGATCTTGGAAACTAAGCAGGGTCAGCCTTGGTTGGCACTTGGACAGGAGATTGCCAACAAATACCAAGTGCTGTAGGCTATATTTCAGAGGAAGGAAGTGGCAAAACCATATCTGAGTACTCCTTGCCTCAGAAAATTCTATGAAATTCATGGCTGCCATAAGCTGACAGGTGACTTGAAGACATACGTACACACAATATATTTTTAAGTCAGTGTTATAATTTAATCACACTAGGACATTTGGATAGAATGAAAAGAACTGTGATACTTATTTCAGGCTCTGAGTTTTTATGTTTATTGTGTCAGTTCTGCAAGAGCCATTTCAAAAACAGTTTGTGATATGGCATAGAGATAAATTGTTCCAAGAAAAAAGAGACACATATTCCATTAGACTTCCTAAGAACAACCATCCCCATGGACCAAAGCAACCATTTGCATTACAATTCATCTGGAAGCCTGTAGTGTAAAAGCACTCTTACTCTTTTATAATTAAGGCCTGACAAGAATTGGGCCATGTTTGTAGGGAGGTGCTTTGGAATGGAGGGGATCAAACCATACTTCCCAAACCAAGCTTTATTTTAATAGTTTACCTCACAAAAGTTAGAAGAAAACGGCTCCTTTCGAACATGGTAATGGGACAAATCACTATTCTGTCCATGTAGGCTTGACAGAGATGCTTCCTCTTCCTTCTGACAAATGAATACACAGAATTCTGTCTCCATTTTTAAGAGTAAGAAACCCTGACAACTTTTCGTTATGAGAAAGCTCCACTGATACTGGTAACAAAGTGGCCCAATTTTAATATAAATGGGAAGGAATAAAAACAAACCCTTGAGTTTTCTTGAATAATTACTCTCACTTGCATTTTAGCTATGAACTTGCATTTGAGCTAAGTGGTGCAACTTGGTTTGCTGATGTTATAAAACATATTTTTCTCTAATTTTCTAGGAAACGCAAAGAGAAAGAAATGTACTTGTTTTCAGGATATATTTGTTTTTGAATACTTACAAATGTTACTTCAACAATGCACAAACCAATTCGGCTTTAAGGTTAAAAGATATGCCAACTTTCAACAAAACGAAGAAACTGATCCACCTTACTGTGGAGAGCTGTGATAGGTCCCGTCAAAACTATTTCTAAGTATTCCTCGCCTTAAAAACTTCATGCAATTCATGGGGTCGCCGTAGCTTGACAGGCAACTTGAAGGCACATATCCATACAAGATATCTCTTGGGATGCCTAAACACCCTAAAGTCACCAGATCCCATCTGATGTTAGAAGAAGGGAAAGATATAAATGCAATAAATAACTAAATAAAGTACTTCATGGGAGACTGCCAAGGAATACCAGGTGCTGTAGTAGGCTGTTTTTTCAGAGGAAATGGCAAGCCACCTCTCAAGGCACTGCCGCACTACACTGTTATAGTGCTATTATTCCACGTACAACATCCTGTGGAATTCTGGGGTTTATAGTTTACTGAAACCAAAGAGCTCTCTGGCCAGACTGCAAAGTCCAGGATTCCATAGGACGTAGAACGTGGAATAATAGCGCTATAACAGTGGCCATTTCCGCACTAGCCTGTTATAGCGCGATGATTCCACTTTCAACATCCTGTGGAATTCTGGAGTTTATAGTTTACTGAAACCAAAGAGCTCTCTGGCCAGACTGCAAAGTCCAGGATTCCATAGGATGTAGAACGTGGAATAATAGCGCTATAACAGTGGCCATTTCTGCACTAGCCTGTTATAGCGCGATGATTCCACTTTCAACATCCTGTGGAATTCTGGAGTTTATAGTTTACTGAAACCAAAGAGCTCTCTGGCCAGACTGCAAAGTCCAGGATTCCATAGGACGTAGAACGTGGAATAATAGCGCTATAACAGTGGCCATTTCCGCACTAGCCTGTTATAGCGCGATGATTCCACTTGCAACATCCTATTCACAACCGGCAGACGCAACCTCGGCGGCTTCGGGGAAGGGGCTCTGCAGGCCAGGGGACGAACTGCCGCCCATTCCCTCCAGCGCGCCGCAGCCCAGCTTCCCCAACGTTCTCCCCCATCCAATTTCCCGCCGTCCCTTCCGAGCAGGCGTCTGGCGACATTTTTACCCCGCTGCCCTCCATGGCCGCTCCTCCCGCAGCGCGGCGCCCCCAGCACCTCCGGCGCGAAAACGGAGCCGGGCTCGCACTTCCTGGCAACTCTCAGGAGGAGCGTCTCGGAAACCCGCCGCACCAGCATGGCCGTGTGCGCTTGCTCACTTCGCCCGGCTGAAGCCGGCGCTTGCCCTTCCTTTGCCCGCTTTTGCTCAAGGGTCTCCCATCCACAGCACCAGCATTCGGAGCTTGATCAATAAATAGTAGATTTTACCCCTCTTGATTTTTGTATTCATGAGACAGATGGTGCAAGGAGATAACGCTCTAATGGAAATAATACTGTGCTCTCAATAAATTCAGGGACAAATTATGTGGAAAGAAAAAAAAAGATGACATATGGATCCAGCATGCTCAGCAGCTGTGGTTGTAGCCTCCGGCTCCCTTAGGCCATTTCCGCACTAGCCTGTTATAGCGCGATGATTCGACTTTCAACATCCTCTGGAATCCTGGGGTTTGCAGTTTCGGGAGGGGCCAGGCACCCCTCCCGAAACTGCAAACCCCAGGATTCCAGAGGATGTTGAAAGTCGAATCATCGCGCTATAACAGGCTAGTGCGGAAATGATTAGTTTGCTCTCAGTTGTTGTCAATTCCAGAAGTTAGCTTTCTCTCTTCCAGAGAAATATGGCATTATGGCAGGGATCTTATGACAGCGATTGTGGAGGAAAGAAGCTTCAAAGAGGGACCAGGAAGTTCCCTTTGTGATCAGAAGGCTTGAATCGGAATGAAGGATTCTTAATCATTGATATCCCTCCCATCCTACCAGCACACCCTCTTAATTGTCATGCTTTGGCAGGGACACATCTATTAAGAGACAAATCCTATGAATTGGTGGGATTTTTCCCTGGTGAGTGTATGTGTGCGCGTGTGTGTATTATATATACTTTGTACATGCCTACATAAAGGTAAGTCCTATCAAACTATTGATTACATGCATAGGGTTGTATTGTTAATAGGACAACCCGATTGTAAATCATTCTGAACTCACTGGGGGATATACATGTGACAAATACATAAAATATGGCTGCTGTCCTATGAGACCCATTATCTCACTTGCCTTGTTAGGGGCAAGCCTCCATCAGCCCTTCCCAGCAGCAACAGGTAGTTCTCATGTTAGCAAGGTGGTTAATGTGCTCTGTTTTTAGTCCAAAGTTTAAAGGAGTTCTCCAAGGTACTATACCCCATCCCACAAGCTATTTTTCACTGTCTACATAGCTCCTTTGAACATCACCAAACTAGACTGGCAGCTGCCAGTGGTACTTGCAGTTTCTGTTGACACCACTTACATGAAGGCAGCAGTTTCACCTATGGCAACACGCTCTTAACGGTTGCCTTCAAAGTATCATTCTACACATCAGGAAGCCAAGAGAGCAGATGCAAGTCTTGACAACAGCACACCATGGTCTTTGTTATTAATGGGAAAACTGAGCAGGTCATGACATGTAAGTCCTCTCCATTCCTCTCTTGTTCTTTCTAATAAGGATGGTTATTTGTGTTGCCCACATATTACACACATACAGACATATGGATGTACTGTCATTCCTTAGGATTCAGCCTTCAAAAGTTACTATCTACCGTATGGGCTTTCAGTAGGCTTTATTAATCTGCATCTCTTATTCTGATTGCATTCTTTATAGTTTGGGCCACTATTCACAAATATTTCAACTCATAGTGCAAGACTGCATCTAAACCATTTAAATTCAGTCCTCATTGTTTCTGGAGACCCGCAATAATCCCAGAACTTGGAAATAATGAGCTTAAAATAATGATGTTATTCGCGCTGTGTTACTTTGAACAAATTGGTAATGGCTCATGTTGTAATATTAACAACCAAAGATCTCAAACTTCAGCCTGACAAGTAATGTTCATGTATTATTCTTAACAATTCTTTTGGGTGTGAGATTTCTAACCATTCCCTAGTTTTCAAAGAAATGCATCGGGATCAAATTACTTCCCTCTCAGTTCATTACTACCAGCACCCAGCCACCATACATTTCCATGTCTGCTGAAAACTAATTTCCCTTCTTGTTTATTTTGGCTGCCAGCACTTTGTGGAACATGTGTTGCTTCTCTAGATGCTCTGTGACAGAGGGGGATCAACTGTAGGTTGTTTAGAGGACAATCTTCTGTCCCTGGAACCTTCCATGGTCTGTGCAGGCAGGCAAACATACCAAAGGGAGGAGAGGACAAATCCAGAAAATGACTGGAACTCTGCTTCTGGGAAACTGCTGTCCCCCACCCCCATGTTAAACTGTGTGCTGAGTGACCTTGGGCAGGTCACACCCTCTACACCTAAGATAAAGTAATGTCTCTGAATGAATCTTGCCAGGAAAATGCTAGGATAGGGTTACTGTAAGTCATAGTTGACTTGAAGAACAACAAGGGCAGGAGAGGCACTCCACCCATTTAAATGATGAATTGCAGCTCCTGCAGGCAAGGGACTATTTGCTAACTTTTTTGCCAGAAAAAGAGTGTCCCAGTGAATCTAGAGGGCCTGAGGGCCAGAAAAACAAAAACTCTAGATGGCAACATGCAACCCTTAGGGTTGAACTTTGCCTGCCCCTCCTCTGCAAGATGTCTAATGTACTCCAAGATGCCTACTGAGGGCATTAATGGAAATATCGAGGCCCCAGCTGTATGCCATATCTACATTCCTACTAGTGCATTGGGAAGGTATACAGAGCATTATCAATCGTCTTGCAAAGCCTTTTTGCAAAGCTGTCTTGCAAAGCCTTTTTGAAAAAAAGCCAGAAAACTGGAAAAGCCGTGCATGTCTCATATTGTGTTTGTAGATAAAAGTAAGCAAATGAGACTAGTTTTTTCTGCTACAGGGGAGTTATATCCAATTGAACTCAATGGAGTTTGCTTCTGAGACTTATACAGAACTGCACCATAGTTAAATCAGTATCCTCTTTCTCACAGGGTTAGGCCATGGAAATTTTCAAGAAACCTTTAAACTTCCACCAAACCTATGTTTGGGGCAGTAAAACCAACCAAATCCACTAATTATCTTGAGTTAACTGGGAAGGATGATGTAGTAGGGCAAAAA
Source organism: Ctenosaura bakeri (assembly GCA_948474755.1). Lineage (NCBI taxonomy): Eukaryota > Metazoa > Chordata > Lepidosauria > Squamata > Iguanidae > Ctenosaura > Ctenosaura bakeri. The sequence goes on along the minus strand of CAOLHI010002663.1, from coordinate 289,714 downwards.
GCATCTACGGGACTCATGTTCTGACATCTGTTCGGAAGCATACGTACTATTTTGAAAAAAAGCCAGAAAACAATCTTGGAAGTCAGCCAGATCAATGAAATACATGATACACTGGACCCTATGGGAAAGATGCAGTAATCCACAAATCTTCTACAGAATCCAGATACCAACATCAGTTTAGGCAGTAAATTGAATTCTGCAAAATGTCCCAGAATGCCCACTTCTGGTTGGGTAGTCAGGTGAGCTGGTGCAGTCAATGAGAACAAATCAATCAGAATAATGATGCTCTGAAGATCCAGCAAGGCTGTGCTCCCATCCATACTTTGTGGGGAGTTCTTGAACTCAGTGTAAGGTTATTTCGTTTTAAAATGAGTTCATCTGAAGTTCACACACGAACCAGTCTTAATCCAACCTCCTCATGGGGTAATCCCCTTTTATGACCAAAGGATGTCCTGATAAGGTAGAAGTACAAAGTTCCTGGTATATGTGGCAGTCCACTGAATTTATTATCTCACTGCCAGGAATTACATATGAAGAAAGCTACTCACATTTACCTTTGATCTATTTATCAAAGTAGAAGTTTGATCTCTTTTTTCAAAAAAGAAGTTTGGGTTAAGAAGTAGGTCAGGAATATTCTAAGCCCCAAGGAGTAGGTCATGGCTATTCCAGGGACAAAAACCTGAGATCTAGGGATGACCCCTTGTGATGTAGTCCCTGGTAACATCATTAAGCATGGATGTATAGAGCATCAACCACAGCTGTATGGAGAACGGCATTCGAATGGAAAACACCATGTGAGGAAAATATATATGCACGAACATTTTATCCAGTGAGATCCTTCCCCATCATCCTCAGGAATTGGAGAAAACAAACAAACAGGCCTTCAAATGTTGTATCAGGCCCTGTGGTCTGGCAACCTATTAAAGACTAAGCAGCCCAGCATGGATTAGTGTAAGTAAAAGTCATTTTTGGCTCAATGTAGCTTAATGTAAGTAAAAGTTACTTCTGGCTCTGTATTCCTATTGGAAATAATACTCTTAGGTGGAGATTGGGCAAAGCGGAATGGCACAAAGTGGCACTCACTTCCAAAAACTCTGTCAGATCACACTGGGCAATAGGTTTGTCAGGATTTGGGCCTGAGTCTCCAGTTCCTAGTGGATATCTCCTGGTGGGAGAAAAGGATGCAAATCTCCAGTTTTGGTGGACTCAGCTCTTCAACTCTGGACAAAAAGAAAGAGCTGAATGCAAATCTCTACCTCAGCTAGTAGAATACTCACTTGTTGCAATCTGCAAAGCATATTTGATTTACTGCTGCAACTTGCAGTGTTTCCAGGGGTCTATGTATATCCTCTTTCCTTCCCAGTCACTAAAGGGCCACTTTCTAGCTAGAAGCAAGTGGGCTAGATTAAATTTTGCTTGTATCTTCCCCCTAAGTAATGCAATAATCATTTCATATTGATCTGGCAACAGCTATAATATCCATCTTAGGCCCTTTCCGCACGAGGAAGTTAAAACGGGTCAAGGCGTCCTGTCACGGAGGTCGTCTGTACCTTGGATCAGACTAGGTTCAGACTATTTACCTTAGTTCCGCGCCTTAGTCCAATCCAAAATGCCCCCAAGTGGTCCTCCAGCACGCTAAGTGAAGACCGGAAAAATCCGGTCTTTCAATTTTCTGGAGCGCGTCATTTCGTTCCTGCTGAGTTGTGCAGATGTGCAGGCTCACACCAATGTGAGCTGCGATCAGCGGAGGGCGGGCTGTGGGTGTGGTCAGCATCAGCGGTTGGTCCGGACCCACGAAGAACAGGAAGCTGCCATTTTCAGCCTCAGCAGTGCGGATCTACAGACCTTGCACTGCTCCGATTCACCCTGCAACAAACAGAGGAGCCCTGCAGAAAGGCTTAAGGGAAAATCCGCGTTGCTTCAAAGAGAGAAGAACCAGTAAGTAACGGCATAGAGTGATTCACTCGCCTCGTGTGGAAAGGGCCTTAGTTTCCAAACAGAAAATATGTTCTTTGTCTGTCTGTGTGTTTGAATGATAAGCCCTGAGAAACTGTGTTTGGTGCTTACCACATAATACTTATTGACATTTTCAGAGGCTGTCTCTAGGTCTCAGGGTTTGGCCCCAAAATCTTAGGGTTTGTGATTATCCTGGCAACCCTGTTGGGCAGTTGGTATAAAAGCATGATCTTACCTTTAATATTCTTTGCTAATGTGTCTGTGTGTGTGTGTGTGCGCGCGTGCGCGTAAGGGAGAGTTTTATTAATTTTCTGAGTTTTTTATTTTTATTATTTTGGGGAGGTTGTAATGTATTTTATTTTAAATTTTAAACATAGAATATTACACAACATTACATATTACAAATTATACATTACAATATATTTTCCCCAGCCCCCCTCCCCTCTCCCTCTATCCCCATCGATGGCTTCAAAAGGAAATTGTAGTAACCATTACCCAAAATTACCCAAAATGTGGAATACTTTATCAGTTGTTTCTCTTACTTCTTTGTGCCTTTTTTCTCCTTTAACCTTTTTCAAACCAGAGGCCCCAATTCTTCCACCAATTTGTTTCATTTCTTTGCCCATTATATCTCCCTTTCCTTTCCCTTAGAAAGTTAAATAGGAAAGATTCTGCTATATAATGCATCCAATTTTTTTTTATCCCAACATTGTTTATTTTTCCATCCCAAAGCTATTACTGCATGACCAGCTCTTAAAATCTTTTTTATTAAATAATCTTCTGATTTATTCAAACTCAGTTTTATTAAATTCAAAGTTAAACAGATCTCTTTATTAAATTGAAGGTTTGTCCTCATTGTTTTATTTATCTTCTGGGTAATTTCTAAGCAAAAATTTTGTACATAATAACACTCCCACCACATATGAATATATGTCCCTTTTTTGCTCACAGCCATGCCAGGAATTTGATGAAAGATTTATCACTGAGATCTGATGTGAGGTTTTATAGCACTTCCTAATTAATTAATTATTAATTCTCTGCTTGACCTTTACTTTACCACCATAGGTTACATGGTGTAGAGAAGAGGGGAGGAGAGGGAAGGGGAGTCCAGCTCTGTGTCTTTCTCTCATAGCAGAATAGATAATGCCATCTTCCAGAACTGTGGAGAAACTGATGGACTGTCCTTGCTCTGACAGGTAAATGATGTAATAAAAAAAGCTTAATGTTTTATTATTACTTGTAACAGATTAGCACAGAAGTGGAGTAAGCAACTATGGGCCTTCAGAAAATGTTGGACTTTAAATCCCATTAGTCCTACCCAGTGTGAACTTGAGCGTGAAATGTAAGGATCCCTAGGGAAAGGAGTGGAAACAGTCTTCATCTCCTTTAGCAGTGGTGATTCAAATTGCTAAGAACAGAATGGCAAGAGCAATCTTAGCATGGCTCTTTCTGCAGCTTACCTTCTTGTGGCAGCATCAGGTATGGATCCTGGCAGTGGCTCTGTTGGGAAGGGAGCATGACCAGAGCACTCCCCTCCGCACTGGCTGGCTCCCTGCTGAAGGAAGCACAATGGCCATGCCTCTTCCTTCAGCAGTGCAGCCAGGCACTTTTCCAGGCTGCACTAGAGCAGGAAGTGCCTCCATCACGCTTCCAGCACTTGTACAGGACAGATAAGTGCAGGATGGTGGTGCCATCATGAGTCATTGTCAGGGAAAACCCATCAATGATTTAACCCACAATCACACCACCTGGGGACTGAAGAAGGATGAGACTGTGACAACATTATGCAGAAGATTGTCACAGTCTTGTCCTTCTTCCATTCCCCTGCAGGGATGGGAGGATACTGCGGAAGGGGCCTGTGTGAATAGGTGGAAAATTAGGGAGTGTGTGTTATGAGGCATGGATTTCAGTAGTGGGGGTGCAGTCGGGGGACAAAAGAGGGTAGAAACTTAGGCCCTTTTCGCACCTTACCTTTTAACGCTGCTGGGTTGGGGTTTTCGCATGAGAAGGCTTGGAAGGAATGCTCTCACAAGCCTCCTGCTTCAGCTCTGCAGCTCTTTCCTGCTCGTGCGAGCGCCCCACCCCTTCCTTCTGCAGTGCAGCTTGGGAGTTGTAGGCTGCGCTGGGGCAGGAAGCATGACCGGCGCAGCTCAGGAGGCTTTGCACGGCAGGTGAGTACGCCCCAGGCCCCTGAGTGATGCGTGAGCGTGGAGCATTTTTGGCTTGAAGCCGAAAATGAAAAAATCCATGGCCGCTTTGCATCAGGCTCTTGAGTGTATGAGTAAATGTGAGTGTGTCATGCAGACCGCTCCTCACATTTACGCGATGCTCAAGAGGCCCTCTCACTTCCAAAACGCCGTGTGAAAAGGGTCATAGTTGAGGTCTAGACATACTCCAGACTTTCCTGCTATAATACAAACACTTACTGTCCAATTGTACCAATTTGTCAGCAACAGTTCTGATTAATCTTCCGTTGCCCTACTTTTTCAGGGGCTTTTAAAATGTCCTAGTTTCTTTCTCCTCCTCTTACCTTCCCACTTTGTTTTCAGTTTATTTTAATTGCTGTAAACTGAGTTCGAAGTGCAAAAGTAGGTCATACTGAATCTACTCAGCAGGGAGAAGGGAAAACTAGGGGCAGAATCTGGCTCAGGCAAAATCAAACTGCTACAGCCTCTTGTGTGTTCTTCATTCAGAACTTCTGACATCTTGATAACACTCTGATGTTGTTTGGCCATCTGTTACAGGGTTTTCATCTGTGAAATTATGGTGAGCATGGAAACACTCCCTCAAACAAAAACAAAAAAAGTATCTCTATATCATGGGAGAAGGCTGTAAAAAACTGAGCAAGGCAAGCGTCCTTCTGAACGGAGTCTAAGAGCCTAAGCACAGGCACAGAGAAGGCCTTCTCCCTGCTCCTAGCAAAACACATTAAACAGATCCTCCATTGAAGATCTCAAGGACAAAGTGAGCTGAATGTGGAAGAAGGTGATCCTTCAATTATTTTGGTCCCAGCTTCTGAAGTGATACAGGAAATTCTTATGCAGTTGCTGTTGTGAACATACAACTTGGTAAATAAAAGCCACCGTAGCCATCACAAGCTAGATCTTCAACTTAAATACATGCACATACTTTCACTAACTCAAGTAATTGTAATAGCATTACATGAGTAACTGGCTTATCAGTTTCCATTTATATATTCAGGACAGGCTCCAGGGTGTCTCTTAGCTCTTATTATAAAATCTTTCAGTTGCTGACTAGGTGCGGAAATGGAATTGGAATTACTGGAATTAATACAGCCCTTAGAAAAATGCGCTCAGAATTCCCCACCACACTCCCCCTTTTTTTAAAGGTAAGAATTATGAAGGACTTTAATATGTCACATGCCCTTTGAAACAATTGCATTGGATCCAGCCTGAGCTTCATGTCAATAAAAAGACTCCAGTTATCAACTGGAGGCTTCTAATCCAATGGGGAATCCCACTTGCAGAAGGGGTAAAGAATTTCCTCTCTCTTCTTTCCCTTCCCCCAGAATCTAGTGTGAAAAGTGGAAGGTGCCTCTAAAGCAATGGAAGATCACTTCTCCATAGGTGAAAGCATTCTGAATAGAACTCCACTCGAAGGCCGCTCCTGCTGGCAAAATAAAAAATTCATCCAGTCTATTATTTTAATAGCAAACAACTGTCATCCCTGTGTTTACACTTAGTGAAAGATCACTAATGACTTTCTGTTCATTTCCAGGTTCAAGTCCAAACTTGCTGAATGTCAGGGTCTACCAGGACAGTTCAGCTTTTATTCTGAATTAATGCATTCAAACAAGTATCTCTAGGTATATGTCAAGAAACTTCTCATGTTAATCTCAGTTTGAAGCCCAAAGAGAATAGTATGCAGTGCTATTCATATATGCTTGAAAAGTAATTAAAAGCCTAGGAATGCTTGAATATGAGATTCTTTGGTATCTTACCATCTCCATTAGCATTATTCCAAGAGAAGTGGTTAAAAAACTATTGCAAAATAAATGAGAAACTGGAAATTAACTTGGAGAATATGCTAGGTTAAAAGTTAATATACAACCAAATCTATAGCATTACTTAATAGTCCCGATCTGTAGTGTTGCATCTTCTTGGAGTATGTTGCTATCTTGTGCATAATACTCCTTATGCAGCTTGATTCTATATATGTTTAGTCAAACATATGCTCAACTAAATTTGATAGGACTTGCTTTCAAGAAAGTGAGTGTAACATAATCCTAAACATATCTAGTCAGATGGATACCCCATTGCATACTTGGGCTTTACTTTCATGGCATTGCAATTCTAAGAATTTTTGCAACAAAAGAATACCTGCTAGGAGTATCAGAGTTTCTTCACACTGTAGAGATGGAATTTCAGAACATGGCAAACTGTCCAAATTCCAAGAAATGCCATCATTATTGACTTTATCAGTCTTCTTCCTGGACTATGAGTACATTCTTCTGATGGACATTTCATTCAAACAGGTACTCTGCTCCTAGAATGGCCACATTACAAAAGAGAATAGGGTTCCTGTACCTTTAATAGTTGTGCGGGAGAGAATATTTCATCATGTAAGCTATACCTGTTGAAAATTTTGCTTTTGCACAACTATTAAAAGTACAGCCTTTTTCCTATGGACCCTAATCAGCCTTCTCGCTTCTATTTCCCACTGAAATAATTTCACTTTCTTTGTCACTGAAACCACATGTAATGTCTTTCCTTGAATACTAGCTTTCTGTCTGTTCCCAGGTCTAGCACAGATGCTAGTTATTACCTTTAAACCCCTCCATAGTCATGTCAGTTTATTTGCTGATCTACGACCCTGATTCCTTCACTTCTCCAGATCCGCCACTTGCTTTACAGAATGTTTTCTCTGCTCCCCCCATATGTATCCACACCTTCACAAATGAGGTTATATCCTCAGCTTCTTTTGGAATGGCTGCTCCAGCCTGCCCCCCCAAAATTTGCTGTTTGAAATAATAATATAGTGGAGAACAACAGGTTAAAATACAGCAACATTTGTGTAAAGGAAAAACAGCATCTCTCCTATTCTGTATGCAAAAACTGTCCCAACTCGAAGCTGATTCCATTTCAGTGGTGGTACAGAGACCTCTGTTCCATTCCATTGCACCTGAAGGCAAGAGGCCAGTATCATGGGAAGGCTTCATGCCATAGCTCATTTTTGCCCCTCAGCCCTTGTCATTTAAGGTATCCACCTCACAGTAAGGGGCACCACTGGTCAGCCCTAAAACTTTAACACTCTCAACACAAATCACATCTTTCTCCAAGTACCTTGGTCCACCTATGTCCAACAGTCCAAGCCACCAGCACCTGGATCTTCAGTCTGCAGTGGTAATCCAAGACAGTTAACAATATTGAGATATTTGGAGTATTGCAAACATCAGCACTTCATCATAGTTAGAGTCTCTGTGTATGTGCACATGCAGGTGCACGCTGCTACTGGTGAAACTGTCAAAAATGCATGTTGAAAACATATAAGTAAAAATAAATATTTTTTTTCCATTCAGAATTGTGCTAGTATGCTTGGTTTGCCTCAAGGACAAGCAACAAGGAATCTCTCTTACCTGAACTAGGTCCTATCAGCTTTAGACTGCAATCTTGTGCTACATATTTATCTGTGAATAAGCCCTGTTGCTTTTGAAGAGACATGCACAGGCTTGCTCTCTGGAGGATTACCTATGAAGACTTAAAGTTCAGGCCCAGACAGTTGAACTTTCTGTGCTTTATGCTCCTCATGAATTCGATGAAGGATGTGCAAAGGGTGGGGTAGCTAAATGGCTCCTTTTCTAACTGAGCATTTAGGAAAGGATGAACATGGGGAGTTAAATGCCACTTTAACCAACACAGAGCTATTCTTCTCTTCAGAAAATGTCCTGGGAAATGCTGAAAGGTGAGACTGGAAATTTGCGGTTAGAGAGAGAGAGAGAGAGGATGACGAAATTCAAATCTGTCAAATGAAAACAGGAGTTAGGAAATCCTTCACAAGATCTGATCTGCTTCATGTTGCAATTAAAATCTACAGCCACCTCCGCTTTCTCTTCCTTCACTTTGTTGTGTACAACTACACAAAACTTGTTCAACACTCAACTTTGTTTGCGAGACAAGGCAATCAGCGGTGTTCTGCTCAAGGTGATGCCTGCAAGATGAATGGAAAAATCAGCCAAGCCTCTGGTTCTGCCCCCATTCAATGTCCAGTGAAGGCGAGCGTTGGTCTCATATTCTTTCAGATGTTTTTAGGGGGCACTGTTGCTGTGGTGCTACAGGGCAATGCTTACCATGGTTTGCTGGTTGCCATTAACCCCGCCATACCTGAAGACCAGAAAATCATCTCCAGCATTCAGGTAAGAAGAAACCCCCTTAGCAAGAAAACTCCAGTTTTAATCAGTACGAGATTTTTTTTGCTCCATTAAAAAGGCTTTGTGATGAATTCAGTAATGTCTCATGTTACTTTCACAGTTTTTAAATGGGCAGCCAGTTTCAGCTATTGCAGCCAGAACAAAGAGCAGGAACAACAAAGCCTAAAGTCTGCTCTACTTGTTTACCAACTAAAGAACATCTGTTAAACTAATATAATTTTCATAAATGTTCATTTGCCAAATTCCCACAGATTCAATGTTTGCACTCTAGTTGGGATTAACAATTGGATCCAGGCCTAACAACTATACTGTAGTCACTATAGCACAAGTTTTTCTGGGCTGTGTAGTCCAGAGGAAAAGAAGGAGTAGGCCATAGGCTGCATGTGGCCCCAAGGGTTTTTTCTTTTTTTGTAGACCCTGAAGTCACCAATCCCAAAATATTTTTCATTGTTTATAATATTTTAAACTCAAAATGCCTCGGTGCTCTCGGCTGGTAGTGGCGGCGCGAGGAGCCATTTCACCATAGCTTTTGCTCCTTCGGACAGTTTTAGATCCAGGAGAAATGTTTTATTCCCAAATTTGGAAGTGATAATTGAACACTTTCCTGCTTTGGAAAGAGGCCTGGTCTGGCATTTAAAAGAGGCTAGGGAGCTGCTTTTAATATGTTTATCTTTAAACAGATCTCAGGGTCTGATCCTGAGTCTTATAGCTTGGACCCCCCTCTCCAGTCCTCAGGATGAGGGGCAGGAGTCCCAGTATGAAAGTGCTGTCTTGAAAAAGCACACGCACATGCTTATTTTCCTCATTTGTTAGACTTGGTGTTTTTTATTTGAATGGCATGCTCCATGCAAGTGTAATTGATGCATAATGCACTATGCTTAATGACTCTAGCAGGTGCTGCCCCGAATAATGTCACTGTTGTAACTTCACCAGGACCCTTCTCCTGTGAAATTGCAAAGATTCCCAAGGTCTCATATTTTGGGCCTGATATTTTTGATAGTCTTGATCTGGCAACCCTAACTGTTGCTACTTTCTGCATGTAATTGCCCTTAAACTCAGTGTCTATAATCCCACCCTCAGTCATGTGGACTGCATGTATAATTGAATTTCTGGATAATATCACATAAATTTGATGAAGTGGGCTATAATCTGAGAAAGCTCATACAGATAGGGGACTCATATGATTCTCCAGATGTTGTTGGACTGTAAATGCCAGCAGCCATAACTGGCTGCCATAACTGGCATAGTCAACAGTGACTAATTAATCACTCTCATTTCTTCCAATATGACACCTGGAATGTTTAATGCTGGAAATTCCAGTCTAACAACACCTGGAGGACTACATGACTCTCTTCCTTGCTGTGATATGTTTGCTGGTTATAAAAGTGCCACAGGAATGTACCTGTAGACTTTATTCCTCTTTGTTCAGTTTTAGAGTGAATTCTTGATGCAAAGTTTCTTCTCTATTCTCTGTTTTATGGTAATGCGTGATTTTATAATGGTGTTGTACTGGTTGTTCATTTCATTTTATTGTATGGACACAAGTGTTAAGACATAAAACATCAACATTACAAATATAAAAACATAATAATTGAAACATCTACATCTTTAAAATACATACACATATTTAAAATATAATATAATACAAAAAGTAAAAACATGAAATACAACTTGCAATTAGGATAGAGAAATAATTTTATGAGACCTTTGAACCGAAAAGAGGAATTTAGCCAATAACTGTTGTTAAATTACTTGTATTAGCCAAGAAATATCCCAGGTTCTTTTCCATTGTGCTTTCAAGGGATTTCCTGATAATAGGACAGAATAATCTTCCTCTCTATAAAGACTAATTCAATGGTAGTGTTTGGTGTTCTAAACTGCCCAGATAACATTTGTTATAGAACAACCTATAGGCTGTAACATCTGTTTGTGTGTGTGTGCGTGTGTATGTTATACACACAGAATGAGAGAGGGAGAGAGAGAGAGAGAGAGTGTTACACTATTTCTGCTATGTTAGATTTTAGGCTGTAATCCCTTCTGGATACAGCCTATTCTCCTGTAAAGTATAATGGCATTGATGGCACTCTGTAACCAATAATTAATAGCTAGCCCGGAAGCCGTTTAGTAAGATCAGACTCACTGAAGAATGCAGTGTTAGTATTTCTTGCTCTTTATACTGACCCCCCCACCATTTCAGCAGGAAAATAAAATTATTTCTAATCATGTAACCTTATCCTTTTTCATCTCTCAATTAATAAACAGTTTAAAGTGCACACAGTGTTTATTTCAATAAAACCTTTCCGGGATTTATTACTGCAAACTTGCCTTGACTTTTATCTGAATTGTCCTTCCAAACAGGATGGATTTTGGAATTTGGATAAGAATGCCAGCTTTTCCTCTTGGTGAAGGGTTCCTCTGTGCTTTATAGTTGCCTGCTTGGCAGATATTCAACATGTGCTGGGAAAGCTGAAATGAGTGAATTCCTGTCTGCCCGATAGCTGCCCTGCCCTGCCAGAAGCTCAGTGGTAATGCTGAATCTGGCCAGTTTCTTGCTAAACCGTGAAAGAATTGTATGTCTGGCTCTTGACACTCACCCTTTCCCCATGAGTGTGGACTGCAATCTGAAAGTATATTTGCTTTCTTTCTGGTTGTATCTTTGCTTCCAGTGGTCAGGAGGACCAACAGAATGTGTATGACCTTCAAAATTATCTGTTCCGCTTTGTGGTTCCCAGGCTTTAGAGTGAGGATGGGAAATATGTGCCCTTAGATACTGTTGGTCTGTGTCTACCATCATTCATCACCATTGACTGTGCTGACTACAGCTTGTGGGATGTGCAGTTCAACAATATCAGGAGGGTCTTGTTTTCCATTCTGCTGACTTACCTTGCAGTTTGCTGCAGCGGGTGCTGTTTCTTGAGTATACCAGAGCTTCTGGACTGAGCCTAGAAACATTATGGGGTGTAGACTTACTAGCAATAGTAGTGTGTACTTAGCTAACTCAGCAGCAAGAAGAGTAGAGGAAGGGGAATAAATTACACTTTCATGACTATGTAAGGTAATGATTCCTTGTAATACACTATCCTGCTCTTATATTTTCTCATCAGGAAATGATTACTGAGGCTTCTTTTTATTTATTCAATGCTACACAAGGAAGAGTCCATTTTGGGAGTGTCAAAATTTTGATACCTGCAGCCTGGGAAACAAAGGCTTATGCAAGGCCAAAGCAAGAACTGTATGTAAAGGTAAGAATTAAAGACCAGTTCATGCAATAATGGGTGTATCTACATTGCACAATTTTATCCACATTGCACAATTATGTCAGTCTGAAACCACTTTAAGTGCCAGGGCTCCATCCTATGGAATCCTGGAACTTGTAGTCTGGTGAGATACACAGAATTCTGTAGTGCACTCCCATGAATTACAGCATTGGGGCCCTCTGGTAGAAAATTCTAAGTACTTCATGAAACTTTGAAAAGCCCAAGATTCCTTAGGCTGAAGCCATAACAATTAATATGATATCAAAGTGCTATAATTGAGTAGTTAGATTCCCTCGATATCTCTCAGTTTTAAAAATGTTTGGTTAGCAATCATTAATTTTTAAGAGACGTCGAAACTGTGCATGAAGAACTTTCCAAAATAAGAAAACAGTGGGTCCTGCAGCAGATAAAACATTAGGAATACAGTAGGCCCTCCACATTTGTGAGGGATAGGGACACAAATCCCTTGTGAATGTCAAATAATTGCGAATAGGGCACCCTCCCTACAGGCCTCTGCAGGTGCACCAACCCAAGTGGGGGGCAAGGAGGCAGGAAACAGGCAATCACCTTCCCTGCACCTTCCTACCACCCGCACAAGGTGCGCCTGCACTGGCTGCGGCAGCAGGAGGAATGCAGGGAACTGGTGATCGCCTTCCCTCGACTTCCTGCCACCTGCGTGGGCATGCTTGAACCCGTGGTGGTGGCAGTGGCGATGGGAGGAGCATGGGGAAATGGCGATCGCCCTCCCTGGGCCTTTCTGATGCCTGTGCAGGCGCGCCTGCACCCACAGCAGGGCGGCAGGAGGAGTGCAGGGAATTGATGATCGCCCTCCCCCGGCCTTCCTGCTGTCCACGCGAGTGCACCCACATTCATGGTGGTGGTGGTGGTGGGAGTGCGGGGAAATGGTGATCACACTCCCCGGACTTTCCTTCCCCCTGCACGGGCGTGCCTGCACCCGCAGTGGTGGTGGGGGAGCAAGCGAGGTGGTAGGAGGAGAGGGGGCAAGTGGGCACCCTGTGAATAATCAAATTAGTGAAAGTGAAACGCATGAATGTGGAGGGAGAACTGTAGATTTAATGTTATAGTGTGCCTTCAAGTTGTTTTTGACTTATGACACCCTTGCTAGGGAGTGGTCATGCAGTTTTTTGATGAGCAAAGTGCTTTTCAAGGCAAGAATCTGATTACTCAAAATGTGTAGAGTGAAGATGTTTAGCACAATGGACAGTGGCACAGTAGCAAGGTTTGTTCAGAGAGCAGTTGCCTTCAGCTTCTTCTAAGGCTGAGAAAATGTGACTTATCCAAAGTCACCCAATGTGTTCCCATGACCAGGCAGGGGTTTGAGCCCTGATCTCGAGAGTCCTAGTCTGACATTCAAACCACTACCACAGTGGTTCTCAATAGATTTAATAGATTTATTAATTTGCATAAAAATAATCTATGATTGCAAAATATGAATGAGCAATTTGTTGTTTGTTGTTCTTCAAGTCATTTCAACCTTATAATGACTCTAAGGCAAACCTAACTTGGGGTTTTCTTGGCAAGATTTGTTCAGAGGGGGTTTACCTTTGCTTTCCTCTGAGGCTGAGAGCATGTGACTTGCCCAATATCACCCTGTGGGTTTCCATGGAGAAGCAGGGATTTGAACCCTGGTCTCCAGAATTGTAGTCTAACACTCAAACCACTATGCCACAAACAAAGATATTGCTAAATCCAGAAAGGTAAAATTACAATTAAAAATAATGAATAAGGAATGCATTCCTTGTCCATTATGCTAAACATCTTCACTCTACACATTTTGATCTGTGCCTTGAAAAGCACTTTGCTCATCACAAAACAGAAGGTATTTCATAGAAATTCTCCCTCTTATTCTCCTTAGTGCTCTACAAGAGTTGAACTTCTCTACTGTGAAAAAATTGCCAGGAAAGGCTTTGGAAAAAAACAAAATAAAACAAAATACTATGGCCCTTTCTGCTTGGTGACAGTGTCCTGGCATGAGGATGTGAGAGGAGTGGGACTGTGATGACACTTCCACATGATATCGTCATGGTCCCACCGTTCTTGCATCACCAGCTGGTGCAATCGTGGGCGATATCATTGATGGAGAAACCCATCAATGACCCCCATTTGCACGAACCTTCTGTTGCAGATGGCCATGCAGAACGGCCAGAAGCTCAATCTACGTGCTTCTTCCCCTACTGCAGCGTGGGAAGAAGGCTGGCTGCAGTCCAGAAGGACAGAGCAAGTCTTTTGCGCTCCTTTCCACAGGCAACCTGTTGCTTGTGGACAGGAATGTTGGGAACACACTCCCATCCCAGCAGAGGCACTGCCGGGATTCTGATGGGACAATGCGGGAGACCACTGTCATGCTATTTTGTACTTTGTCATGTATGTACGGCAAAATGTCACCCCTCTGGATGATGGCCTTTAAAAAAGACGGAACAGGAGATGGAAATACTTTGCACGTGGGATGGGCTGATGGAAAGCTGTTTTGCTTCATGGTGGTACTGTATTTCACATTCTGCCACAACAGTGAGGTTTCTGCCAAATCCTAGAGCTACTCAAGTGGGAGGCATAATTTTGCCTTACAACTAATTTTTGGACTAAGTTCCTAAAAGTTAGTCCTTTTTTAATGCTTATTAAAACATACATGACAAATCTTCAATAATGTTGTTCTTTTTAAAAAATGCACAGAATCTTTCTTCTTTTGCAGTGAATTACTAAAAGTAATGTGAAAAAGTACTATTTTTTAAAAATATGAAATCATCATCAAGAATTGCCAGATCCTAAAAAAAAAGCAAAGAAGAAATGCAACAGCATCATAATCCTAATTCAAAAATATATTTTTTTTAAAAAAAAATCAACATTCTCCCATGTGGAAGTAGTTGCTCTGAACAGTTGGAAAGTTTTGTAGGTATAATGCTAAATTCAGCCTTTTTAAAATGAGGACTCTCTTAAGAACCCAATATCCTGTTAGGTCTTATTTTATGCTACTGAATTCTTGTTCTAAATATTTTTAATAATAAATGATTCCAGTATAATTTGATGCATTACACAACTGTACATCATTGTACTTCTGTGATTGCTGTAGGAGGGTAACAATACAGAGAATCCCAGGACTTAAACCCAGAAAGCCAGGTCGAGAGCATTTGGGTAAGAATTAAGGCAGCGAGAAACAATAGGGATATTCTGGTGGGGGTTTACTACAGACCTCCAACCCAGGCTGAGGACTTGGATGACGCCTTCCTCAACCAAATGACTGCACATTCAAAGAGGAGGGATACAGTAATAATAGGAGATTTCAATTACCCGGATATATGCTGGCAGTCAAACTCTGCCAAGACAGCAAGGTCCAGCAAGTTTCTTGCTTGTCTTGCAGACAACTTCATGGTCCAGAAGGTGGAAGAGGCCACAAGGGGATCAAATATTCTAGATCTGGTCTTGACCAACAGGGATGACCTTGTGAATGAGGTAGAAGTGGTTGGATCTTTAGGGGGGAGTGACCATGCCCTGTTGGAATTTAGCATTCAGTGGGAAGGAGAAGATAAGGGTAGCCAGACACTCATCTTAGATTTTAAAAAAGCGGACTTCTGTAAACTTAGGGAGCTGCTGGCTGGAATTCCGTGGTCAGGAATAGTGAAAGGGAAAGGAGTTCAGGAGGCATGGGAGTTCCTTAAAAAGGAGATACTGAAGGCACAGTCTAAAACAGTGCCATTAAGGAGGAAAAATGGAAGGCATCTGAAGAAACCAGAATGGTTGACTAAAGAACTCTCAGCTGAGCTAAGAGTTAAGAGAAACATGTATAGGAAATGGAAGAAGGGGGAAACCACCAAAGAAGAATTTAAGCAAGTAGCTAGGAGATGTAGGGAGGAAGTCAGAAAGGCTAAAGCACAGAACGAGCTTAGGCTGGCCAGAGACATTAAAAACAATAAAAAGGGTTTTTTTAAATATGTCCGCAGCAAAAGGAAAAAGAAGGAGACAGTAGGGTCGCTACGCAGAGAAGATGGCAAATTACTCACAGCGGGGAGAGAAAAGGCAGAGCTACTTAACACCTTCTTTGCCTCCGTATTTTCCCAGAAGGATACAAGCACTCAACCTGGCGGTTGGGGAGCAGGGGAGGAAGCAGAGGAAATGAGGCACATAATAAGTAGAGAGGTGGTACAGGAATACCTGGCCGCATTGGATGAATTCAAGTCTCCAGGGCCAGATGAATTGCATCCTAGGATATTAAAAGAGCTGGCAGAGGTCATTTCGGAACCGCTTGCTATAATTTTTGAGAAATCTTGGAGGACAGGAGAAGTTCCAGCAGATTGGAGGAGAGCAAATGTTATCCCCATCTTCAAGAAGGGAAAAAAGAGGACCCAAATAATTATCGCCCAGTCAGCCTGACATCAGTACCCGGAAAGATCCTGGAGCAGATCATTAAGCAGTCAGTTTCTAATCATTTAGAAAGCAACGCGGTAATCACGAGAAGTCAACATGGATTTCTCAAAAATAAGTCATGCCAGACTAATCTTATCTCTTTTTATGATAGAGTTACTAGCTTGATAGATGAAGGGAGTGCTGTGGATGTAGCATATCTCGATTTCAGTAAGGCCTTTGACAAAGTTCCCCATGACATTCTTGCAACGAAGCTAGTTAAATGTGGGCTGGACAGGGCTACCATTAGTTGGATTTGTAATTGGTTAACCGGCCGAACCCAAAGGGTGTTCACCAATGGCTGCTTTTCGTCCTGGAGAGAAGTGACTAGCGGGGTGCCACAGGGTTCTGTCCTAGGCCCAGTGCTGTTCAATATTTTTATCAATGACTTGGATGAAGGAATAGAGGGCATGCTCATCAAATTTGCAGATGACACCAAATTGGGAGGGGTTGCTAATATGCCAGAGGACAGGATCAAAATTCAAAATGACCTGGACAGATTGGAGAGCTGGGCCAGGGCGAACAAAATGAAATTCAACAGAGAGAAATGTAAGGTCCTACACTTAGGCAGAAATAATGGAATCCACAAATATAGGATGGGGGAGACGTGGCTGGATAGCAGTACGTGTGAAAGGGATCTAGGAGTCTTCATAGACCACAAGCTGAACATGAGTCAGCAGTGTGATGCGGCAGCCAAGAAAGCCAATGCAATTCTCGGCTGCATCAATAGGAGTATGGTGTCTAGATCGAGGGAGGTACTGGTACCACTCTACTCTGCTTTGGTTAGACCCCATCTTGAATACTGTGTCCAGTTCTGGGCACCCCAATTCAAGAAGGATATTGACAAGCTGGAGCAAGTCCAGAGGAGGGCGACCAAAATGGTGAGAGGCCTGGAAGCCATGCCCTATGAGGATAGACTTAGAGAGCTGGGTATGTTTAGTCTGCAGAAGAGGAGGTTAAGAGGGGACATGATAGCCATGTTTAAATATTTGAAGGGATGCCACGTAGAGGAAGGAGGGGACTTGTTTTCTGCTGCTCCAGAGACCAGGACAAGGAGCAATGGATTCAAGCTGCAGGAAAGGAGATTCCACCTGAACCTCAGGAAGAACTTCCTGACAGTCAGGGCTGTCCGGCAGTGGAATCTGCTGCCTCAGAGTGTAGTGGAGTCTCCTTCCTTGGAGGTTTTTAAGCAGAGGCTTGATGGCCATCTGTCGGGATTGATTTGAGGTTGTTCCTGCATGGCAGGGGGTTGGACTGGATGGCCTGTGTGGTCTCTTCCAACTCTGAATTTCTATGATTCTATGAGAAAAATAGTGGTGGAATTAAATAGAAAAGCTGGAGAGTATAATAAGGTAAGGGCAGGGAATAATGCTGTGACATACTGATAATGCCACATTAGTAACTATGGGACTGCAGTGCCCTTTTAATTATTCGCAATTTGTTCAATTTTAGGCAGATGTCATCGTTGCTCCACCTTACTGGAAACATGGACATGACCCGTATACGTTACAATATGAAGGATGTGGAGAAAAGGGAAAATATATACATTTCACTCCAGAATTCCTAGTAAATGACGGTTCAGTTGAAGTCTATGGATTGCGTGGTAATTTTTGAAAACGTACTCGTGCTCTTTCTTCTTTTATTATCATTCTGGTGTTGAAACAAGTTTTTCAAATCGCATATCTCTTTTCACCATAATCAACAAAAATACATTAATAAATGGACAATAATGATTTGTTCATGCATGCCTCTTTTTATTCTCCCACTGGTCTTTAGAAGGTGTATTTTCTCTATATTGTACAATTGGATGGTTTGCTATGTTGGGTCTATGGACTGTAAAATAAAGTTTGACTGATGCACTGGTCTTCACGATACTTGTAAAGCAGTGATGTTCAAAGTGGTGGTCTGTGGACCAGTACCACTCTGCAAACTGTTGTCTAGCAGTCCACAATGACTTTCTAGAAGAGAAAGAAACAGTTGAAGGCAATGGGTGCAAACATGATGCCAGTTCTGGCACACTGGTAAAAAGCAAAACAAAACAAAACCTTCAGTAGGTTTCCTACTTCAGATAGCTTAAGAAGCACTGCCTGCAGTACTATGTATCACATTGTGTTTTCCTGAGTGGGCAAATGTTCAAGGTCAAGGGGCAACAGTTAACCTCTAGGAGCCTCTTTAGAACCTGTTAAGTCCCAACTGCAGAAATAAAATGAAACAAAACAAAACAAAACAAAAACTAGAAGTGGCTTCCAACCCACTTTGTACTCCATTTTGTTTTACATTGAGAGGCGCTCTAACCCTGAAAATACAAAGTCACAATTCTTGGAGGCCTCCAGATGTGGAAAAAACACATTTTCAACCATTTTTCCAGGGAATTGTGGGTGGTGCTGGAGATGTCTGGGTGTCCTGTGCAGACCACCCCAGCTGTACTCCAATAAGACTTAATAACACAGTTTCCAAACAAGGCAGTCAATTTTTATTGTCCTTTCAAAAATAGAAATAAACTGCTGATTGTTGACTTACATCAGCAGACTCAAGTATGAATCAATATTAGTTGTCTTTTCTTTAGACCTTACATTTTATAGATTTATTGTATACCCTCCCACTGTTCTGATTGAGAGGGATAGTTCCTGTTCATCCTCTGTTGTCCTACTTTTTAAGCAGTTTTAGAATGTCCCAGATTCTCTCTGGTCCTCCTACTTTTCCTCTTTTGTAGTCAATTAACTCAGCAGAGGGGACAAGGTAGGAGTCTTCTGCCCTTCCCACTAGGCTCCAGCACAAGCAAACTGCTGCAGCTTTTCTCACCTGGTGTGTTCTTCCTCACTTGTAACATTTGCCATCTTGACAACACCCTGATGTTGTTTGGCCACCATATCCTAGTTTTCATCTGTGAAATGTTGGAGGGTATGCTGTTACAAGAACTGCTATTTAACTTTAAATTAATGGTGTTTTGAGTTTGCTCTCCCCATCTTCTCTTCCCTATTCCCTTTTCTTTTTCTGTTGTGTTTTTAGATTGTGTTTTGTACAATGTAAACTGGCAGGGATTTGATGGCATGTAAAATGCTCTGTTGGTTCTTGTGACTGACATATATGATTTAGCAAATGCTAACAATGAACCAGGAGAAATATAGCTAACCTACTCCAGGGCAATCAGCTGTGTGGATGCTTCCTCTGTTTTGCTCATCTGCTTTGGATGTCAACATGGCATCTTGAAATCTTGTCTGTTGATCCAAACTGCAGAGGATGAGCTTTCCTAAAATACACTAACTTTTGTATCAGATCCAATCAAGTAATTATTGCCTACTAATTTTCTTTGGATTATGGCTGCAACACAGTATCACCATCATGTCATTTTTGCACTTTACACAGGAAGACTTTTTGTTCATGAGTGGGCCCATCTTCGGTGGGGAGTATTTGACGAATATGATAGTGAAAAGCCTTTCTATTTATCAGGACCAAATCAGGTTAAAGCCACAAGGTAATATTTGCATACATTGTTTGCATGAGTGAGTAAAATTGCTTTGTCTCAAGATAAAAGAAATGGTTGGCAATGTGTAGTTTGTACATGTTTTAAATGTTCTTTTTAAAGTTTTATGCTGCTAAGTTTGCAAGTTCGTTGGCAACTTTCTCTGTTCAAGTCCTGATTGCCCTTTGTGCATTTCCAGGTGTTCATCAAACCTTACGGGAATTTATGTCTGTGAAAGTGAATCCTGCACGCAAGGCACCTGTGTCATTGACCAGCTATCAGGCCTCTTAAAGGAAGGGTGTGTCTTTATGCATGACAAAGATCAAAATGCATCAGCTTCCATAATGTACATGCAAAGCTTGACTTCTGTAAGTAGAATGAGAGAAAGGGTGCTTACAATTTTCCCTGTGTTCCTTTGTTTTGAATTATGAGTCACATAAACTCCTGAGACCCTTTCACAATACACAATTATAGTACTATGATTTCACTTTACTTTCCACGGTGCTATTCTTTGGAGTCCTGGAAATGGGAGTTTAGGGAGGGGTGTTCAGAATTCTTAGCCAGATTGTGCCTCACCAAACTACAAACCTCAGGATTTCATATGTTGTTGCTATGGCAGTTAAAATGGAATAATGCTATAACTGTGTAGTTATGGGGAGAAAAAGAGTCAGGAAGTGGAGGTTATTGGGCCAAATATGCCTTCCTAAGTGGAGCTGTCTGGTACCTCTTGCTGTAAACCCAGAGGTAAGATGGCTGTGCAGGGGGCAGAGTTAAGTTATTTTGAGGACCAATGGCAGAGTCCAGTTAAGTTAATGCTAGCTGGGGGATTCTGGGAATTTTAGTCCCAACAAGTAAGTTTTACAAGCTTTGGTGAATAGGCAGCTATCCTTGCTAATAAGAGCCTCTGATAACATTGTAGCTTGTAGACTGGGAAATACAAGCTGACCTGAAAAATGTTTCTACCAACTGATAATTTTCTTTTACTGAGCCTGTTGTATTC
The DNA here is from genome assembly GCA_948474755.1 of Ctenosaura bakeri. Taxonomy (NCBI): domain Eukaryota; kingdom Metazoa; phylum Chordata; class Lepidosauria; order Squamata; family Iguanidae; genus Ctenosaura; species Ctenosaura bakeri. The sequence continues at coordinate 269,234 of CAOLHI010002663.1, read as the reverse complement.
TTACCAGTTGACAATAAATTCTAGATGTACATGCTGGCTGTAACTCTCCATGTTTATAACCTGCTTTTCAGACGCTTTTGTTGTGACTTATGACATAGTAAAACCATCAAACTGAAGCACTTAAATAACAGGTAAGAAAGCAAAACTGAAAGTGCAGGAAACTGTTCAAGCTATTAAAAAAAGGGAGCTAAATCAGCAACTGATAAAAATGGCATGAAAAGAAAAACAGAATAGAACAGAAAAACAACAAAAGATCAAACAACAAATTCAACAGTAAAACAATCCAATATTCAAAGAAAAGCTCAGACAATTGAAAGGATCTTTATTCTGCCTTACTGTCCAATATTGCACAAATGAAAACAGAGACACATGTGGCCAAGCAACGTGGAAGAGTGGTCAAAACAGCAAAAAGTATTGATGAGGAAGAACAGACAGGCTAGGAGAGGCTGCAGCAGTTTGCTTTTGTCTGAGGCTACTGAGAAGAAGGACAAGATTCCACCCCTTCCTCTCCATTACCCCTTGCTGAATTAACAGAGGTAGAACTGTTTCCCACTTGAACTTAGACCCTTTCCGCACCTTACCTCTTTCCAGCATGGGGGCGCGGGGATCACGCGAGCAGCCTCTTGCGAGAGGCTCTCGCATCCCTGCTGCTTTGGCTCTGCAGCTGTTGCCTGCTGGCTGGCAGGCAACATGAGGGCTCTGCATCTTCCTCCTGCAGCATGGCCGGGCATTTTCCCAGGCTGCGCTGGTGGAAGAAGTGCAAGGGCTGTGTCTCCGGAGGCTCTGCATGCACAGTAACTGCGTATGGGCCCCCGGAGCAATGTGCGATTGTGCACCATTTTCGGCTACAAGCCAAAAATGAAATAGTGCATGATCAGTGCCTGCCAGCCCCGGCAGCATCGCGCAATTGTGAGGATGTCGTCTGAAATGCTCCTCACAATCGCGTAATGCTCCAGAGGCCCTTTCACATGGCAAATGCCCTGCGAGAATGGCCTTAGTTTGCAGCAAGGGAAGTAAGCTGAGGACAAAAGTGAGAAGGGAGAAAATGGGACATTTTAAAAAACAGCTGATAAAGTGGGAGAATAGAGAATTAATCTGGACTGCTAAATCGGGACAGTTGGAGGGTATGCTTTTTGCCTCGTATTTAATCTTTGGCAAGAGAATCCATAAATGGGTTGTGTCATCTCTGAGAAAACCTTCTCTTTATTTGGTGTTCAGTTCTTCTCTGGAAGCAGGTGGCAGACTTCAGCATCCTCTGCTTCCTGGAACCAAGACACTGGCGTGAGCAAAGGAGTTTTGCGTGCAGCTCCTCCAGGTGACAAAGAGGGGGTGGATTTGTGAACTTTGCTCTGTGTTGGTGGCTTATGCAAGAATTTCTGCTCCTCTTTTTCTCACTGCCGCTCCTGCTCTGGAACCATCACAATCAGCATCCATTCCAGTGATTATTGTTAAAGGGAGAGATATTCACTAGGTCAGGAAAAGCCAGTTTTGCAATTGCTGGAGCTTATTATAGTTTATCAGGGACACTAACAACCTCTGGAGAGATGGGGGAAACTAGCCAGCTGGGATACAGGCAACCTTATTGTAAGAAGAGGGCAAATATGAATTCTTGTAGTAAACACTGCAATACAGTGGCGCAGTGGTTTCCTATTTTCTCCTAACTTTATATTAGGGGTGAGCAACCACGTGGAGTCTGGGGACCAATGTTATCCTGTTGGCCACTCCTTTCAGTGCTACAAACCCCTCTTTTTGTCAGAGTTCTCCTTGCATAAAGTTTGTGTGGACCAAACAGTGACACCTTTGGATGGCCACTACATAAGCAAACTGCTTTAAATATAGAGATGAGACAAATCTAGAATTATCTGAATCTGGATCTAAATCCCTGGAAGGTTCTGGGAATCCACAAATCTCACGAATCTGAATCTTCTTTTAAAAAGAGTTTAAAAAGCAAGAGAAAGAAGGATAATCTTGGGCAAGACACACTCTCTCAGCCTTAGCAAAAGCCTAGGCAAAGGCAATCCTCCCTCTGAAGAAATCTGTCCAGGACAATTGTCATAGTTTTGCCTCTGGATCTCCCCAGATTGAAAATGACATGAAGGCCTTTTCTACACAGGCAGGAAAATGTGGATTAATCCCACATTTTCCTGCCTGTGTAAACAGGGCCACATACTAGCGTACAGAGCTAATCCAGGTCAAAACTGGCTTTTCTTTGCATAGTTCCTTCTGGCATCCTGGGGTTTGTAGTTTGATGCTGCACCAGCACACTTTGGCAGAGAAGGCTGTGACATCTTGCAAAACTAAAAACCCTAGAATTGTGTCTGAAAGAGGTTTGCAAGGGACCTATGCAAAGGAATGTTTCAGCTGTCCTTGAAATCTCAAGCCTGTAGCTTCCAGTCAAGTACTGAACTTAAATATGAAATGTTCAATTTAAATATCTTAGAATACAAGCCCAGCTGTAATTTCTGAAATTGTTAGCAAAGGCCGTTATTACTCCAAGGGAAAACCTCACCTACTTACTGGCTTCCCTTATATGTATGGTCTCCCTGGTTTTCAGGTGTCCTGGTCACTGTAGTTTTCAGGTGTCCTGGTCTCCCTGGTTTTCAGGCGTCCCGGTCTCCAACAATCTGTTTAGTTGGCAGATTTGGTTTGTCTATTTTGGCATAGGGATTCGGATTCAGGAATCTCGAATCATTACCCAGGATTTGAGGATTCGAACATTCGGTTGGACCATCCCTATTTAAATATTTTTATGGTTCCTTGGAGCCCTTTGGAAACATTGTTTCCTGTTCCCTCAACAACCCTCCTTGCTTATAGAAGAACAAAGAGTCTAAGACTCTTTCCGCAGGCTGTCATCATCCTGCATTGGGGACAGGAGAAGGATGGGTCCCAGATGACATTTATGCATGATGTCATCCATGTTCCATCGTTCTCCTATCCTCAGGTGGCGCAATCACACCGCATATCATTGACTGGTTTTAGCCATCAATGACCGATGATCACGCAGGCCTTCTGCCACCCCCCTGCACTTACCTGAGCTGCAGAGGGTCAGGAAGCACAATGCCCATGCTTTCTGTGCCAGCAGAGCCTGGGACAGTGCCTGGCTGTGCTGCAGAAGGAAGCGGCATGGCCATCGCACCTGCTCCACTCCCCCAGGCATCGAGCGCAGAGGGGAGCATTTCTGTCATATTCCCCTCCCTGGAGAAGTTCTACTGGGATCCCCATGGGATGCCACCGGGATCAGATAGGGTGTGGAAAGGGCCTAAGATCCTGAGTTAAAAATGCAAGTTCAGTCAGAATTAGTATGTGTCACAAAGGCCACTGAAGGATGGGGTGCTGCTGGTCCTTTCCTTGTTGTCACACAGGTTTTTGTAATAAAATACATTTGTGAATAGCTAGTGAACAAGATAAAATTCACTGTTTCCTCCACACCCAGATTAGAATTGTGGTGATGCTGAGCTCTGCTCAGTACCTCTGCTTTTCTCTAGGTATGCCCAGGTAGATGAATTCTGTAATGCCTTTCGGCTCATTTCTCTTCCTATCCTCTGGTGAGGTGATAATATTTGGTGGGTGGGGAAGGTTTTGGTTTTGGTCATATAGGGCACCCAGGGTACCCAGTGGACCTCGCTATCTTGTCTGAGGCTTGTTAGTCTTGACTTACAACATCAGATATCTCTCTGGAAATAAAGTGTAGGGATCTACCAAAGTGACCTTTACTCTGTATGGTCCCCCTTGTTTCTCTATATTCAACTACTCAGTGCTATTCAAGCTGGTGGTCCCTGGACTGGGAGCCAGTCCCTAAGCCATTGCCTACCATATACCCTCCAAATTACTTCTCTGTTGTCCCACTTTCTTAGCTGCCTTTAAAGTGCCCCAGTTTCTCTCTTCCTCTCACTTTCCCACTTTGTCCTCAGCTTATTTCAGTTGCTCCAAACTGAGTTTAATGCACAAACTGGTTTGCACTCAATTAACTCAGAGGGAGCAGGAAAACAAGAGGGCAAAATCTTGTTCTTCCTGATAGGTTCAGACCAAAGCTAACTGTTGCAGCCTTTCCTGGCTTGTTGATAACTCTTCCTCATTAATAGTTATTGCCATCTCAACCATACTCTGATGTTGTTTGGCCAAATGTGTCTTGGTTTTCATCTGTGAAATGTTGAAAGATGTGCTGCTGGTCACTGGTATGTTTCCAGGAAAGAAAGTGACAATCATATGCAATGGGGACAAATATAGTGCTGGTTCCTGGAACACAAGGGGGAAAAAATTGCCAGTCCACCATATCAGATAGTCTGATGCAAAACATTGACCTATTTCACGCACACACTACAGATTAAAGGTGGTCCCTGGGACCACCTGCATTACCCTCAAGGATCACTAGGGAGTCCATGAACTACAGGTTTGGAACCAGTGCTGTCAAGCATTAATACATCTCTTCTGTTTGGTTGTTTCTTTCCTGCTGTCAGGTGTTTGAATTCTGTGATGCTAGCAACCATAATGCAGAAGCTCCCACTCCCCAGAACAGAATGTGCAGCTACAAGAGCACATGGGATGTAATCCAGAGCTCTGATGACTTTAAATTCAGTGTCCCTGTGAGCAGCAAGAACTTTCCTTTGCCTCCTACCTTCTCACTGTTACAGCCCACAGACAGAGTGATCTGTTTAGTCTTGGATTTTTCCAGTAGCATGAATGAGGTAAAGCTTTAGTCCTGGCAGCAAAGAGGGTGATCTGTTGTAAAAGTAAAAATGCCTTTCCCTTTTTGGTTAAAACTGTGCCCTCAAAAAAGCTATTGTATAGGTTATTATACATGATGCATGCCCTGTAAGTGCAAGAGAATAATAAATGTAATACGCATAGTATCTTCTCCTGTTCCTAAACAGCTGTTTGGATAACCATATGCAGACTTTGATGTTATACAGAACTTGCAATAAAGAGAAAGTCAGTCTGGTGGGGTAGTTACAGTGTTTGGACTAGGCTGTAGAAGACCCAGGTCCAAGGCCATTTCCGTACTAGGCTGTTATAGCGCTCTGATTCCACTTTCAACATCCTATGGAATCCTGGAGTTTCCAGTTTCGGGAGGGCCCAAGTGGCAACTGCAAACTCCAGGATTCCATAAGATGTTGAAAGTGAAATCAGAGCGCTATAACAGTCTAGTGCAGAAAACAGGCAAGTCTCTCTGAGACAAAAAACTTTAACTGAAACTTCAGGCTGGCCACTCTCTCTCTCTCTGATTTTCTGCATAATGTTGTGGTGTCGTGGAAGAATTGAGAGGAGAGCTTTGTTCGCCACTTTAAACTTACCATACAAAATAATTTTTAATTTAATTTAATTTGTATCCTGCCTTTCTTCCAGTGTGGGATTTGAGGTGGATTAAAAGATGGGATATAAATGTAACTAGTAAATAAATAAATGAGTATTGCTACTCCAGACTTGACAAACAAATAATGAAGTGATATTTTATCTTACACAGCGCAATCAACTCATCCATATGCGTCAGGCAGTAGAAGTCTATCTATTGCAAATTGTAGAAGATAATTCTTATGTTGGGATTGTCACTTTCACTAACAAAGCACAAATCAATGCTCAGATCCACTGAATATCCAGTATGGATGTACGGAAGCATCTTGTTTCAAACTTGCCAGTTGCTTCACTGGGAGAAGAGGCAAATGTGTGCTCTGGATTACAGCTGGCAGTGAAGGTGAGAGAGCTATTAATTTAGGCTACTTTTGCAATATCTAAGCTCATTGTAGGAATTTATTGGTTTTGATGTTGGGACTGGATTTTTTCTTGCCAGAAATCCATCTAGGATTTCTTCAAAGTGCTACCAGGTGTAGACAGATGATTGATTACTAAAGAAAAAAAGATGGGAAAGATGAGAAATATAATGATTTTATTTAAAAAGGAAGAAAATTTCAAAAGGCATAAATTCAAAAGAAATGGAAAGATTTGAAATGTATCACATCTTAGGAGTTCAAATCCATAGATCCTTCACTATTTCTACCCTGTTCTGTAGTCTTTCAGAGAAGATTTCAAGCTTGACAATACAATCCAATGCAATTCTACAAATGTCATCTCTGAAGAAATTCCCATTAGGTTCAATGAGACTTAGAATTTTAGCCTAAAATGCATTAAATCAGCACGTCAAATATTTTTTTTAAAAAAAAAATCAACAGCAGAATAAAAGAAAAATGATAACTGTTTCACCAACAATGTTAAAAAACCACAGATCTCAAAATTAACAAATCTTTATCTGGTGCTGAAAAGACAGCAAAGCCAGTCCTGGCAGCTGAGCCTTCCTGGAAACAGCATTCTATATCTGGGAAAGATTGTGAATCAGAGCCTTTCTTAATTGCCAATGCAATACAATACAATTTACTACGGGATGGCTTCACATGTTCAATGTTTTGCCAGAGTATTAAGCCCATCTCTAACAACCAGTCATTCCTGTAACTCCATCGCAAGATGGAGAATCTCTGATCTCATTAAACTCCATCTCTATTCAGCCCTATCCAGTATGGTAATAGTCATGGTATTTTCCTTTCCAAGACATTCCCTGTTCCTGACTTAACTGTTCATGAAATCACATGGTTATCTCTTTGTGCTTAGTAAGACAGAAACTAGCATTTCAGAGAAGTAATGGGACAAAGATCTACCCAGCTCCATTACCCTGGCTAGAGGTGTGTGGGACATATGGCATTGAATGTGGCAGAGAAAAAGTGTAGCCCTCTCAGGTCACATTTTTCTCAACCTGGTGTTCTCCAGGTGTTTTGGACTACTGCTCCCATCACCCCTGACCATCAACCAGGGTGATTGTGGCTGACAAAACCTTTGTGAGCAATGCAATCCTGCTAGGATGGATTGTAGTGAGGAGTGCTACAGGCAAGGGGATGGTGATACTATTCTGACAAAAATGAGTGTGTGTGGCTTTGTGCTCTTCTTTTTATGAAATCTTTCAGGCAATAACACTGCTTATGTAAGAACACATTATCTTGCCTATGACTTATATATGTTTGGTGTATCTCATGCTGGTGACACCTGTGGACAGCAGCACGTAGCTAAGGAAGTCCTTCTGTTACCTCTTGCTTGTTAACATTTTTTTTTGTTTGAGTATTTTATTGTACTATCAAATGTACCTATTATCTTCTCAGCAAATAAATAGCTGGAGGGAGGTATACAATATATATGTGGGTGAAGGTCAGTAGCTCTGGGCAATAACAAGAAGAGGTGTGGACTGTGAGGCACATTCTGAGAAGAGTCTGACTGTATCCTTTGGCATACTCCCAAGCATTCACCACACTGACCTTTCAGTAAGACCTGGGGCTCATTGCTGCCTAACCCATGAAATGAAGAGACCACACACAGGGCTTGGGTTGAACTAGGGCAATTTATTAATGTATGCCTAATTAACATAAAGCTAGTAGTGAACTTGACCTTGAACTTGGGCTTGAATTTAAACTTGACCTTTAACTTGAATTTGAACTTATGACCTGAGAAGGGGGGTCAATAGCATGGGTAGGCTAAGGCAAGGCTCACCTCCAGACCACTTCCCCAGCCCTCCTTGGGCGAGGTACCGGGCCCCAAAGCCAACCCATGAGGCTGGGTTAAAACTTCGGCTGGCCCTTTTCTGGCAGGTGAGCCCCCAAACCACAACCCCCCATCTCGTGACACCGCAGTGGGGGCAAGTCCTGGGCCCGCCCCAAGGACAGCATTTATCCTACACCAAAGGGTGCCATAGGTACTCACCAAAACCCTCAGACCCCCCCACCAGCTGTGGAAATCTATTTAATACCTAGTTGAGACACCACCCTGTAAAGCCAATTGCCCAATCCCTTGGCGCATTGTAGGGTAGGCCAAAAAAAAAAAAAACCCAAGGGGGAAAAAATTCCTACCCAGCCCCAAAGTGACCAGCAATCTTACACTGAAACCATGGGGGGGGGTTGCCAGCACACAAAGAGGCTGAGGAAGGAGCGATGTGGCCCTAAAAGGAGTCTGCAGGCCCCGCCCCCTCCCCTTCCCACTGTGCAACCCTTGTCGCACGATGATTGCATGGTCTCTTCTCATGGGAAAGCCAGCAAAGGCGTCCCCCCGCCACGCGTGATCACGCGGACGGGGGGAGATGAATTCACATCACACAGTTATTGAGCTATTATTCCTCTAACTGTCATGGTTCCAGCCTATGGAATTCTGGGATGGTAGTTTAGGAAAGTGCATGTAGAATATCAGCCAGAATGCTCTTGTTGCTCACTAAACTACAAATCACAGGTTCCCATGGCATGCAATCATGAGAGCTGAGGTGGAATAATAGCACGATAATTGCATAGTATGAACAGGCCCCTAGCTTCATGTTGTCATTATCAGCACAAGTGTACCATTGTCAACTTTATGAAGTGAACTTGTGTGGCCCTAATACTGTGGCAAAGTGCATGCTAAATTCACATGCTAGTTGACTCAAGCAGCCAAAGAATTGTAATTATATTTGGTTCTATCTATTTTAGGTTTTATTTTGTTTTAGTTTTGCATGCTTTTCTTTTCGTTTCTTTTTGTTTCTTTTCTTTAAGTAACACCCCCAAGGCAGCTTACAATATCTGCAGGATATGACAATTCCATGCAAGCTTTAAACACATAAATGAAATGGATGCTTTTTCTTTGGGATATTTATTGAAATATTTTAAAGAGAAGAGCCCTGAAAGTATGATGTAACAACTTTAAAAACAAACATCTATCAAAGCAATTGAACTAAAAACAGGCACTATATCATAAAAACATCCAGAGTGTACCATCTATTCAAAATTCATAAAAAGCCAATCTAAACAAAGCAATCTTTATGGCTTCCCCAGAGCCAGGCAAAGTTGGGTCCAAGATTATCTTTGGAAGGAGAGAGTTCCAAAGTCAATATGTTGCCACAGAAAAGTCCCTCACTTGTTTATTATCTGTAACATCACGCAGCTTAATTTCCTTTGGTAGGGAGGCACATAAAAGCCTCCCTGAAGAATACTGAAAATAATAGGCCAGTTGAAGCAGGAGGAATCAGTCTTTTGGGTACCTAAAACAGTTTTGGGCTGTGTGCCTAAGAGCCACCACTTTGAACTGGACACAGAAACAAACAAGGGGCTGAATCTACACTGGGAAAATAATGCAGCCTTACCTCAATCTCAGTCCTAGCATATCACACAATGTTTGTCTCAGTCCAGACTGAAATCGGATGTTTTACATACCCAAGGCAGTTAAAAAAACCCGCTCCATTTTAGTCTGTATTTTTTTGTGTGGGGGGGTGGCAGGGGATAAGCAGTATATCTTTTCTTGTTTGCTGTGTTTTTTGTGGTCAAGATTGGGATCAGAACAAAATGAGGCTTGGGTGAGGAAGGGGCATGTCGAGAGACTGGCTGTACCTATGGTAGCTATTTTTTCTTTGGATATGTGCAGAACTTTGAATCTTGGAATATCTGCTTGCCTTCAGATATCCTTCTGAGTAGATTGTGTGGGGGGGGTGTATCTCATGGAGTAAGCACAATAAACTACTTTCCTGCAAGTAAGCTCTATTGGGGCCAGTGGGACTTACTTCTGATTAGATTTGTATAAGATTGCACTATATGCCTTCAATCCTATACCCAGTTTCCTGAGATTAAGGCCATTTCTGCATGACACTCTTATAGCATGATGGTTTCACTTTCAACCTCCTATGGAATACTGGGGTTTGCAGTTTTGGGAGGGGCTGGCCGGCCCCTCCCAGAACTGCAAACCCCAGGATTCCATAGGAGGTTGAAAGTGGAATCATCGCGCTATAAGAGTGTTGTGCGGAAATGTTCTCAGTGGGATTTACTTATGAGTATACATGCATAAGATTGTGCTGTTAAGGCTGCAATTCTGTACGCTCAGTTTTTTGGAAGGGGGAGTGATGCCTGCAATGCCGTCAGGGATGGGGTAATGGTACTGCTGATGGAGGGCCGCACTGCCAAGTGGGTGAGCGTACATGAACATCTGTGAATATGCGCATGCACTATGGGAAAACAAAACAAATCTGAAAAACCTGCAACATGGTATCTATCTCTCTATCTTTCTATCTATCTTTGGTAGCTCCTGTGGATATGAAAATAAGTGTATACATGGTGGGGGGGAGCAAAACAAACAATGAGGGCTAGAATAATTCGAAATAGCCAGCAAATGACCACAGTAGCTATGCCCTGTTAAGTTGTCTTAGCTTCATGATGGGGGGGGGGAATTGTGTAGCTTGTCCTCCTAGTTCCAAGTTGAATTAAATGAGACATGTGTGGTTTAAGTGGACCCAGACCACAACAATAATAATCCATTCTGGATCAGGGACAAAGCCTTTGTCTCAATTCACCCAGAGCAGGAGTGTGTCTGATTTAAGACTGGTTTTATGGTTTCTTAATTTATTTTATACCCCATATTTTCCCAACATCTAGAACTTAAGGAGGCTTACAAAAATTAACAGATACGGGTAACTCCACATATAATGCCATACCAAAAATATTTTTTAAATGTAATTAAACTATCTATAGTATTAAAAAAACCATTTAAAATATCTATTAAAAGATAGGCAAGCAGTAAAAATAGCATAGCACACTAATTAAAACTCTTTATAGTCATTTCTCAAAAGCTTGTCAGAATGAAGTGGCCTTCACCAGGTGATGGAAAGAAATTCAGCAGGGGTTCAGTCTAGTTTCCTTAAGGAGAGAGTTCCAGAGCAGCCACTGAGAGGAGCCTCTCTCACATTCTCATTAGGGTGGGACTCAGAGAAGGATGCCCTCTGCAGATCTCAAAATCCCTGCAGGTTCATACAGGGAGACATCATTCTGCATATAGTCTGGGGCCAAGATATGCAAGTCTAAAAAGTGTGTATTAGAAAGCAATCTGGCTAGTTTGGCACTAGCTATGAGGGCAGGCCCTCCTGCAGCACATTGTAGTAATCTAAATGGGATGTGATGTGTCGCCAGAGGCACCTGCTTGAGGGAGTAGCACAGTTGATGCCCCAGCCAAAAGGTGAGCAAAGCCACTCCTACCACAACAGGCATGTGATTCTTCAGGAAGAATGCTAGTTCTGGAAGCACCCCAAACAGCTTACCGTAACTTTTCTCTACTCTTAGCTTGTGACTTCATTTTCCTTGCTAATTTACCAGTTGTGTTTATAATACTGAATTATTTGCTTCCAGGTGATCAAACACCATAATGAAAATGCTTCTGGCTCTGAAATAATATTACTGACCAGTGGAGAAGACAGTACATTGAGAGAATGTTTCCCTGATGTAATCAAAATTGGTCTAATGATTCATACCATTGCTTTTGGGAAATCTGCATCCAAAGTACTGGAACGTCTGGCACAAATGACAGGTGGACTCCTTGTTTCATCAATTGCCTTTTTTTTTTTTTTTTTGGACGTTATTGTGCATAAAATGCACAACCTTAAGTCCCCAAAAGTTGGACTACAAGTCCTAAAGTTCCTGATACTTAGGGCTTTATCACAAGGTAAATTGCACCTACAGCAGGATTATAGTGTCCTTGTCTTCTTCTTCTATTAAGAAATCATGGGAGATCATTTGGAATGCATTTTTTTTTAACAAAGAAGGTAATTAGGGATTGATCTATCAATATACATTGTCTTGCAATCATACCCCACTTCATCTAAGATCATCTCCACTACCAAGGAAGAGGGGCATCTCTGCCTAAGTCTCAACTAATGTACATGTTCAGTTCTGCTTATCTTCCATCTCCACCTTGGCTCACCTGCAGTAGTACAGGTGCATTTCTGCTTCTTTTTAAACATGAACATCTAACAGATCTGGGGTTAAAATTGCCCTTCTAGTGTAAGTATAGACTCCTTCATAAAGTTGTCGAATTAGTAAAATCTCTTACTTCTCTCTTTTTCAGGAGGCTTGAATTTTTTTGCCACTGATAGACTTGACTCAAATAGCCTAATAGATGTCTTCACTGCCATAGTAGCAGGTCAAGGAGATGCAAGCTATCAGCCTGTCCAGGTCTGTTAATACAGATACTCCTGCTGAATATCTTAATATAAGGCCTCAAACAGCAGAAAAGTTAATTTATCTGTTATTATAGAATAACAAGGATCTGTCAAATTAAATAGGATCTTTACCTCAGATATTTATGCTCTAGACTTACCTAATTTTTGTGTTGTTCATTTCATTTATTTATTTAATCTATTTATTTGATAAGGCTGCTTAGATAAAATTACTAATTGCGGAGACAGGTGTAATATAAAAAAGAGTTCCTTGATTTGATTTATTCACTGCTGTTTGAGCTTAACTTTTTCCAGCATGATGGTTGAAGTTAAATAGATGCATGTCAGCAAACTTAATGCTTCTTCAGCTGTCAGTCTTGCCTTTCTCATCTTCGTCTTCTGAGCACTGTAAAGACACGTATTAGCTTACCCTTCATTCACTGTTTACTCAGAAGTGTGGGCCACTGAATCCAATGGGTTTTACTCCCTAAGAGTAAAAAGAGTAAAGAGTGTGCTTATTGCTGTTTTGCCAGGCTTTTAATTTGTTTTAATTTTATCTACTTATGGTTGTGTATGCTGTGTTTTAAATACTCTTTTTCATAATTCTAAGGGCTTATTGCCATCTTAAAGCAGAGGTGGAAATTGTGTGGCCTTCCAGATGTTGTTGAACTGCAGCTCCCCACAGCACTACCAGCACAGCCATTGATGAAGAATGGTGGAAGTTAGAGTCCACCAACATCTGGAGGGCTGTGTAATCCCCACCCCTGTTTTAGAGGGTGCTTCTAAACAGAGAGCTCCAAATACTAGCAGTTAGAAAGAATTGTCTGGCTATTCAGTCTTTTTTCTCCTTAGTGGATTTTCCATGGTAAGAAAAAGGCCGGAAGCAGTAACAGAAAAACATAGGAGGTTTATGAGTTATGCCAAAGGGCAAATTTGAAATGTGTTATATCAATGTTTTTAACTTTGGATTTGAACAGATTGAAAGTGTTGCTGAAAGGGTAAATGGCAATAGCCAAATGAACAGGACTGTGACAATCGACTCCACAGTGGGAAAAGACACATTTTTTGTAGTGACATGGCAGATAAAGGAACCCACTATTGGTCTTCAAGATCCAAGAGGAAGAAGTTACACCACTGAAAATTTTAACATTGATCCCATTTTGCATACCACTCGTCTGCAGATTCCTGGGGTGGCACAGGTAAAAGGGAATTTCTCCCATCCGCTTTTTCCATTAGGACCAATATTTGGGGGAAAGGATAAATAATGTGCATTATGGTGCTTCAATATTTCTAAACATATTTTCATTTGCTTTTCAGGTTGGGGAATGGAACTATGTGCTCACTAATACACATGTGCACACTGATATCTTCACAATGTTCATAACCTCTCGAGCAGTAAACTCTAATGTGCCTCCTGTCACTGTGAGAGCCCACACAAATAAAGATACAAACTCCTATCCTAGCCCAATGATTGTGTATGCACTGGTTAATCAAGGTTTTTCTCCTATCCTTGGTGCAAATGTAACTGCTATTATTGAGTCAGAGACTGGAGACCCAATTATCCTGGACCTCCTTGACAATGGGGCAGGTAATGAGCATCTTCTTAAGCCATTTCTGCACTAGTCTGTTATAGCACTGTTGTTCCACTTTCAACCTCCTATGGAATCCTGGAGTTTGCAGTTTAGGGAGGGGCCTCCGTAAATTGCAAACCCCAGGATTCCATAGGAGGTAGAAAGTGGAACAATAGTGCTATAACAGACTAGTACGGAAATGAGTTTAGTAAAACTGAGTAAGCTGCATTGTGGATCTTTTTTGTGTATAGTCTATGAAAAGAGTAATTGTTCCATGGTTTAATGTACAATTTATCTAGAAGTAAATCCCACTGAACTTAATAGGAATTCTTCTTAGAATAGATGTGCATAGGGTTGTATTGTTAATATGTTTATTCAGTGCAATCAAAGTGCAAAAACTAGTCCATCTAGTTCAATGGTGCCCCACTTATAGAATGCATTCCCCTTGGAGCCCTGATGGGTGAAAACTTTGGTTTCTTATAGGCGTCAAGTTAAAATTTGGTTTTCAGTTAAAGCTGTTGGGCCGTAATTTTTTGAAAAAGTTTGTTTGCACATGGTTTTAACTGCTTTAACCTTTTCAGTTGTTTTAATGTGGTGATCTGTTTAATAAGCTGTTGTCATGTTTCAATTATTTTACAGTTTTTATCTGGAATTATTTCAAATTGCTTGTATTGTTTCAATTTTTTACTGCCTTGAATCAAATTTCATTATAAGAGAGTGGGATAGAAATAGTTCTAATAAAATAAATTAATTAATATATAGTTCAACCCACCTATAATGCAGGAAATGTGCAATTATAACACCCCAGCTAGATGGCTATCCAGCTTTTGTCTAAAACCCTTCAAGTAAATTTAACTGATTTTCAAATATACATGGACACTGCCTAAAGTAGTTAAGCTCAGCATAGTGTTCAAGACACTAACTTTGTCAGTCCTAAACACATTAATTTTGACATATGTTTGTTTTGGAATCACAACTTTTTGTCTTCAGAAAGAAACTTAAAAGAGGCTGTTGCTTAATTTTTTTTGTAACACAACTACAAAACTTGACAGAGAATTTTTATTTGCATTATAAAATCTTCTCTTTGCTGATTCTTTTCCATAAGAAAAGCAGCCTAAGGCTCAAAAGAAGTTAAAAGTCTCACTCATGAAATGAATGAGTCCTACTCTGTTAAACAGGGCTTAATTACAAGTACATATGTGTCAAATTGCAGAAGTGCGTTTTAATTCAGGGTTATCGTTTAGAGTGGCTATTGTTTTGATGATACAAACTAGGTGAATCAAACATGAAATAAGGTAAGACTTTTTCAAAGCAGGTTAATTTTCTTCTAAGACAATGTTAATCTAAGGTTAAAGGGAATGGCAGTAATAGTCAGGGTAGAATAATCAGAAAGAACTTCTCTGATAACAAAATGGCTGACAGCATTTAAGGTCCAAACATTGTGGATTATGCACTGACTGGTATATTTGTAATACCACATAACTGTACATGTACAATTTTTAAAATTTAATTTTAAAATTTAACTTTTTAAAAAAATCTCAGATCACATCAAACCATCATTTGAATCTTTCTCACAACATTTATGCCTTTACTGCTTTCTATAGTTTCCCCTTACGTTCCTCTAGCCTGTTTTTTGGATTCCCCCAGTGAAGGAACATCAGTAGGTGTGTAATGTTACTGTTGCCTATTGCAAATTTTCTGGAGAGAAACATATCTGACAGGGCTCAAGCACTTCTGAAAGCCACTCTGGTTGCCTTGCAAACCTCTGCTATCATCTCCAGGAGGTTAATTGTATCCATTCATTAATTAATGAGGAAAATGTGCACTCTGCATGTTCAGAGGCAAAACTCTTCCTGAATATTTCATTTTTATTCTTTTCCATGACATGCCTTAGATTCCAAAACTGAGATCTGTGTAGACATAACAAAATTAAGGCACACCTTTTTTTTCATACACAAATAAATGAGAGTGCAAGTCCCCCTCTTCACTAGTAGGTGTATGTGACAAGAGTTCAGAAATTCCCTTCTTGGGAAAAAGTCTCTTCCCACTATCTTCAACTGGTTAATGTACTGCAGAAACAAAGGGTATATCTGCACTACACAACTATTGCACTATAATTCCACTTTCACTACCATGACTGTCACCAGTGGAATCCTGGAGTTTGTAGTCTTGGGAGGTACTGGAGCTCTCTGGCTGAGAATTCTAAATATCCTTCCCTAAATTGCCAGTCCCATGATTCCATAGTACAGAATGTTGGCAGTTAAAGTGGAATCATAGTGCAATAGTTGTGTAGTGCAGAAAGGCCCAACATTTCAGCACTGGACTCTGCAGCTTTGCTCCCACTCATGTTATGGGGAGGGGAGTGGGAGAGAGAGGCATTGTACATGAACTATGAGAGTACGTTTAGTCAAAGTCTGAATTACAAGTGATTAGTTAGAGAACAGTAGAGCTTCAAGGCCCATTCCATCTCTGAAGCCGTTGTAGCACTGTATGAATGGGTTGCTTACCTCTTCAGTCCCAGTGGCAGAGTTTATTAATATTATGAGAGAACCTTAGCCCAGAACTGAATGCTGACACTTAACTCAGTACAATTTAGTTTACTATTATGGTACATCAGAGTCAGACCTACCATTAGGCAAAGTGAAATAATCTCTTCAGGTGGCAGATGCTAGGAAGTGGCAGCAAGGTCTTAGAGGAGAAAGCTGTGTGCCACAAAACCTGCCTTTCATTCTCTTAGCTACTGTGCTGCTGCTCAGTTGTCAGTGCCGAAAAAGGGTTCAACTCCCTGTCATGTTAGCTCTTCGGCATAGACTGTAAGAGAGTAAAATAAACAATGGCCCTTTTTGCACTGTACCTTGTTGCGGCAGTGGGGAGCAGTGCTCGCACGAGCAGCCACTCACACGAGCAGCTCAAGACAGCCCTTCTTCCTCCCTCATCGGCTTCCTGTTAGCGTGACCATTGCGCTAGCGCCCCGCCCCTTCTTTCCGCAATGCAGTCTGGGAGTTGTAGGCTGCGCTGGGGGAAGGAAGTGCGACCGGGCCGGCTTGCCGACACACTGCACACAGGTAAGTGCGCAAGGGTGCCGCAAGCATTGCGCAAGCGTGGAGTATTTTCAGTTTAAAGCCGAAAATCAAAAAAAATTGTGCGCGCCCCGCTTTAGCCTCATGAGCGTTGCGTGACTGGGAGTGCATCATACAGAGCGATGCTCCCATTCACGTGACACTCAGGGGGCACTCGCGCAAGGAAAAAAGCATGCGAAAAGGGCCATATCTGTGTCTCACGTGTTTCAGCTTGTCCCCTCCCATTCCATGTAAAAAGGCTAACTGGACTGGCAGTTGAATCTTTATGTATGCTATAGATGCTATATGAAAGTAAAATTGCTATGTCTGGAACATGTAGGGGCTGTGCTTGAGAGTTAAAAAGTAGGGGGAGGGATTTGTAAGTAATATTTCCAAATGTTCTCATCCTTGATTAGAAAGGAAATCTTGGAAGAGTTTTTGTGGATTCCAGTTGATTTTTCACATACTGCCACATTTTGCAAAAAATTGTTGCTGCAAAAAAAAAAAAAAATCTCAGAATACATTGTATTTAAAAATATGTTGTATTTGCACAAAATATGTTGTGTTTGCACAAAATGCAATATATTTTGTGCAAACAACTTTTTTGAAACCCCCAAAATCTTTAAAAAAAAACACCTCTTGAAATGTGTCAACCCCACCCAGTGAGAAAAACGAAAAAGCAGAGATTTATAATTGTAAATTAGGCTTATGTTCTCCTTAACTTTATTACTTTATGGCCTGGTTTCCATTATTGCTTTTGTGTTTATTTTCTCTTGATGCTGCAGGTGCAGATGTTATAAAAAATGATGGCATATACTCTAAATACCTGTTCTGTTTTACAAGAAATGGAAGACACAGTTTGAAAGTGCGTGTTCAGAGAGACAATAAGACTACTGATCCATATCCTACAGTACTGTGGAGTCATGCCATGTATATTCCTGGCTATATAACAAATGGTGAGAGAGAGAGACGTCGGTCATGCACTTGTGAATTTTTCACCTTGTGCACTTTGTATAAGATGCATTACTTTTGCATTCTGTAGCATAAATGCTATAAAAACTGTTGAAGCAATGAACTGCTTTGCTCCTATAGCCTGGCTTTTTGAATTATTCTCCCAGTTATAATTAAATGGAACCATTTAATCAGAAGTTGTCAGGTACTGAGAGCTTAAGCTCATTTGAACACACACTTAATGGATTAGATTTGCATAATCATCTTTGAACAAGTTACCAGATGTGCTATTAGGATCATTTCTAATGCATATTTATAATACACATTCATCTACAGAATAATGATCATGCTTGGTGCTGACTAGTAATGGTTTTTCAGAGTTTCAAGTAGAAGCCGTTTTCTGCTATGTTGCTGAGGCTGAACCTTGTGACTTCTTCATAGAAAGCATGGACTCTACCTATGAGATATGGCCCATTACTGTCATTGCTTTTTTGTTGGTGGTGGTTTGGGGGGGGGGGGATGGTGCCTTTAAATACTGTTCTTTCCACTTGCCCAAGTTCCCATTTCTTACTAGTTTTTCTGTTTATTCAATTTCTTTTTCTTTCTTGTTCACATATATATTAATGTTTTATATATATGTAGGTACAATCCAGATGAATCCACCAAAGCCATTAATGAATAGCAAGAATACATATATAAATTCAGGGGGATTCAGCCGAATAGCCTTAGGAAGCTCTTTCACAGTAACTGGAGTTCCCTCTGGCATCTATACTGATGTGTTCCCACCATGCAAAATTATTGATCTTGATGCTGGAACAGAAGATGAGAAAGTTGTTTTAACCTGGACAGCACCTGGAGATGACTTTGACCAGGGACAAGGTAGACTGGTTTTCTGTGTTTTTGGAAAAAAGATTGAAATAGGTTAATTATGTTCATAAAATCTGCAAGAAAATTATTGTGGATCTATGATGATAGTTGATAAAAACTTATGGGTCAGAAACTGGAAGAAGATTCTGCTATCTACAGCTTGTGGAAGTCTTAATTGAATGTTTGGAAAATCACAGATATTGATAATAGCATGAAAGCATTTGTAGAAGAACTAGAAAGCATTTATAGAAAATCTAGAAATAAGTATGTTGTTCATTTTAGAGAGAAATGGAGTTATTTTATTATGTATTTTAATAATAATTAATGGTATAGTAGATTAGACAGAAATCTGTTCAAGCTGTACAAGGTCATTGAGCTAACTGTACATTCTGCAGCTATTTGCTGTCAGAGATGGAAATAGATTCAGACAGACAAGATGGTTCTGCTCACATAATTCTTAGGTAACCTGTGGACTGTAAAATTGGGGGTGGAAACATTTGTGCTTTGAAGAAGATAGCAGATCACTGGCTCTTGTTTTCAGCATGGAAAAGGTATGCACAACTGCTCCACAAATTCATCCTATATGGAAGAAGCTCATTGGACTGGGAAAAACTGTTGAACTCATGGGTCTTCCTTAATGTTGCTGAAGAAATAAACAAGTCAATAGAATTTGATTTTGGCATTGGTCAGGTATTTCAAAATCACTAGAATCTAGATTTGGAATGTTATGAGTGAAATGTAGAGAAAGTAATTTTAAATCAGGCACAGTTTTCCTATGATTCTGAGTACTTGCATGTTAACATCACAGTGAGCAGATACTGGAGAAAAAACCTGTTAACAACACATTTTGTTTTCAGCTTCAAGATATGAAATAAGAATAAGTGAAAGTCCTCTGGAACTGAGAGACAATTTTGAAAAGGCTGCATCCATAAACACCTCCAGCTTGACACCACAGAAGGCTGGCTTCAAGGAAATATTTGTGTTTAAACCAGAAGCTCCAGCAAATATGACACTTATTTATGTGGCTGTTCGTACATCTGATAAAACCTTCTTGCACTCTGATATATCCAACATAGTACATGTAGTTATTCACCCTTGGACGGATAGTGTTACTGCTCCTGCCAAGTTTAGTGCCTTAACCATTGTTCTGGCAATATGTGGACTGCTGTCCTTAGCAGCTTCTTGCCTTATTTTAAGCACAAGTTTATGGACTTTAAAGAAAAAGAAGAAACTGCACACTGATGAAGGCATACTGTGACACTGAGATTTACAATTTTACTACTTAGGCCTTTTTATGTTTTTCACTGAGAATTAATATACACAAATAGCCATTTCTTAATTGTGCAAGAGGAGTGGAATATATATATATCTTAGTGCCTTTGATACAAAGTAGAAATGTAGCTTGGTGTGTGTGTGTGTGTGTATATGTATATATATATAGTCTAAGGGTAGCAGTGATAAAAAGTCAGTCTCTTACTGTAAGGATGCAATTTGCAGCATGGCTATCCTGTAGTAGATTTTCAAAAAAGTATATAATAATGTATGTTTGTAGGGATTTTACTGAATATGAAAGACTCTTGGTGATATAGTTTGGTGATATAGACAGATAGCCAGAGAGAAAGACAAACGGGCGGGGATTCTATTAGTGAATTATGATAACATAAATTTATGTCAATGTAACCCCCTTTTTTGGTCATTGCAGAGTTCAGGGATGTTTGTGCAATGGCTAAAATCCCTTGAGAAACTCACCAAACTCACCAAAATAGCTGTTTCCATTTTACTGCAGAACAAGGGGAGCAGCAGAGATAAATCCACCTACTTTCCTTCATCTGGGCACTGAAGACGCCTTTTGCAGTACATCCACCTACGGGGAAACTAGCTAGACTAGTCTCTTCAGCCTGCCTTGCACTCTACTAATCCAGAAATTAATGTCTTTTGGAGAGTGCCGCAGAGATAATTTAGGTTGAGGGGGTTGCCTCAAGAGAAGTACTGCAGTTATATGCCATGATATGCCTCCCATTGTAGAACCTTACGCCCCCCGCTTGCATTGTTCCAGTGTTCTTCCCCAAATGGACGCCAAATGGCTAACCCTGAGACTATTACTTCTTCTTAAGCAGCATCTGGAGCCCCCTCTGTAGCAGGCTCCTCCTAGCAACAGTCTATATAAACTGCCTCTGATTTGAGTCATGTCAGCAGCATGCATTTAAACAGAATAATCATGAAGTGTGCATCTTGATTATTTAGTTAGTTCAAGGTGTGTACTTGTGTAAAAGGAGTAAAATTTAAAATGTTTGCCTGATTTTAAAGTGCAGTAAAACACCATGAGTGCAACAGAACTGTTTGCCTTGGCAGTTTTGACTCAAGGGGGGAATGAAAGGGCACTCTGGACTGGTGGAGAAGGCTTTTTTTAAAAAAAGATTTGCAAATGTAAAGCACTCATAGACTTTTGTTCATCTGCAGATATTGATATAATTAGTCTGTGCTTCTTTTCCATCTCAAAGTTTGGATATGTTACTTTTGGATTACAAATCCCATAATCTTCAGGCAACATGATAACTATACATGCTGACTGGGAATTGTGAGATTTATGAGAAAGCAACACTTTCAAGCTCAGTGTGCCTCTCTTCATTTTGTTCTTTCACAAGAAGAATATGACCTGGGCTTCTTCCTCTGGAACTGGGAACTGTCAAGGTTGTTGCCAGGCAGGCAAAGTTTTCCTATGAGTGGACGGCAGAGAGAAGGGGCGGTGTGGCCAGCCAGCCAGGTGCAAGGCCAGCAGGATTGCTATGGCTATGTCTTGTGTATTAGAGAAGGCCACATGCCAGAGCACTGATTGGGTCACCCCACTTGTTCCAGGGTGACAAGGTAGCATAAAAAGGCTGGTGTTTACCTTGACCAGCTGCCAGTTAGCAGCCCTAGCTGGACCTGCCATGCCAGTGGCAGTATACTGATTGTAAGGGGAGATGCTGCTCGATTTTTCTCCATTATCTTCTGTTTTTCCTCTTTATCTAATTGCTGGAAAGCAAGAATTTTTTTGCTAAGCCTTTGAGTGTGGCAGTAAATCAGTACTCTAAGTCTTACTTAATGAGCCTCTGGAATTTTTTCTGCTTCAATGGGACTCTCTGCTGTGCCTTGCTTCACAGATAGCACTCTGCTCATGCTCAGAGGAGCCAAATCCTGCCAACCCTGACAGGAACTGACTTAACTGCTATAAGGATATAATTATAGTGTGGCACCAGAGGATCATACAAGTTATTTTTCAAAGTATGAAGAAATGGACAAGGACAAAGCTGAGCTTAGTCTCTAGTACAGGATCCTAAGTGGCAAAAAAAAAAAAAAAAAAAAAAGTTTTCTCCTTGAATAGGGTTTTTAAAGCTGAGCAGCAGGATAGGGCTGGAGCTTTCTTTGCACAGATCTCTGTTCGTATAAACTTGGGCTTTGCACCACATCCGCTATAATACAGGGTGAACATGGAATCAAAGGTCATTTCTTCACTACATTGTTATAGTACTATCATTCCACTTTCAATGTTCTATGGAATCCTGGGGTTTGCAGTTGAGGGAGGGGCATTTAGAATTCTCAGCCAGAGAGCTCTTTGGCTTCAGTAAAGTACAGATGCCAGAATTCCACAGGATGTTGAAAGTGGAATATTAGCACTATAATAGTGTAGCATGGAAATGGCCGAAGTCTTTTTGTGACCAAACCTTACACTCAGTTACATTTTTGTAATGAAATTTTGTATATGATCGAATGTATACAATCGACACATGTACGTGGCAACTTGAGGCTTCAATTATATGTGAAATGAAGATGTTGCAGGAACTTTCTTTTGGTTGTTTATTATATTTTAGAGGATTTACCTGGTGTTGCTCAGGTTGAAGCTGACTAATTTTCTTATGATCTGAATGAAACAAGTTTGATCATATCTACAGTTCTTTTAAAGCCCACTACTTAGGCAAAATGGACCCAAATAGCAAATTTTCCAAAAGAGCCAAAGTTTGCCAATAAGTCCAGAATTTCCATTCAAATATTTAGGGTGTCAATCTAATGACCTTTCCACACGTTACCTGCTCACGGAGGTGGGGGGTGCCGTTCGCGCAAGCAGCCTCTTGCCCAAGGCACTCACATCGCTCCTCTGTTCTCCCTCAGCTGGCTTCCTGGTTCCGCAACTGTCACGCAAATGCCCCGCCCCTTCCTTCCACAGTGCAGCCTGGGAGCTGTAGGCTGCGCTGGGGCAGGAAGCGCGGCCAGCCTGCTCGTCCAACGCACCACAGGGCAAGTAAGTGTGTGGGGGGCCCGGAAACCTTGCACGACTGTGCAGCATTTTCGGCTGGAAGCCAAAAATGAAAAGGTGCATGTGTGGTCCGCTTTAGACTCTCGAGCGTCACGTAAACAAGAGTGCATCGTACAGACCACTCCTCCCGTTTACACGACGCTCAAGGGGTCCTCTTGCATAAGACACTACCTGCGAAAAGGTCATGTGTCTAAATATCCCGTTTAGTCAAAATTGGTTAATAAATGTGCCATCTAGAACAAACACTGCTGAAAACTGAAGTGTTTGCTCGGAAGATAATCATAGCTGATGGATCAATCAAGTCTAAAACTTTATTACAGTCTTCATTTGGGTCCCATTAAATAACATACTACCAAGTCCGGTAACTATATAGGGAAGCGTGTGGATTTGTATAGCCTATTGGAGAGACAGAGAGGCAGACAATTCAAATTATAGAATATAAGATAGTATGGCATTTTAAAAGTTTTTGTCTTTCTCAAGAAATAGGGGAGTTCAAGTCTGGATCATGGAAAAGTGCAGAAGAGTCAGTTTTCTGTTCTTTGCCCATTCACTTGGACTCTCTTGGGTGTCAACCAACTAAAAACTAGGATTAAGAATAGTTTCAAATTTTTTCTTTTCTGATTAGACACAAAGTATTTTTTGATTTTGAGAGTTTTTTTAAAAAATCATGCAACACCCTCACACCTTTGTGAAACTTTTGCCAAAAAAAATGACATGCAAAAATCATCAATAAATATGCAAAAGCTCTAATAAGCTCTCTCAGTGAGGATAATATTTCCATATTTTTCTTTTTGTATGGGAATGAAATCAATGAAGATTTATATTCCCACTGAAAATCACATTTGGAGTAATAGTTTTTTGGAACACCAGTACCCGGTCTTCAAGTAGCATATATCCTTCAATAGCAAGTATTTTATTTCCTTTGGGAAGAAGCATAGGGGTGGCTCCTGTGAAGAAAAACTCTGAAGTAAGCATCACACTTCTGCTGGATCCTGTTGGTGTAATATGCTGGCATAAACATCAGTTTTGCTGGCTTATGGACTTTGAATGATGTTGCATAAGAAGGTGTCCTGTATCTTCCCATGCAACTTTGTCATCCCCTGGTACATAAGAACAGCCAGGCATTCTAGCACAGCTCCATTACCTAATCAGGTGGGGATGTGTGTACGCCTGGCTACACTCTGTCTCTCCTCAAGCACCCATCCAAGGGTTGGGGAAGACTTAGGCTCTATCAGTGTGCTTTCTGAATTTAAATATCATTCGTTATGAGTTGAGACGTTTGTTCCACCTATGGAACCATCTGGAGAGGCATCTGGAGAGACCTCTTGAGATCTTGCCACAACTGTTTGTCCCAAGGTACCCCTAAAGCAGAAGGTCACTGCAGATGTCATTTCCTATTGTCCTAATCTCCAATGCCACAGAAACATTTTGATTTGGTAACTGCCAGTCTGCAAAGATAGGTTTTGGGATGGGGCATCATCAGTTGTAAGTATAATGACCCTGAAGCAGGCTGAAAAGTGTCAGGCTTTTCAACGAATAAACATACCATCTTTTGATCATTTTAAGATGTACCTTTTGTTTCTCTTGTGGATTTCATTGGATGCTCCCTAGTTTTGATTTTTTTAATGCATTCTGGTTAAAACTAAATTTATTCTTATAATATTCAGAACAAATCAGTGTATATTAATTGCCATCCTCTGCCATTCTTTATGTCTTACTGACACCATATTTAGGGAAGGCCTTACTCCTAGGCAGAATGAGGTAGACACCTGGGTTAGACATTTGGTGTCACAAAAAGGTTACAAAGTCTTAAGTTATTTACTTTGTTATTGTATTTTTTTTCCCTGCCAGGGATAGAAAGAGGTATTTGTGGGATTTTCTATCTAATATGCCCAACTAACTTGGCTTGTTGTGGGTTGTGAAGGAGGCATACCAGCTAAAGGCAGCCAATTGCAGCTCAGGGAGTGCTGTGAAGTAGAGCTGTGGGTGAAAAAGCATGTAACGAAAGCACAGAGCCTGTCTCTGTGAGAGTGCAGACAGAACTTTTGAGCTGAAGAGAGACAGAGTCTGGAGAAAACAGGATGTGAAGGAGTCAGGGAGTGTAAGTGTTTGAAAGAGACAAGACTGCGGACTTCCGGTGGCAGCGGCGAGGAGCGAGGTTGTCATCCCGAGTGGACCCGGGTTTGACGATCGCCCCGCGAGGACGTAAACCCGTCCGGAGGGAGGAAGAGACGGGGGAATACCTCTTTGGGAAAAGGGGTTCGGAGGAGCTTGGCGTAGTCCGGATTCCAACGTGGGTGTCCCAGAAAATAACAACTGTAGCCCGGGACGCGGAGAGCGTTGAGGAGGACGACAAGCCGCCATTACCTCGCGGTGGTTCCCTAGCGGATAAATCCTCGCCACCACTTTTTAAGTTTAAACTTTTAGGAGATCCAGAAGGCTTCGGTGGAAGAGCTTTACTATTTAGTATTGGTAAAGTATATTTTCCCTAATTTGTGAACAAAAGAAATAATGCCAACACAATGACAACCCTGTAACTGTTTAGAGGAACGATTCCTGATTGAATCAGGACTTTAAAATTGCCGGGTCTGTTGAAGCAAGAGGAAGCTGAGAGCAGAGAGTGGCTTTAAGCAGAAGCTGGACGACGCTCGCTAGTTTGCTAGTTTATATTTGATTGCTGATTTGAAGCTGGACTATACTCCCTTTGAAAGAAGATTTGATATAAAGTTACCAGATTTAATTTTCTATTTTCCCTTTTTTTTTTCCCTTTCAAAGAAGTCTGGACTGGGATTGGTTGGAGAATGGGAATACAATGCGTAATAGATTGTTGAGCTTGGCGCTGCTTGGTAAGAACAAACTGTGTTTCGAGAGTGGGGAGGAAAAGACCCCTTTAGGGAAAGAAATCTGAAGCGCTTGGTTTGAATTGACCCCCCTTTTTCCTACCTCCTTTCTGATGGATTGTATATGTTGAGGACTGGATTGACTATATAATTTGAGATTTTGATTTTGTTCAAGCTTGGATTTGGTACGGTGCCCAGGGGGGATATTTCAATTTTATTTAGTTTTACTTAACTATGAACTGAGAATCCTTTTGTGCTAATCGGGAATAGGGTGGCAAAGAGGACGAAAGAGTTAAGGAATAAGCTGCTGCCAGCGGTGGAGTAAGACATCAAGATCTTCAAGGACTAAATAACTTCAAGGATTTTGTGAAGAAGGAAGTTAACTCTTGTGTTACCAAATCGTTGTATATAGAAGTAAGACCCAACTAATGTACTTGATTAAAGAGTGCCATCCTGTGGTGGAATTAAGCTGAATTTTGAGGGTCAAGGAGTTTAATAAAAACCAAACAAATAAATTGATAAATATTAAGGAGGGAAGAGGGAGGGGAAAGGAAAAGGGGGAAGAGAGAAAAGAAAAAAAAAAAGAATATAAATAAATAAACATAAAAACATATAACATATATATACAAATATAGAGAAAGAGAAAAATAAATAAATAAGTAAAGGAGGGAAGGGGAAGGGAAAAGGAAAAAAAAAAAGTAAAGTATAAAGTAAAAAAGACGAGGAAAAGAAACCTGATAGTGGTGTATGAGGATCTAGAGCGTATTTGTTTGTACTAAGTGTATTTAAGTATTAAGAGAATATACTTGATGCCTTTAAGAAGGTTATGTTTTTGTTTTTTTTGTTTTTTTATGTTGTTTGTTTTTTTTTTTTTTTGCTTTACCTAATTTGTAGTCTGTAATATTGATTGAGTTTACTGTTTACTATTATTATATCTATTAAGGGGGTATTAGTGTTGTAGTAATCCTTTTATACAATTTGGTTGTTTTTTTCGTAATAAGAATTTATAATAGAAGGAATAGACTTTGTATAAATACTGGGATAATTATTGAGTTGGAATGTGTGGAATTTTTGTTGTAGAATTTTATGACATTGAGTTCTATTAGATTATTAGTGTGTTAGTTACATTGATAACTAGTTAAGCTGTTAGAGAAATTAAATAATAGAAATGGCATCAGGAACTAGAAAAGCAACTTCAGTTAAACAACAATACAGGCGAAACCTTCGCTGGAGGAACAACCAAAAGTTTCGGAGTTTTCAATGTCAATTATAGAGGAGATTAGAAAGTTGAGATCAGAATTTAAGAGTGATATGAAAAGCATGGTGAGTGATATGAAGGAAGTGAAGAGAGAAATGGGAAATGTTGAACAGACACTAGAAAGTATAACAACAGAAGTAAAGAGTATTCATAAGAAGTTGGATGAATTACAAGAAAGAACAACGAAGTTAGAAAAAGAAACTCCATTGATGGGAAAACAGATTGAAAAGATTGAACAACAAAATAAAAATATTGAAGTCAAATTTCGAGAGAAATGTATAAAAATTAGAGGACTGAGAGAGATTCAGGGAGAAGATTTGTACATGAGAGTGACCCCATATTTGGCGGATTACATTGGATGGAATACGGAGCAACTTGATTTGGAAATAGACAAAATGTTCCGAATTAATTCATTTATAGCTAAAAAAAGAAAACTTCCGCGGGACATCGTAATTTACTTTTTAAGAGAAAGAGTCAAAGATTTGGTTATACGTCAGAGCTACGTAAGTAAATTGATGGTGGACCAGGATGAATTACAAATCTTTAAAGACATTCCGTCACAAGATTTTGAAAAAAAGAAAAGATTATTTTTTTCTTACACAAGTGCTTAGGAGAAGTGGTGTGAGTTATAGATGGTGTAAATTGGAAGGGATCACTTTCATGTACAAAGAGAGGAAATTCACTTTGAATACAGTACAAAAAGCACAAGACTTCTTGAGAAGATATAAAGAGGAATTAAGGAGGAGAAGGACAGAGGTGCAAGATCGTGAGGGAGAAGAGGGAGGAGTATCAGAGGAAGGAGAAAAAGAAAGAAATCTAGGAAGAAGAAGAAGTGAGTTGGAAGAGAGGACTGATTTGGAGAGAGAAAGAGAGTTGGAGAAAGAAGAGAAAGAAGAGGAAGAAGAGGAGGAGGAAGAAGATAAAGGAGAAGAAGGAGAAGAAGATCAGGAGGAAGATTAGGATTGAGCTAAATTAGAGAGGAGGAAAGAAGAGCGAGAAGAGGAAAGGATGAGGGTGGTAACTTGGAATGTAAAAGGAATGAACGCAGTAGTGAAGAGGAAAAGGATATTTAAACATCTGGAGAAAATGAAAGTAGATATATTTGTTTACAGGAAACACATATAAGAGAGAAAGACTTAAAATATATAAAGAATCCCAGACTAGGTCAGGTTTTTCTTCGTCAATTACAAAGAAAAAGAAAGGTGTGACAATGTATGTAAATAGTAAATATACAGCGAAGGAAATATTTAAAGATAATCGAGGTATGATGATTGGTGTAGAGGTTGAGTTGATTGGAAAAAAGCTGTTGGTGGTGGGAATTTACGGTCCGCAAGAAAATAAAGCAACATTTTATGAAAAGTTGACTAAAAGACTACTGGATTATGACTATCAAGAGTTACTTATTATGGGTGACTGGAATGGGGTGATTGACCCCGAACTAGATAGGACATTGAAAAAACAAGGAAAGACCCCAAAAGGGAAACTACCGAAATCTTTTAATCACTTATTGAATTTAACCTCGATAACAGATGTATGGAGATATTTATATGGAAATGCTAGAGAGTACACCTACTATTCTGAGGTGCATAAAACGTGGTCACGAATTGATATGATTCTGACTTCTAAGACGTTATGTAAACAGGTAAAAAAGTTGGAGATTCTTCCAAGACTGCTATCTGATCATTGTCCCATAGTGTTGACGATACAAGAAAAGAGTAGGGAATACACATGGGTATTAAAAGAAGATCTTTTGAG
Organism: Ctenosaura bakeri; assembly: GCA_948474755.1. Classification (NCBI taxonomy): domain Eukaryota; kingdom Metazoa; phylum Chordata; class Lepidosauria; order Squamata; family Iguanidae; genus Ctenosaura; species Ctenosaura bakeri. Next base: position 240,671 of record CAOLHI010002663.1, on the reverse strand, counting down.
AGATGAGAAGATAGTAGAAAAAGTAAGACAGGAGATGAAATTCTTCTTTAAGGAGAATATGGGAAAAGAAACTTCAATTAAAACCGTCTGGGATGCAGGAAAAACAGTAATAAGGGGAGTATTCTTAGAACAAGAAGCATATAAAAAAAAGGTCAGAAAATTGAAAATGGAAAAATTGATGCTAGATTTAAAGGAAAAAGAGATAGAATTGAAAAAAGATCCAAAAAATGAAAAGCTGCAGAGAGAGATTGTGATTTTGCAAAAACAAGTAGCTTTGGAAGATAGGTTAGAGATAGAAAAGAAGTTAAAATATACTAGACAAAAATTTTTCGAACATGCTAACAAGGTAGGGAAGTGGTTGGCTTTTAGATTGAAAAAAGAAAAAGAAAAAAGATTAATCTTGGAAATTAGGAAAGGAGACAAGGTTTATAGAGATCAGAATAAAATAAAAGACTTATTTAAAGATTACTATAAACAGTTGTTTAGTGATGTGAGTGATTCAGAAGATTGCATCCAAAAAGTGAAAGTGTACTTAGAAAATACTAATTTTGAGAAAATCCAAGAGGAACAAAGAGAGGAATTAAATAAACCAATTACAAAAATGGAGATAAAATTGGCGATACAGAGATTGAAAATTGGAAAAGCTCCAGGCCCAGACGGTTTTATTGCTAAGTTTTACAAAGAGTTTCAAGAAGAATTGTTAGATCCTATCCATCAGTTATTTAACGAACTAGATAAGACGAACAAGCCAAACTCATGGGAAGAGGCAACTATTTCCTTAATCCCGAAAGAAGGAAAAGATCAACAAGAGGTCAAAAATTACAGACCGATATCTTTGTTAAATATAGACTACAAGATGTTTGCATCTATCTTGGCGGAGAGATTAAAAAAGATCTTGAAGACTCGAATACATGAGGATCAGAATGGCTTCCTGCCAGGAAGATCAATAAAAGATAATATTAGAATAATCTTAGATACGATCGAATTTTATCATAGACATAATGAAAGAAAATTGGGACTAATTTTTGTAGATGCCGAAAAGGCTTTTGACAACGTGAAATGGAGATTCATAGAAGAGGTGTTAAAAAAGATAGATATAGGAGATAAATTTGTTAATTGGGTTAAAATGATAAATAGTAATCAAATGGGGAGATTAGTAATTAATGGAGAAAAGACAGAAAGATTTGAAATAAGAAAAGGTACGAGACAAGGTTGTCCTTTGTCCCCACTTATTTTTATCTTGATTGTAGAAATATTGAATACCAAGATAAGAGAAGATCAAGAGATAAAAGGAATTAGAATCGGAAATCAAACATACAAAATAAGGGCATTTGCCGACGATTTAGTGATTATGTTGGATGATCCTAGAGAAAGCATTAGAAAGGTGATAGAAGTAGTAGAAGATTTTAGATCAGTATCAGGTTTTAAAATTAATTTGGATAAGACGATGATTTTGACAAAAAATATATCAAAATTGGAAGAAGAGGAGATTAGAGAAATATCAAAGTTTAAAATAACAAAGAAAGTGAGATATTTGGGGATTAATATTTCAGGTAACAATACAGATCTGTTTGACATTAATTATAAAAAAGTTTGGGGTGAAATAAAACAAGATTTAAATAGATGGTCTAAACTTGATTTATCTTTATTAGGTAGGATAGCAACAATTAAAATGAATATTTTGCCGAAAATGATTTTTTTATTTCAGAATTTGCCGATAATTTCTAATGAAATACCCTTTAAATATTGGGAGAAAGATTTATCTAAGTTCATATGGAATGCTAAAAAACCAAGAATACGATGGAAAATATTAAAGGATGTACAAGAAAGAGGGGGAATGGGACTTCCTGATTTAAGGTTATACTTCAGAGCCAGTTGTCTTTGTTGGGTAACAGATTGGATAAAATTAGAGAATACCAGGTTATTAAAAATTGAGGGAGATGATCTCTTCTATGGTTGGCACGCCTATTTGTGGTACGACAAAATAAAGGTGAACAGGGAATTTAACAATCATTTTTTGAGGAAACCATTGCTGAAGACTTGGTTACAATATCGAGATAGATTATATGATAAAATACCACAATGGGTGTCAACACACGAGGCCTTTTACAGAAGAGAGAAACCACATTTAGATAGATGGTTAAAATATAAAGATCTAATAAAGATATATGGGGAAAGTGTGATTTGGAAAAGTAAAGAGGAATTGGCTGATTTAGGTATAACATCTTATTGGTTACTACAAAGACAACTGGAAGAGAGGTTTAAAATGGATAAGAAATTGATTGGGATTGAAGTGAGAGAGAAAGAATTTGATAAATTTCTTAAACCAGGGGTAGATCATTTGATAGGGAAAATATACAAAATGTTGTTGAATTGGCAGATGGAGGAGGAGATAGTGAAAGAGAATATGATAAAATGGGCAAGAAATCTGGACATCCCATTCCCCTACAGAATTGGGAAAATTCTTGGAAGGAGGTAAAGAAATACTGTTTTGCTACGAGTATGAAAGAAAATTACTACAAGATGTTCTTCCGATGGTATTGTACACCGGTGCAAATATCGAAGATGAGTAAGAATGGTAAAGATACCTGTTGGAAGTGTCCTGAGAAAGGATCTTTTTTCCATCTTTGGTGGTTGTGTATAAAAGCAAAAACTTTTTGGAAAAGTATACATGAGTGTATTGAAAAGGCATTACATGTAAATTTTCCTATGATCCCGGAGATATACTTATTAAATATAATTGAAGACAAATATTTTAAGAAAAGTCTAGAGAAAAAAATGTTGATATATATGGTGACAGCAGCTAGATTGGTCTATGCCCGATTCTGGAAGTCTAAAGAAACACCTAGAATAGATGATTGGTTGTGGAAATTATTCGAACTATGGGAAATGGATGAATTGACTTCTAAGAATTAGGGACAGACCAAGAAAGCAAATAGAGGAGGAGTGGAGTCTAGTGAAACCCCTCTGGGAAAACCATTGGGGTGAAAGGAGTTAAATATAGGTTTGTAAAATACGAGATTCGGAAAATGACAATGTAAATAAATAATATAACTGTATAATAGAGACAGTGGTATGTAACAAGGTATATTAAGATGAGTTGGCGGTTTATAAGTTGGATTGGTTCACAAATAATGGGAAGATAAATAAGGGAAGGTGGGTATGTGTTTGTAAAAAAATTGTGAAAGAATGTTTTGTTTGGAAAGATTGTAAAGGAGATAACATTAAGAAATAATGTGTGTTTTATGTTTATTGTATATTTTTTTATTTTGTTGAAATAAAAAAATAATAAAAAAAAAAAAAAGAGACAAGACTGCAACAGGAATGACTGTGGGGAGCTTGATGTATATATATGTTAGTAAAGATTATTATATTTCACCACTGTGTTCAATAAACATATTCTTGTTTTTAAACCTGTCTCTGGCTCCCTATTAAGCCTGAACTGGAGTCAGGCCACACACACCAAAACTAAAGAACCCAGATAGCAACACAGTCACAGGTCCACACTTAAGGTCATTTTGAGGCCCAACAACCCAATCCAGCAAGGGAACAGTTGGGAAAACAAGGCAAGGTGAGTGGCAGGATCCTCTAGGGGAGGGAGTTTTAGGTCCAGCTTAAGTAAAGGAATCTGTCACATGGGTACTATGCACTTTGCCTTACTGTTTATGGAAATGGTCATTTGCTTTTCTGTCTTAGCAAAATGTCTAGGGGCACTTCCTGACTATATTTTTGTGTTTCAGCTTGGGCCATTTCCGCACGAGGGAATTAAAATGGCCCAGTGCGTCCTCTCACGGAGGTCATCTGCACCTTGGAGCGGACTAGGTCCAGACTACTTACCTGAGATCCGCACCTCAGTCCGCTCCGAAACGCCCGCAACTGATCCTCCAGCGCACTTTTTAAAGAACGGTAGAAAACCGTTCTTTAATTTTTCAGAGCGTGCCATTGCATTCCTGCTCACTTGTGCAGATTCGCAGGCTTGCACCAATGCGAGCCTGCGATCTGCGGAGGGTGGGCTTTAGGCGTGGTGAGCTTCAATGGTTGGTCAGGACCCACGAACAACTGGAAGCCACCATTTTGGAAGCCGGGGCAGTGCGGATCTAAGACCTCACACTGCTCTGTTTCACCCTGGATGAGACGGAGGAGCCCTGTGGAAGAGCTTAAGGGACAGTCCGCGTTGGTCCGTGCCCAGATGATCCGGTAAGTAACAGCATGGAGCGACTCCCTTGCCTCGTGCGGAAATGGCCTTGGAGTGGTATATCACAGTCCCATGTGAGCATACCTCACTAAAAGGTCACTTAAACACATTTCTGCTCTTTGAACAAATATGTTTGTTCAACATTTTATAGGTTTTGACCTAGAAGAAAATGAAGATAATTCTGTGTTTGCTAACTGGAATGTCAGCTTTAAAAATTAACTGTGCAAACACCAAGAAGTGTTGCCGTTTTAGTTTTGTATATACAGCAAGAGGGTGGAATCACACTTTATAGATGGCATGCAAATGCTGTCAATATGGCATTCCTTATTGTCCTCCCATCCCCTTATGGAATGTACAAGGCACTAGGTCATGCGCTTTCAGCAGCCGGTGTTGTGGAACTAAACTGTGGAGAAACATCATCATGATGCCAATATAAGAGTTTATACATCTTCTGAATACAGAGGGGAAGAACTCTAGTTACTTAGGAATGGTATAGAAACAAGGAAAAGAAAGCCTTCAAGGAAATGTTGTAAGGAAATAAATGAGTGGGCACTTGTCTTCTTCTTTTTTAAATCTGGCAGTCAATCTGTGAGTCTGCTTAGTGTAAGCTTAATATCAAGAGAAACTAAAGGTAAAATAAAAATTATATAGCTAAAATAAATAAATAAACTGAGACAGTAAATATATAGAAATGGGAGACTGATGAAAAGGGCAAAATGATGAACTACTATCTTCTTTCCTATAACACAAGGGTCTTTATGGGGTGCACTGTACTTTTCTATGTTTTAAACATGTTTTAAACCCATTCAAATTAAGGTTTCAATAGGTTTTATGTTTCATGTGGGGTTTTTTACACTTTTTATTCTTAGATTTTTAGCTGTACTTTTGTTTTAATCTTTCCTGTAAGCTGCCTTGAATTCCTATAATATATATTGTATTTAATATATACAATATAATATATATATATGTATTTAAAACACATCTGTTTGTTTATTTGTTTATAAGGGTCAGATGTGTTTTAAATAAGTGGCCTCTATAAGTGTTGCCTAGGCCTATGTTGTTCAATATACGTCTAAAAGAGGAGTCTCATCCTGTCTGTCCATAATACATAAAGACCCGTATCAATCAGTGGAAAGAACAGTCAGGTAAAAGTTTCCACAAAAGACCAGCACAGACTCCAGTGAAAAATTCATTTTTTACACACACCCATTTAATTATTTTTACCATGGAAGGAATTTCTTTGTAGAAATCGTCTTAAGCAAAACATTCCATTTGAAGAATAGAAACCTCCTGCTGCTTGAGTTATGTAGTTCTCTCATTAACATTTGTGTAAATATAAACCCTGCACTCCTATCCAAAACTCATGCTAGTATGTGCTCGTATAATCTGTGTGCGACAACTTAGAAACTGTTGATCAATTTTATCATATCATACCAAAGCTCTAATTAATTCTCAGGCAGGCTGAAGGAGCAATCCACAACCAGTGGGTCAAGCCCTTGCACCAGCTGGGCTTCTGTTTTCAATTCTTAACATTCCAAATCTGTTTAACTGGTGGCTTCATTCATCTTTCTTTTTGGTTTTATTTTTCTTGCCTTGCAAGCTGGTTCAGCTGTCAGACTTGTCTTCCTCTATCTTTAATTTAAACCAAGTTGCCTAAGTTTCCTAATTACTTAGATAAGTTTGTTATAAAGTGGAAGATTTAAAATGGCAGCTGAAATGATTAGGAAAAAAAAAGAAAAGCAAATGGAACCTGAAGGAGGCAACGGCCCTTTCCGCACCGGCCTATTAAAACAGTGCAGAGCAACCTCCAGTGGAGGTCTTCTGCACCATGGAGTGGACTGGGGCAGACTACTTTTTGTAGTTCCACACCTCAGTCCACTCTGGAGCGACTGGAACTGGTTGCGCAAGGCGCTTTTTAAAAACCTCTTTTAATTGTGAAATAATGAAGCTACAATTTCCTATGATTCCTGAATTGTATTTGTTAAATATGATAGATTTAGTAGACGGTATGAATATAAAGAAATATTGGAGAATATTATTATATATGATAACAACTGCACGTATTGAATACGCTAAGGTATGGAAAACACAGCAAATACTTACAATAGAACAATGGTGGGGAACCTTTATTGAAAATAAAAACGCTGACCTAGGCCCTTTTCGCATTAAGGCTTCTCACGCAAGGGGGAGGGCGGCTCACGCAAGAAGCCTCCTCTGGGAGGCTGCCGCTCCCCCCATCCTTCCTTCCGCAGGCGAAGGAACGAGGGGGAAGCAGCAGCGACACGCGAGCCACCCTCCCCCCCGGGCGAATCAGGAGCCTGTTGCGTCTGTCCCCCCCGCGCGCGCGAGAAAGGAGGCTGTCGTGTCCGTCCCCCCCGTGCGTGCACCAAGCAGGAGGCTGTCGTGTCTGCCCCCCCGTGCGCGTGCGCGCAAAGCAGGAGGCTGTGCGTCTGTCCTCCCCCCGCGCACGCGCGTGTGTGCGAAGCAGGAGGTGTCACGTCCGTCATTCTAGCGCCCTGCCCCTTCCTTCCGCAGGGGCGGAGGGAAGGAAGTGCGACCCGGCCGCCTCCCCGATGCTCCGCACAGGAGGTAAGTGCGTGCGGGCGCCGGGAGCGTTGCGTGAGCGTGGGTGATTGTCGCTTCGAAGCGAAAATCAAAAAACCTGCGCTCACGCCGCTTCAGCCCCGTGAGCCCGGCAGAAGTGGGAGTGCGTCGTGCGGAGCGACGCTCCCACTCCCGCGAGGCTCACAGGGCTGTCGCGCGACAGAAAGACCGTGCGGAAAGGGCCATAGTCTCTCAAAGATTGAAAGGAAAATCAGATGATGAAATTCAGAAAGAATGGCAAATTGTAGGTGATTGCTGAGTGACCTTTGATAGAAGTCTATAATTCATGGTAATATGTGGAAAAATTTCATTGTGATGATTACGGTAAATATCATGAAGCAGGAATATGGTAATGGAAATGCTATGTACTAACATGTAAAATGGCTGAAAAATGCAGTACAATGATATAACAATGTTAAGAGATTTTGGAAATGAAGTCTAGATCAGTTTGGAAGATTCAAGAAAAAATTCATGTGAAATAGCAATAATAATAATAATAGCAATAATAATAATAGCAATAATAAATGGTTGTTTTAATTGTGAAACTTTAATAAAATGATATTATAAAAAAAAAACCTCTTTTAAGAGCCTCCACCAACCGGAAGCCACCATTTTGGACGCCGGAGCAGTGCGGAGTGATGAGCTCGCACTGCTCCTCGTCCCGATGGACTCACCCGGATGCTCAGGAAATCCTGTGAGTCCTGTTTTTGCTCAGCTCCTTCCCCATGTCTGGAAAGGGTCAAAGTCAGCAATAATTACAAGCTCATGCTTCTATAGAGCAAGACTATACTGGGTTGCTAAGGGTATTACAGTGTTATATTTTAACAATCTCTCTCTTCCATATATAAATATATGAATACACACACGCACGCACACATACATATAATTTTCAATTTTTTAAAAATTTTTTAAAGGCAAAAAACAAAACCCAAGACAGCTGACTATTGTGCTAAGTACCTAATAGTGATCTTTAAGTTCAGGAACATAAAAACAAACCTTTTGTTCCAACTCTAACAATTAATGTTTTGCATAATTACCCACCATTTATTTTAAAGCACATATTGGAATGTTATATTTTTTAAAGGAAGGACTTTCACACAATAAACATAATGGTGATGTAACAGAATTAACGAGAACTTTGATATGGTAGAATTAATGAACAGCTTGAATGAACCTTTGGATGGGAGTGCAGATCCAATATGAGTGGAGAATGCAGAATAACTAGCATTTATGTTAAGTCATGTAGGGATGGGGGTGAGGAGGCCGTTTGTCCCAATGTTTTTGGGGCATCCTTGCCTGTAGCCACACCCCCATGCACCCTGGACACACACCCCCACACAGTGGCCACAACCCTCATGCTGTAGCCCCTCCCCTGCTGCCCCCCTTCACACACTCCAAGCTCTGCCACTGTTTATGTTCCATGGAGTCTGTTGTTTTCCATTGCTGCTTCGATTTAATAATTTCATGTTTTAATTTTAAAAAGTTCCATTTTATAAGAGGCAGTAAGAGTTCTCCTGTTGCCATCTTTTCTCCACCCCACTTTACCTACCCCCACTTTGCCCCAACTCCTCTCCGTTCCTTAATCACTTGTCTTCTCCTGCTCCTTGTCTTCCAGGAAAGATCAGGTAGGTGACATTATGCAGTGAAGCAAGGGAGAGGGGAGGAAAAGAGAACTGAAAATGCAACTGAAGGTGGCATGGCATAGGGGCAAGACAAAGAAGCTGCGGGAAGGGAGGGGGGTTAGAAAATGCAGCAGGTGGGTGAGGTGCAAAAGAGGAGAGATGTGACAGGACAAGGAGAAGCGAAGAAAGGGAGGGAAAATGAGATGTGCAAGTGGCGGAGTGCAAGAGTCAAGGGGATCAAGCATGGCAAAGGTGTGAGGAACGGAAGAGGAACAGAGGAAAAGGGAAGTGAGAGGTACAGGTGATACCTGTCTGATATTCAATTATGCACTCATCCCATCAAACTTGGTTTATGTAACAAATAGGAAATTAATTCATCCTTCTTTTGTGTCCAAACTCCACTGTGTAATAAATTGTTTAAATTTTTTCTTACATTTGAGTTCCAGCTAGCTTCCTGTGGTTCCTACATTATTTTTTATTGTTGCTAAAGTTTTAGATCTTCTCTTTCATCTAGGTGTTTTTACAAAAATATATGCGTACAGAAGGCTGTGAAATTGTGCTTTTGACAGACGGAGAAGATAGGACTGTAAGCTCTTGTTTTCCTCAACTTCAGAGCACTGGGTCTATAATTCATACCATAGCTTTGGGTCCAGAAGCTGCAAAAGAACTAGAAAAACTGGCAAACATGACAGGTAAATGAGCAAGCAAAATATTAAAGTCTTTTTCTTCTGTGCTATGTAATGTTAGGTGGGTGGCACCCCAAAGGTGAGGTTGCTACCCACACATTCTGTCAAGTTACTTCCTGATGACTCTGTCACTTTATTGCTACATGGAACATTTCCCAGCAGCCATGATAACAAATGGAGCCTCTTGGTGCTGAAGGAATATACAGATAAGCAGCAGATATTGGGGACAAAAAATGCAGGGGAACACTGATGGCCTTGTAAATTTCTAAAATGTACAGAATCCTCAATTAGATGGAGAAAAGTGATTTATCCAACACCACACATTGAGGACCAGACTAGATATGATACAGATGGCTAGACTGTCTGAAAAACTCTGTCTTACAATATCAGCCTGCCTGAGTTTTAAGATTCTTGCAGAGGGGAGGGCTTTCTCTCTATCCCATCAGCATCACAGTCATATCTGAAGAGGACCCAGGAGGGAGTCATCTCAGTGACTGCTACAGGACTGGAATTCCCTGCCACAAGAAATTAGGTTGCCCTCCTTTTTGTTCTCTTTTCATTGGCAGGTGAAGATCTTTAGATTTACTCAGACCTTTGAGTAAATTTGTGCATCTTTTTGATTCAGAAGGTCTTTTAATCGGGGTACATTATGTTTTTTATCATTTTAATGACCTTTTAAAACTGTTTAAAATTAATGTTTTTTTCATACAATTGTTTAGGGGTTTTTTTTTAACTTTTGTATTGTCTGTTGTTTTAACTCATATTGTAAACCATTTTGGGTCCCAAACTGAGAGAAAGGTAGGATATAAATTAAATAATAATAATATAGTAATATAGTAGGATATAAATTAAATAAAGACAATGAACAAATAAATAAGATCAAATCTTTTCGTATTTTTTACACTTCAAATAGCATCAAAGTCCTGCCCATCCTGAGTTGGGACTGTAGTGATGAGGGGAAAATTTGTTTTAACACAGCAGCAGCAGCAGCAGCAGCAGCAGCAACAATAATGACAATCTGTCTTCTTCACTGTTACAGCAGTATTATTTAGTAACTTCAGTTCCCCACCTTTCTTGGCTTTCTTACTTTGGAGCTCTGGGCCTTTCCGCACTGCACTGTTATAGTGCTACTATTCCACTTTCAACATCCTATGGAATCCTGGGGTTTGCAGTTTAGAGAGTGGCATTTAGAATTCTCAGCCAGAGAGTTCTTTGGCCTCAGTAAACTACAAATCCCAGAATTCCACAGGATGCTAAACGTTGAATGATAGCACTATAACAGTGTAGTGCGGAAATGCCCTCTGTCTATTGAGTCCCCTGCTGTAGAAATAAAGTGGATGCTGCTATGGGAGTTTTTTATCTGGAGTCCTGATAACCATGCCTGAAAGGGTGCTGGGAAGAGAAGTCCTAGGATCCTTCTTTTCCTATGTTTGCTCTGAAGCCAGGCTTTTAGTGCAACTCAAGTGCCTGTTCTTCATATTTTCCATCTATGCTCCAGATGCTTCTGTGCTTTACGTATGAGACTACAGCAACATAATCCTCTGCTGCATGTGCTATCTGCTGATATGGGAGTTTGTGGTACTACATGATCAGATGCAGAGTTACTCCAGCTCGTATATTCTGTCATTGTGACGTGGGTGGATCAAGATGTGGGGAACAACGTGTTTTCAGTGATTCCACATAATATGGCCATTATATTGAATTCATCACAAGTAGAGCCATAGTTGAAGTGATTTTTTTTTGTCTATGTGTAGGGACAGAGAGAGAATGAAAGGAGGAGGGAGGGAGGGAGCACACTATGTAAATGGTTCTTTACTCAAAACAGGTATGTCACACCCCTACTCATAATCTAAAAATAGACATGGGGAAAATAAGGAGTGAGAGTAGACTCTGGGAACGAGAACTGTTGCTGCAGACAGTGGACTGCTGGGTGCACAACTATGCTTGTACAATGTCATTTGGTTTCACCAGTACAAAACACACTATGTGATAACTTTTTATTCTAGGTGGCATACTATTCTTATTATTCTTCCAATCCCATTTCAGGAGATTTGACATTTTCTGCCACTGATAGTTTGGATTCCAATGGCCTCATAGATGCTTTCAGTGGAATTTCATCAGGAAGTGGAATCATCAGTCAACAATCTATTCAGGTCTGGATTTGGAAGGAAGCTTTTGGTAGCCTAATAATAAATAGTAGCATGTTTAAAATTGCTAGGTAGTGATCAAACATTTTAAAACACATAAAATGAAATCCAGTTTTTTGCTATCATTACTTGGTTAAAATCTATAAACAGACCTGCCATACACTTTTAGTGCATACATTTTTGACCTCTTGCTGTCCCTCAAAGTCAAAGTCAAAGTCAAAGCCAAGTGTTTTAGGTCATGTTTCTAAACTATAATGCATCACTTTGGAGGTCTGGCCTGTTCTTATTTTTATACATTGCTATTATTATGTGTTGTGCTACAAAGTATATTAATGTGCAATTAGAATGTGCCTTTGAAACATCTTAATACTCTTTGTTTCTCTTCAGTGCTGGCATTTGGCATATATGCTTAAATGTCTCTGCTTTTTGCTTTAAAATGTCCAAGTCCTTATAGACAATAACAATATATAAGCACACAAACAATAGCAATATAGAAAAATATTACTTATGCCAATTTAGAGGTAGTGCTATTGGGATGCATTTGCAATTGCTCTTAGGTTTGAGATATGGCTGCTCAACAACTTGGCTATATTTAGCTGTAAGACAGTGGCAGTTTGATAGCTATGTCAGCAGGAACAAATCTGTTCCAGTTTTTAGGAGATTTAAAGAATTTATCCAAAGTATTGCATCTATTTAGGAATAGGGATTAGTACAGTCAGCCCTTCACATTTGCGGGTTTGACATTCATGGATTTGATTATTTGCGAGTTTCTCTAACCCCTGCCCCCCCATCTCAGGTGCTTCTTTTTGGGGGGAACCTTCTCTCTTGATGGGCTTCAATCAGGCCATGCAGCTCTTTAAAAGCCCACCTCCAGTCCTCCTCCTCCTCCACCAGCCACTTCCTGGCCAGCTAAGGACAGCTCAAAGCCTAATTTCTCAGCACCACAAGCTCTTTCCCAAAGCCCTTCTGTGATAATGGGGCTTCCCATTATCTAGACTTAGCTAAAGGGGGACACTTCCCTCTTCAGGTAAACCAAGGGTTAATAAGGTGTTGGGATCAGATTACATTTTAGTGTGTGGTCAGCATCATAGGTCATGTGGGTCAGCATCATAGGTCACAGGGTGAGACTTGACCAATCAAAAAGGAAAGAGGTGAGCATCTTCAGGATGCTTCCAGATGCTTCCAAGGAGAAGTTATAAAACTTCTTGTGAGGCCATGTGGCTGAGAGATAAAAAAGGGAGAACAAAGAGACAACAACCAAGGGACCTCCTGGAGGGGGGTTCTGAGCCAGTAGCAGGCCGTAGGCCTAGCCTCCTGGTTTCTCCCTTTTAGAACATCTAAGCCTGAGAACCATCTGTGAGTACTAGACTAAAGTAGTTAGTTGTGTTAGGGAGTTTTCTGTTATTTTGGAGGCTGGCTGATCTAAAGAATGTATCTGTGCTTTTATATCTGTTCTTTTTGTAACTACTTGTAACTAATCATGCCTGGGAGGGGGGAGCCTTCCATGTGTGTTATTGCCTTGTTCATTTGCATACCTTTAATAAATACTTTCTGTAAAAGACCCTGTTTCTCTCCTTCCCATGCCAACGCTAGATAGACTGGGGGAAAGGAAGATCCCTAAGCTTAGGGATTGACATGTACTTGACAGTGTCCTATTGTACTGTCCGGGTATTCAGAATTCAATGGGTGGTGGCAGCAAAGATGAATTAACAGCTAAAATTAATAACAGACTGGAATATACATCATAACAGGCTGGAATATACATCCCAGTACCACATGGGGACATTTCCAGCTTCACACCTCCATACACCCAAGGAAGGAGATGGGCAAGAGACAGGAAGTACAAGATGGCCATGCCAACCATTTCCTTTCTCTGACTTGGTCTAGACCCTGGGTGCCCATTCTCCCCACCTGTGCCTCAGCCCCCTTCCCAGAGACATGCAAGTGTTGAGATTTGTGAATTTTTCACTTTTGTGAGGGTCCTGTGCCCCTAACCCTAGCAAATGTGGAGGGCCAACTGAAAAGCTCCTAGAAAGTCTGGGCTAAAGCCTGGAATGGATTCACCACTTTCATATGGTAAATTTCAGTATGATCACTGCTGGTCAAATGGGATCAGTACAGCACAAGGCAAATCTCCACATGGTTGTCTTATCAGCATTTATGTCTGTTGGAACATTATGGGATATACGCCACAGTGGCCTTCAGCTTGTGCTAGAACAAAATCCAATGTAAGTTGAGAGGTCACAATCCTATCTCCTTGCTAGAGGTGCAGAAGCACCCCAGAACCCCAGCATCTCAGCTCTAGCATGCTGGGAAAACTATCTGAAACATGTCTCTGCAGGAGTCAGAGAGAGGGATTTTAACCTGTGTGTTTCGGTTGACCAGAATATGTGATGAGGGACCACTGAGGCAATGTCCTGATCAGTTTGTGATATATTCAAGTTTATATACAACTTTGCTTTTCTGCTGTATCAAAGTTCTGCTATATCGAAGCACTGTTTTTTCACCTAACAGCTTGAAAATAAGGGAGAAAGCATCAGACCCATGAAATGGCTGGATGGTATTATAACTATTGATAAAACTGTGGAAAATGACACTTTCTTTCTGGTTACATGGAGTGCGAACACAAATCCACCTACAATTTTTTTGAAAGATCCCAGGTACACTAAAACAGACTTTGTAATTGATAAGACCAAAGGCCGAACAGCTAGGTTGAAGATTCCTGGAACTGCAGAGGTAAAAACTGGATTTTATTTCAGTTTTATCTTAATTATATTTAATATATGTTGGATTTAATATTTAGCCATTAAGAATGTGCTATCCCTTATCTGAAGCATAGATATCTTACACAGCTGCTGGAATAACAGCTTTGCTAGCTGCAGATAAAATAACATGACATATTGTACAAATAGGGGATAATTGTTTATTTCCAGCAGCTCTACATGCAGGATTTCATACTGTTAACACTTTGCTTTGCAGAGAAGAGTCTGGGATTATTCAATTCAGAATATAGACTCAGCAGCTCAAGTCATTTCGGTAACGGTCACCACCCGAGCAGCATCTGCAAATGTGGCTCCAGTGACTGTGAAATCCTACATGAATAGCAACAGCAACATCTATCCTAATCCCATGATCATTTATGCAGAAGTCAGCCAGGGTTTTTTGCCTGTTGTTGATCCAAGTGTTACAGCCACTGTTGAATCAGTATGTGGAATATCTGCAATTGCTAGAGCTCTTTGACAATGATTCAAGTGAGTTTATTTGGAAATGTTTGTGGTATTATGTGGAGCTAATTGTGTCATATTTGAAATATTATATGATTTAATATTTGCCAGTGTGCACCTCAGAGGTTATTTATGTGTAAAATAAGTTCTACCTTAACTGAAGATGCTGGAGATGGTGTAAAGCAGGTGCTGTGCAACTGAGCTGAGACAGTTCCCCTCCCACTGAGCTAACTTCATATATACAACCTAAGTGAAAACATGGTAAATTATCTATTCTTGGTCTGTGCCTTTTGGAACTTTCAGAGTCCTCTTGTTGACCAAGCTGTCACCTTCAAAGAGTCTTTCTTTTCAAACTCAGCAGTACAATTTTGTTTTGCTTTGCAATAATCACACACGTTAGCTAAGGTGATACACTGGAGATGATAATATATATGTGACTTGCTTACCAAAGTTGCTTTATGCATGTATACTTCAAAGATACAAGACAATGGCCATTTCCGCACAGTGCGAGGGAATCGCCCCATGCCGGTACTTACCGGACTTCTTGGCTCCACGCTTGGGTCCAGGCTGGTCCAGAGCAGTGCGTGGCCGCCGCTCCGCACTGCTCCAGGGATGAAAATGGTGGCTTCCAGTTGGTGGAGGCTCTCCACCAACTGCTGAAGCTTGCCAGCCTAAAGCCCGCCCCGGCAGACTGCAGGCTCGCACTGGTGCGAGCCTGCAAATCTGCACCGGAGTGCGGGCACAGAGTGGCGCGTTCCGTGCTTTTGAAAGACTTTCAAGCGGTCTTTCAAAATCACGCTGGACGACCACTTCGGGTTGTTCCGGAGTGGGCTGAGGTGCGGAACTGCACTAAGTAGGACCAACCCAGTCTGCTCCCAGGTGCAGACTTCCTCCCTGGAGGACGCTCTGCCCATGTGGAAATGGCCAATGACAACTGCAATAATAACCACAATAAAAACCTAAATAAAAGAATGCTAATTCCCACTCTAATTGTATTACTTTATTGTGTTGGACCCCACATGATATTTTTCTGCCTAAGGTGAAGGACATATTCCCCCATTTCACAGAAGATTCAGATTGTCAGCTTACAGACTCAGACAAGCAGTTGAATCTTACTTTAACACAGGTGATATTATAACACCTTCATTGGAGGACCGTTAATTAGGGCACTTTCACACTATACAGTTTATAGCACTATGGTTCCACTTTAATTGTCATGGCTGCATCCTTTGGAATCCTGTGATTTGTAGTGTTATTCAGTTTATTTTGATCTTTTTAAAGTATTGAGCAATTTAGAATTCCCCAGTGAGATATTAAGCAGTTTAGAATTTTCCTGTGCTCAAACTTCTTGGAAGTTCTATACATCAGGATTGTCTTTAACTGGACATGTTGGACATGGATCCTTCTGCATGCAAAGCATGTAATTTGCCACTGAGCTGTGGCACCTCCTGTCTATTTAGCTTTTAAAACTGCAGTTGGACACACAAGACTAGGTAGATGACACATTGTGGTATGTAGGACATATGGCATGCTTATCAAACTGTTTTAGGCATATGCTGTGCAAAGAAGAAACAATCAACCTCCACCCTAATTCCACTTCTATAATCCTATTACTTTACAGATTGGAGCAACCATGTTGTATTCACACAGGGACAGCCCCTGATATTTTATTGCCTGAGTTGAGAGACTTAAAGCCTCTGTCTCATCCCACTGAAAGAAGTGGACTAGATCAGCAGCCAAATCTTACTTTGACACAGGTGATGTGACAGCATCCTTGTTTGATGGTAGCCGCTTAGGGCCCTTTCAGACTACACAGTTTATCGTACTATGCTTGTACTTTAACTGCCATGGCTGTCCACTCCTATCTCCCTCAAGTTAAATGAAATTTTGGCTGAATGAGGAAACCTCGTGCTCTACTGAATGGGCTTATTTACTGGTTGCAGTATTATATTTTCAAAAAGAACCAAAAATGCATGTTAAATAACCAATGTATGTTAAATAAGTCTCCATTTAGAGCAGGAACTCCTTTTTTTATGCTAATGTTTGTTTTCTCATCCCTGAGCCACTTATTTGAGCAATGCATGCATACCAGGGATTCAGGGAGGTACAACATTTGTTGGAGGGACCTGCTCATTCTTCATATTTCTCCACATCTACTCAGTGAAGAAATTAAGTATAGAGATAAACAGGGGGATGTGGAGAACGAGGAAAGGAGCTTCAGAGGCAATAGTCTTTTAAATGAATTAAATTGCTTAATATGAAGCACTTGTCAATTTTTTTTTACATTTCTTTACATGCAAACCTTTCTAACTTTATGTTTTTACAACTAGTTCTAAAACAGGTTATGGGTACCTTAACCATTTTTGTATCATATTGGATCTATATTGTTCACTATTTAGGTTTTGTTTTCAGACTGAGCAATATAACAACTTGATAAACTAAATTATAATAAAACTATATGTGCATTATGTACATTTCAGTTTTCTTCTAGAGTGTAGCTTTTCCATCATGCTTTTTAAAACTAGACCTGGTTAATCAGTTCATGTGTAACCGATAGTCTCCACCACTCGCTTCTGGCACATTCAAGTTTCAATTCTATCACCTCCAACACTGTAAAGCAGTCTACATTTCTGGGCCTGTGTTTAGGTCCACTAAGTCACACTCTGTAGTCTGTGAAATGTTGGACAGTATGGCAGCCCACTAACTTGAACAGAACTCCTAGTTATGAATGGCATCACCTGGCAAGAAATAAATTTGCTGGTTTCATGATCTGACTTTGGCTGCAGAAGACAGGGTTGGGCCAAGCCAAAAGCCATGTTAGTGTGGTGTGTTTGGTTTTATGGGTTGCAAATTGTAAAATTACATGGTGTACACACATTAATATCGCAATTTGCTATGACTTCATACAATCATATTTGAAATCAGGCATTTCCATGAAAACAGGGAAAGATCTTGAACGTATATGAATTTTTTTTAAATGACCAACAGTAAGATGTTTATCGTAGATGTTAATTCTCAACATTTAATGTACCAAGGTGCTGATTTAAGACATGATGGAATCTATTCAAGGTATTTCACATCCTTCAAAGAAAATGGCAGATACAGCATCAAAGTGTGCGTACAATGAAAATACAAGACTGTTAGAAAGATCCGTACCCAAAGTCAAGCTCTCTGTGTACCAGGTTATGTTGAAGATGGTAAGTACTGAAATAGCATTGTGTTCTAGAAAAATTGCAAAGAATAATATGATATTTCCATAAAGATACCAATTATTAAATAAGTGTCTTTATGGAAATACAGGGGTAATTCCTGTAAATTCCTTTACCAATTCCCATTGTTGATTTTGTATAGATTTGATTAAGCTAGAAGAGTGAGTATTACAATCACGCATACATGCACACAAGTCTTACTTTCATTTCAGTTATAATCCTATCAGTCATGTGCTTCATAACATAACAAACTGAAAGTGTTGGAAAGGGCTCGGTTAAACATTTCCCTAATTCTTAAAAAAAGTTTTTAAAATAGTATTCTGGCAGTCCTCCTTTCTTAAGGCACTGTAAGCTTGCTTCTGTTTCCATTTACCAGCTGAAGATCTAGTTCAAGTTGCCTCTGTTTTGCTGTTGTTACCGAAGGCAATAATGGCCTACATCAGAGATGGGCAAAGTTCGCCAAAAATACAGCCACCCCAAGCCTCTGGACCCCCACTCCCTGCAACGTGGAGAGATGTCTGATGCTTTAAACAGCAAATGATGCCTGCTATACCTTGACATGGACAAGCCTCAACTTCCAGCATGAAACAGATGTCGTTCAAATTCTCCTACCCCCTCCTTCCATCCCTCTCCCTTCAGTCTTGGCTTAAAATCTTGTACCTTGCACACCAACATTCCCACCCCCTCCTTGCTTACTCCTTGCTTGCTTACTCCAGTCCCTGCTTAAAAAATAATAACTCTAGAAATGGCTAGATTAAAAAAAATTTAAAAATTTAAAATTAAAACATGCAGCCATCAAGTAGTTCCAAATTCCTGAATGTGGACCCTGACTCTGCTGCAGTTGTCCACCCCTGGCCTAAATCCAATTGCTAGTCCCAGGTAAGTTAGACTCATCAAATCAATAGGAACTTGGTAGGTCAACACCTAACCATCACCCACTGGTTCCATGGGTACAATACGGTTAGAATTAGTAATTCGATTTAGGCCTTGGTAATGTGGGCTGTTTACAAACTTTAATGGTATGTGCTGTGTTGATTGGGTGGGAGTGATCTTTTTGCTCATGCAGCTGCAGTATGCTCAGCTGCATGAGCTGCATGAGATAGAGATGGAAAGCATATTCAAAAATATTCAAATAGCAGGCAAAAATGGGTTTTGCAAGTATTGGGTAATGCTAATGAGGAGAATCCTCAACAGATGAGAACCTTTACAGTTTGGGATTTATTCTGAATAAAAATGCATGTGGTTTGTTTGTACAGAAAATAGTATTTTCTGAACAAAAAGCAAGTTTCCTGCACAGAAAACATGATTTTGCTACTCATATGTTTTTTGGACAGAAGATGCCATTAACTGTTGTAAGATGTTATTATTTGTTATTTTCCTGCAGTATAAATCCCAAATGATGAACAGCACATTTTCTGAAGGTGTTTCTGCAGCAGGGAGAAAAATGAAAAATTACAATAAATTGTAATAATGAAATTTATTAAGATTTACATTCCCAGTGCGAGAACAGCACTATGAAGATGCAGGTCAATATCATTCTGTTAATGAGTGAAAAGAGGATCCAGTCAGCCTTGTCAAGAAGTCGCTGTAGTATAGAGTAGTAATTTAATGTAGTTTATTGATTATAAAAACAAATAATTTGTACCTATGCATGATCAGTTTGCTATCTGAGCATATTTCTATAGATGGCAAAAAGTGTGAGTGTGTGGCCCTTAGACTTACAATCTTAAAGAACAAGAAGTGATAACAAGTAAATGGATGGGAAGGACATTAAATGAAACATGGATAAAGAGGAAGAAATCGCAATAATGGAAAACAAAATTCCAAAGGAAAAAATAATATATATTTCAATAAGTGTTTAAAACATAAATGGAGATGGAGTCATTCATATTAATAAATGAGGTGCAATCCAAACACACGCCATGTCTTTGTAAAGAGAGCAGCAAACATGCAACAAATCTATACAGAAGAACAGGTAGCATAAGTGTAACAGTGGTTCTTTGAGTGATCATTTCTGAACTCCAACACTTGAGGAGAGCAAATTCAGAACTTTTCAGAGCTGAGCAATAGATTTTAGCATAAGCTTTGCCTCTTCCAGCACACATGATCTTAGTATGTTTTATGTTCTCCCAGTTCCAATGCTTTTACAGTGAAACATGCTGACAAAGACTTCCCAAAGAGAAGAGGAAGGAGTATTGTCTGGGTTTTAGAACACCACTCAAAGAACCACAGTTACAGGTAAGCAACCTTTTCCTCCTTCTTCATCGACTGTGACATGTGCACAGGACTCATGGGACTATTGCTAAATTGCTGAGTCATTATATTTCCCTCAGTGCAGCTGAACTCCATAGATTATACAAACTGCATGTATTGCAAATAAACGCAAAGCACTGACGTATAGCAACGATTATAAACATCAAATACAGTACAGCAATTTACAGAAAAACAAAACAAAAATATATCCAAAAGGCAACATAGCACATTGGCTGCAAACCCAAGGCTGTCAAGAACTGGCAGTGGGCTCAGGTCACAATGCATAATTCTCTCCTTCATTCATCCTGCAAACCAAATGTTACTGCTTTCTATGGGGGGGGAGGGTTTTCCGTGACTTAGGTTTAACTTAGAATGAGAAAGATTAAAACTAAATTAAAAACATTTATTAGAATGGAAGAGTTGAAAAGTTCATTTAAAAACAACACTTGTAACAAACTAAAAAATAAATAAATTTAACATTTTTAGTACTACAACATGAAAACCTATGGTTTGTGACTGATCATCAGTCTGTGTTTCTACAACACTCTTAACAATGCTTGTGAGTTTTTTTGTTAGCAAATGTTTTAGTTACCTAATCAAGTTTAGATTTGTTGCCAGTTTTGAAAGACCAGGATTCCCAAATCTTTTGAGATCTTTTTGACACAACATTGACCAGAGGCCTTTCTTAACATGAGCCAGAGGGTTGAATGGCCTCTCTGCTTCAGCTACAGCACTGGAAGACTGCAAAAAGTATGCACATTTGGAAATATGCTTGAAATGTTACATTCATGAATCTTATCTAAGAGGTTCAATGGTTCCAAAGTAGCATCTCCAAAGATATACAAATGAATGACTGTCAGATATTCCTATCTGAGTTGATATCTTAGCTGAGTCAGTATCTGAGAACCTGAAGTTACCAACGATTTCCACAAAAAGAAATAAACCAAATAAGCTGGCAGAAGAATGAGGAAGTGTTTAGGTTTCTAGTCACATATTCTATTCCTTATTTCTTTATTTCTTCTTTACAACCTTTCCTCATAGGTGTAATAAATCTGAACCCACCAAGACTTGCACCTTCCAAGGATGAAGATCACACAGATATAGGAAGTTTCAACAGAACAACATCAGGAGGTACTTTTGTGGTAACAGGAGTTCCTCCTGGAATTCCCCAGATGTCTTCCCACCAAATAAAATCACTGACCTTGAGGTACAACTCAATAAGGATGGCGGATTTCCCCATTTCCTGGACAGCTCCTGGGGATGATTATGATTCAGGAAAAGGTAGATAAAATTCTGTTTCTAACAAAGTGCCCCTATGGGCTCATCAGTAAAACAGGTTCCCTTTTCTGCACAATAAAAGAGAAATAGCTCTTTTTATACCAAGAATTCCCTCTCCTTAACATCCTGGAATAGTATTACACTGTTGCTGTGGAGACTGAGGTTTCTGCCCTCAGTAAAGGTAAGCATGATATATGCTAGTGACAAGCTAATCCCCTCAAAATCCAAGTACTGTTCAGTTACACAAAAGAAAAGGACTTACTCTGAATTGTTACGGTTAGGGAACATATATGACTACTCAGAGGAAAAGAAACACTAAATAGGGAACAAAGAAGACCTAAGCTTGTCCTTTTCCTTTAGGGCCCTTTTCGCACGGGCCTTTTCTCGCGCGACAGCCCCGTGAGCCTCGCGGGAGTGGGAGCATCGCTCCGCACAACGCACTCCCACTTCCACCGGGCTCACGGGGTTGAAGCGGCGCGAGCGCGGGTTTTTTGATTTTCACTTCCAAGTGAAAATCACCACGCTCGCGCAACGCTCCCGGCGCCCGTGCGCACTTACCTTTCGTGCGGAGCGTCCGGGAGCCGGCCGGGTCGCGCTTCCTTCCCTCCACCCCTGCGGAAGGAAGGGACGGGGCGGGGCGCTCACGCGACACGTCCTGCTTCGCGCGCGCGCGAGGGGCGCAGACGGGAGGAGCGCCTTTCTCTCTCTCGTGTGCGGGGGGGCGGATGGGAGGAGCGCCTTTCTCTCGCGCGCGGGGGGAATGGATGGACGCGCGAGCTGCCGCCGCCTCCGGGAGGCTGCCGCTTCCCCGCTCGTTCCTTCGCCTGCGGAAGGAAGAAGGGGGAAGCGGCAGCCTCCCGGAGAAGGCTTCATGCGGGAGCCGCCCTCCCCCGCTCGCGCGAGAAGACTAATGCGAAAAGGGCCCTAGGTGTTGTCCCTTTACCAATGTCAATGTAAATTCCAGCTATTAGTTTGCTTGGCTATTTTGCATGGAAGTGGAGCAAGGAGTGGCCCACCACTGCTGTCAATTAGTTTCAACTTGTGACTGAACATCTGTTGTCTAATGGACATGTATTTTCTTATTTTTCAGCTGAAAGATATGAAATAAAAACAAGTGAAAACCCCTTGGAACTAAGAGATGCTGCCTTCAATAGTGAACACTGTGAACACTTCTGGTCTGATACCTGAAGTTGCTAGAGTCAGACAGTCCTTTCTGTATAAACCAGACAACTTCTCAAAAGAAAATGCCACCTCCATCTACTTTGCTATTTGTGCCACTGATGACAGCAACAATGTTGGAGAAGTATCTAATATTGCAAGGGCATCTCTGCTTCTTGATGCGTGGCCTAGAACTCCTACTAGTCCAACTGGTTGCTCAAACCCAACCAAAACTTTCATTACTACCCCTGGTCCAGTCAACACATTGTCACACAATCATGTTACAAGATTCACTGTGTCACCAGCAAACGTACAAGCTGTAAACTTGTTCAACCAATGAACACTCCACTTTAAACGCCACTACCACAATTGTGATCATAGGATGTATCGCTGTAATTATTGTTTGTGTCATTGTTAGCATAACAATATATGTTCTACATAAGCTAAAAGACAGGCATCCTGAGACTGAAATATAGCATAATCACCATGGGTGAAATTGTTTCCTAGTGATAATGTGAAATGACACCTCAATGTTCCCTCTCTTTTGATGGTTCTGTACATATTACGTCCAAAAGAGTGACAGCATGATGCTCATCTGGTTTTTTCCCCATGTATAAACACATGAATTGTTGTATTTTCCATAATGCACCCTCTGAAGGCACCAACTAGAAACCAAATATCAGAGAAGAGTGATGCCATTCCTGCTGTATTCCTCTTTCTATACAAAACAGTTTGGCGAATCCCATTTACAATTAGCAGAAAGGGGAAAAAATCCAACTGTGTTTCAGGAATTCTTGTAGAAACAATTTTTCTTCAAAATAACAAGAATAAACTGCCAATTGATTTTGTGAAATGCGTTTTCATCATTACATGAAATAACGACCCTTTCCGTATGAGGAAGTTAAAACGGACCAAGGCATCCTGGCACGGACATCGTCCACACCTTGGATCAGACTAGGTCTGGGCTACTTACCTTAGTTCTGTACCTTAGTCCGATCCAAAATGCCCCGAAGTAGTCCTCCAGCACGCTAAGTGAAGACCGGAAAAATCCAGTCTTTCAATCTTCTGGAGTGCGCCATTGCGTTCTTGCTAACCTGAGCAGATGCGCAGGCTCGCACCAATGCAAGCTTGTGATCAGCAGAGGGCGGGCTGTGGGTGTGGCCAGCGTCAGCGGTTGGTCCGGACCCATGAAGAAACAGGACGCTGCCATTTTCAGCCGGAGCAGTGCAGATCTAAAGACCTCACACTGCTCCGATTCGCCCTGGACTAATGGAGGAGCCCTGCAGAAGGGCTTAAGGGAAAGTCCGCATTACTTCAGACCCAGAAGAAGTGGTGAGTAACAGCACAGAGCGATTCACTCACCCCGTGCGGAAACGGCAAATATCAAAAGGTTGAGATCATTTGGTATTTAAAGCAATCAGAACTGGGACTGACCTTAAATTATGTACTCCCTTTCTGTGGCAGAGAAAATTTACTTGATCCAGATGTGTTAAGGCATCCTTATTAGTCAGTATTTCACCTAAAAACTGGTCTGCAGTTTTCACTATATATGAAATTTATGTGGTTTAGAAATAAATAGAAATGATGGCTTAATTTTAAAAGATGGAAAACAGTTTGATTCAAAACCTTTTGATACAAATAGAAAAGCCAAGGATCAGCAGCTCTGAATATATTTTATATCATTTGATAGAGAAACAATCTGGACATGAGCTTTTCAATTTCTCATATCAACAGTCTCTTCCATCTCAAGGCAATGACACAAGTTCTTTATGTTTTAGATCCAATTGTGACAAGGTTAATTTAAAAAAACTTGCTAAACTTTTAATTTTTCAGATCTTCAACTTTCATATATCATGTGGAATAAAAACAATGTTATGTCCTTTTTTCGGTTTGCTATAAATGTTATTTGATTCACCTGTAATCAATGTGAAATAGTTATGATTTCTTTGCTGTTTTAATCTATATGTTGACATCTGAACAAGACTCTCTGCACTCTGCTAATACTTCTGATGCAAATATGTTAATGCAAACTCTGTTTTTTGTGACAATAAACCATTCAAGTTTTCTTTGGTTATTGTGATAAAGATCCAAGGAGCAATAGGCTGCAGGATTGACTTTAATAACACCTTCAGTGTCCTGTTTAATTCTAATCTTCATGACATTACAAGTATAAGTTTCCCTCTCATATACGCTTTATGTACATCCTATTCAGTGACACGGGAACCAGGTTTTATGCTGTTGTTAACTGCTGTCAAATGGACTTTGATTTATGGTCTCCCTGTTCTCAACAGGTCTGCTCAGGCCTTGCAGACTCAGGTCCATGGCTTGCTCTCTTGAGTCTATCTACCAGGAATGCTGTCTGCATCACCAGGCATTATTGTCTTTTTTAGTGAGTCATCCCTTATCATGATATGTTCAAAGTGCAACAGTCTCAATTTAGCCATCTTGGCTTCTAGGGAGAGTTCAGGTTTGATTTGCTTTTTGCACCCATTTATTTGTCTTTTTAGTAGTCCATGATATTTGTAGACCCCTTCTCAAACATTACATTTCAATTGAATCGATTTTCATTTTATCATTTTTCTTCACTGATCAGATTTCACAACCATACATAGAAATTAGAAATACAATGGCATGGACATTTCTTAACTTTCGTATTCAATAATATATCTTGGCACTTCAGGTTTTTGTCTAGTTACTTCATAGCTGCCCTTTGAAGTCCTAGGCCCTTTCCGCACCTTACCTTTTTGCGGAGGTGGGGGGCAGCGGTTGTGTGAGCAGCCTTTTGCACGAGGTGCTCACTTTGTTTCTCCTTCCTTACTGCAGCTGGCTTGCTGGTCGCGTGAGCGCTGTGCAAACGCCCCGCCTCTTCCTACCGCAGTGCCACCTGGGAATTGCAGGCTAGCACTGAGGCAGGAAGCGTGAGTGGCCCGGCTCCCGACACACCGCAGGGCAGGTAAGTGCATGCGGGCCCCAGGAGCATTGTGCGACCGAGCACCATTTTTGGCTTGAAGCCAAAAATGAAAAGATGCGTGCACAGTCCACTTTAGGCTCTTGAGCATCGCGTAAACAGGAGTGCGTCGTATGGATCGCTCCTCCCATTTACGCGATGCTCAAGGGCCACTTTCGCTTTAGAAATGGCATGCAAAAAGGGCCCTAGTCTTCATCTGATTTTTTTGACTGCCATCTCCATTCTGATTAATCGCTGAGCCAAAGTATGGAAAATCTTGAACTATTTGAATGTCTTCATATCTTAAATTGTTGATGTTCTTTCCTCTAGTTTTCAGGACTCTTTCCTTGAAGTCTAATCCTGCTTTGCATATGATATGTTTAGCACACAAACACAGACTAGTTTTCTTTTGAAATTCTTTAGTGCATTCCCTTATCCATCATACAGTTGCAATATGATCTCTCATGCCTCTTCCTTTCCTGATCTCAACTTGGGCATCTTTCTGTTTATATGGTAAGTCTTTGCCATAAAATTTTGAGCATTACTTTGCTCGCATGGGAAATTAATGCAATGGTCCTGCAGTTACTGCAATCCCTGAGGTCTCCTTCCTGGGAATTGAAATGCATATTGAGCACTTCTAATCCATGGGCTTTTGCTTTGTTTTCTATATTTGTTGAGAGATTTTAGTTAAAACAAGAGTAGATTGTGTCTCTAAATTGAAGCAGCTCTATTGGTATGCCTTCTCTTCTAAGTGATTTAATTGTCTAGAGTGCTCTGACTGCAGCTTTCACTTAACTTTCTAAAATTGCATATTGATCTTCAAAGTGTTCTTCTTTGAATGAATCTGTCATCCTTCTATGTCTTATATAGTTCTTCTATGTATTGTTTCCATTGTCTTATTGGTTCTACTTTGTCCTGTAATGTATTCCCCTGCTAGTCATAGAGCATACCTACTCTTGGTTTAAATTCCCTTTGATTTCTTGGATCTTGTGGAAGAGGTCTTGCATTCTTTGTTTTTTGTTATCATCTTCTCTTTCTCTGCATTCATTATTATTTTAGTTTTCTTGATCCTTGCACTCAAGTCACTGAACAGTTGCATTCAGGGCTCTGACCCTATTCCTGTTCCTTTGGACATTTGCTTCACATCTATCCTTATCTGCTTGAAGAATTTTGTCTGTCATCTATTGAGGTTTCTATTTCTTTTTGGCTGCAGATAGTAGAATTTCTTCACCAAAGAGCCTCGCCACTATCTTGTTTGATGCAATGCAAAGACACTTTTATTTTCCCAACAGATTTAGCATTTATCCAGTCAGATTAAAAAAAAATGCACTGAGTGATGTATTTACTGACCTTGGAGGAATTCCAGTGTGAATTATGTAATAGAACAGATTTGTGCCTGTAAGAGAATTTGTGAGTAAAGAGTGTTCCATAATATCCAGATACCCAGAATCAAAAATGTATATTCCCATGGAAGGGATCATTTGTTTTAAGTGGCTGACAGACCTCCTTCCATTAATATATAATAACATATCCAATGCACTTTCTCTGTCTAAAAATGCCACCACTGTTATTTTCAATGGAAATGAATGGACAAACACACTTGCTGAACTTTACAAAATTGAGAAATAAATGTAAACCCTGAAGCAAAACAAGATTTATCTATATGTCAGAAACACCTGTGATAGGTTTGCCTTAGGGTCACCGTAAGTTGGAAATGACTTGAAGGCACACAACGACCAACGACACAACAACAACAACAACAACAACAACAACAACAACAAGCATTAAGGGCATAGTGGGAAACAAAATACTGTCTGGGCATGCCATACATGATGCACTATCTGTTGGTTTTTTAAAAACTCACATGGTTTACTCTGTTGAATAATGCCAATATAAATTACATCCTCGGTTGGTAAACTGCCTGCTAGTTGTAAACTGATGGGCGGAAAAAAGGCTTTGTTACTTCGGCCCAGGCCTACCTGGAGATAGCACTCGATATTGCTTTGATATCAAACCATTCGGCTTTCCTCTGCCACCCCGCTCCACGTGTTTGCGAGGCTTCCGGACAAGCACGTAAACAGGCATGGCTGATAATTGCTGGACATTCCATTCTCCACCCAGGCAGGCTGGACAGAGCCAGTTCATCAGTTCAGGGACCTCTCCGGCAAATACCTTATTGCTTATGCGTGATACTCACAAAGGCTCCTGGCCCCGAGCAGGTATCCTCACAAAGCTGTACTAAGCGCTCTGTATTTGCATACTGGCTACACTATTGTTAATTCGGCTCTAAGCCAATCATGCTAAACCTGACCTTTCCAAAGCTTTGTCCCGCTCTTAAATCACATTGTTCTCGCCGAGTAAGGTATGGCCTGCAGTCACAATTCACCCTATAAAAACCCCTGATTCCGAGACCCTTCTCGGATCGCTCTGGACTTCCATCTCGCCTTGCTGCCGCTTTGTCTGGTGAGTCATCCCCTCAGTCCCACATATTGAGACTCCATTTCAATGAACTCGATCTTCAAACCTCTGCAGGACTACGAGACAGGTGTCATATCACCCATTTCCCTCTAAAAATCCCCATTTCAGATTCTTTAGTTAGCTGCGTGACTGTGGTGTCTTTAATATTTGTCTGTATTCAATAAAACAACATTTTTGCTATTTTAAACCGTCTGACTGCTTGACTGACCTGACTCCGTAGACGCTGGGTTGCAAGATCCTGCTGAGTTACCCTGCCTCTCGCTAGCTCTAGTGAATGCTTCAGCTAATATTCCCCAAGGTGTTGTTGTTGATGTTGTTTGGTTATTTAACCCAGAGATCAGGGTAACAGCTCCTACCACATTATTTAACCCAGAGATCAGGGTAACAGCTCCTACCACATTTTGTCTGGTACGGAAATGTGGTTCAACTAGTGTTGTCAACACAATATAACCAAGCTGGGATTCTTGTTGTGTGCCACACTGCCTGTTGCTTTGCAGTGGCAGCACAAGAAGCCTGGCTGCCATAGTTCCTTCAAAGCTTCATGTTGTCTGTAATACAGCTTCACCATCAGGAACAAGAGGGCACTATATATCTTTAACTCAGTGATATTAGGGGCTTCCATACCTTGACTTTGGCAAGGTGGTTCTCATTCCATGCCCTCAAAATATGTTGCACCTCTCTCTTTGTTCCATAGATTATTTGCTAATAAATGCTTTCTGTGAGGAGAAGTTCAAAAGTTTCTAGCCTGATTTACATCCTTCTTTGGCTCTAGGAATTTTTGAAGGAAGTTTCTGGCTACTTTATGATATCTCTGGAGATCTATACCAGATCTCTTTGGAGGTCTGCACCTGATCTTTCCATCTCTTCCTCTCCTGAGCTCTCTTCCCTCAAATTGATCAAGTGGGCATCTACTTGCTGTTCTCTCATCTCTGAGTACAGCAAAGGATTGGCTCCCATCTGACCATCCACAACAACTTCTCTGGAAGAAGTTTTAACATCAAATGAAAATGGCCTCTGCCTTTGAGTGTGGTAAACAATGCTGTAGATACCAGGAAAATAAACACTTCAAGGAAACTGAAAAAGGAAATAAGTGTCCCAGACAAAAAAAAAGAAAAAGAAAAGGGTAGGTACTGGTAAGCTTTAAGAGGGTTTTAAAAAACCCACAGACGGCCAAAGGAAACCAACCAAAGGAATAAATCCCCATGGAAGTGATTAACAGAAGAACAGTCAATATGGAAAATTTAAATGGGATGGGCAGAAACGATCTTTCCTCATATATCACAAAGGTCTGGTCCATATTTATCTGGGCAACTTCCAGATCAGCCTAGTCCTCTTTTATCCATTTGACTTCAGTTCTTGAAGATGTTGATAGGACAGGAACCCCATTCTATTTTTCTATAGTATCTAAACTCTTACTTCTGCCCATGTCTTGGTCCAGCTCCTAGAGTCTATGACTGTTAGCCTTTCTAGCAGCGGTTTCTCACTTGAAGGCCAAAGGCTGCAAAATAATTAAAGCCATATTTATCAGTGACAAGTAAAATGAACATAAAAGTCTCCGCAAAATTGTGCACCTGCATGGATACAAGAATGAAGCAGAGACTTCTGTGGTGAATGTGATTTTCACCTCCTTTCATATTTCATGATTTTTTTTCTCCACAAAAGGAATTTCTGCGTAAAATATCATTTCCTGAAAAACATTTCGCTTGGAGAATGCAAAGCTCAATTCCTCTGAGTTATGCAGCTCTCTCATTATTATCAGTCTTAATTGTAAACTTTGCATTCTTGTGCAAGATTCACTGTGTCACCAGCAAACATACAAGCCCTAAACTCATTATATCCAAATCTATTATATCTAAGTTGTTGTCTTTAACAAGAAAACACCCCTTGGATATGTGCTTGAACCAAATGAGAAACAGTATGAGCTGATGTTACAGTGAAATATAACTTTTAATAGTTGGCATCCTGCCAGTGGTGTACATAGGTGTAAGTCCACCTTACTCCAGAGTATGTTTTTTTTTTTTTTTTGGTCATTGCAGAGGTTGCTATTCCCTTCCTTTCTCCCTAATGACCAAAGTCCCCCATCCACTGACTTACAGTCGAGCCTCTATGGACTCCCATCCATTCCATGGGTGATGGAAAGCAGCGTAGGAGGATCAGGGAAGCATCTGGTTATGTCACTCTAGTCAGGTGTGAAATGATTACATTTTCTGAGACTTCAGCTAATCTCAGTGGATGATGTAATCATTTTGCATCCACTTAAGGGGACATAGCCAGATTTTTTGTATAATTTGCCTCCATGGTTTGCACAAACCACTGAAAGGCTATGGGAGGGCTGCAGTGGTTTGATGGTTAAGTCCAGGTGGAGTTGAATGGCCAGCTGCAACATTGTTTTGTGCACTGAACTATTATGGTACGCTGTGCAGCATAACGGTTATGCTACACAATAGTTAAGAATATGTGTTAACCTATTGCACATATTCAAAAGACTACCTGGAAGGAATGATCATTTTCCTTCCAAGATTTCTAGAATCCAGATATTCACTCATCTTTGATAGCACTGGAAAGTGGAAAGTGGGGATGAGAAAGAAAATAGCTGAGGCTATATTTATCTCTTACAACTCATAGAGCTGATAGTAGGAGAGGGGAAGCATTTGGGAGAATTAAACCACCTCTCCTTCATAGAGTAGCACAGATGGCTCTGGTAATTAATAAAAATACCTGTGTTAATGTACCACTCTTTTCTGCTCATCTCTCCTTATTTAATAATTCT
This sequence comes from Ctenosaura bakeri, assembly GCA_948474755.1. Classification (NCBI taxonomy): domain Eukaryota; kingdom Metazoa; phylum Chordata; class Lepidosauria; order Squamata; family Iguanidae; genus Ctenosaura; species Ctenosaura bakeri. The sequence goes on along the minus strand of CAOLHI010002663.1, from coordinate 210,100 downwards.
CCAGATCTGATATGGCTGGTAGAGAACCTCAGGCCCATGTCCAGGATTTGCAGGCATTTCTTCTGTTCAGGGCACTTAGCTCTAAAACAAATCAGAAGTTGCAAACTGTTGCTGTGATTTTCAGTTCCACCTTTCTAGAAATGCTGACAAAGACAAGTGGATAAGTGGAGAACAAGGAAATACAAATTTGATTTATGATCTATTGATAATTATTGTTTATGACTTATTTATGACTTTCTTTAAAAATTTCCCCAGATTGTTAGCATGTAATAAAGGACCAAAGTATCAAAATAACTATATTTCCTTAACAGGACAGAGTCCCATCATAAAATGTAACAGTAGTTGTGTGTGTGTGTTGTATATAACTCAGCCTTGTTAAGTATTTCTTTCTGTCGAGGATACAGGTTGGCATAAGTGAAGATGGTGCTGAATCGATGGCATCTTTTAATGGTGCTGGTGCTTCTACATAAGGTGACAGGGATCAATGTAACACTCAGCAATGGTGGGTTTGAAAATATTGTTATTGCAATTAATCCTGGATTGCCTGAAGACAATAAAATCATTGACAACATAAAGGTAAGATTACTAATTTTTTCAATATATTGATGAAGTACTTTACCTATCCATTGTTTTGAAGAATCATTATAAACTTAAAAACTGGCTAGACAGTTTGTAACCATAGTTGTATGCTCCTGCTAATGAACACCCATCCCTCTTCTATGGTATTCAAGTGAAAAAGGGGAATCGGCAACAAAATGTTGCAGTATGGAGTGCTACTGTTTCTCTTTGATCAGCCAGCGATGCCTCTTTCCAACGCATAGTAGAATGTTCCATACTTCCTCCTGCTCAGTTTTTTATTTTTTTATTTCTTTTTGCCCTGTTAACATGGTAATTAGGCTGTTTGTTTGAAGGGAGTAGAATTCATTCCCCCCATTACAGCATTTGTTACCAAGATATTCCTGTGCTTATCTATACAAACCTTGGAGTCTGAGGTTCTTCCAACCTGCTGACGTCTCCCTCTTGGGCAGCTATGGCACTGTTATGGCTATATAATCAATGTCACTGGAAAGAAAGGGAACAATGATTACAATGAAGAGCAACAGATTGCCTGAAATCCAGCATTCCATCCTGTGGGTGGTCATCTTAGCTTTTTACTAGAAGATTGCCTCTACTCTGTGAGGTTGTTTATACAAGTTTTGCCTATTGCATTAGAAAATCTCCCATTTCCAGAAGTTTGCTAATGAGAATGGCTGTACATGGCTAGGAGCACATCAAATTTCATCATAGCAGGAGATACAGGAGTAGCTTAACTACTTGTGAAATAGATTTGAAAGTGTAATTTACATACACCCCCAATTCAAACTCCTGAAGTAATCATGATATCTTACAGTACATGCCATTTTGATTCATATTGTGTGCTTATTGAAATGGAATAGGGTTTGAACTAAGGCCATTTCTGCACTGGGCTTTTAAAATGGTGCAGAGTGACCTCCAACGGAGGTCTTCTGCACCATAGAGTGGACTGCGGTGGACTACTTTTTGTAGTTCCATACCTCAGTCCAGTTCTGTGCGACTGGAACTGGTCACGCAGCGTGCTTTTTAAAAACCTCTTTTTAGAGGTTTTTAAAAAGCATGGAGCGCACGACTCCATGTCGTTCCGTCGCCATGCTCCTGAGCAGTGAGTGCCTGCAGATCTTCTGGGGGTGGGCTTTTGGCTGGCGAGCTTCTCCAGTTGGTGGAGAGCCTCCACCAACCAGAAGCCGCCATTTTGGACGCCAGAGCAGTGCAGAGTGACGAGCTCGCACTGCTCCTCGTCCCGATGGACTCACCCGGACGCTCAGGAAATCTGGTGCGTCCCGTTCTCGCGCGGTTCCCTCCCCATGTCTGGAAAGGGCCTCAGTCATCAATAACTCTTTCCATTGATTTCATTAGGACCAAAATTCAGCTAATGAAGTCTGCATTAAAATCATTGTAAAATAATCCAAAATAAAAAATTGCAGATATTGGTCTTGAACAGAGGTCTGGAACACATAATATGCCTTTTCTTCTCTTTTCCGGTTAGGATATGGTTAAAGAAGCATCTTCGTATCTCTTCAGTGCAACAGAGCAACGGTTTTATTTCAAAACTGTAAAAGTTGTAATTCCTTTGACATGGACAGCCAAGGCTGAATATAAGAGAGTGACCACAGAATCCTATGAAAATGTAAGTGTGGAGTCTACTTTAAAATGCAAATACATTGAGCTACTTCCAAAAACATTGTGGCAAAAGAATGCTCTGCTTGGGGCAAAAAATTCAGGAAAACAGTGCAGTTCAGTACCTGACATTAAATTTGTAGATAAAATGGGGCTGATTTCTGAGTAAATATAACTAGAGTTGGGCAGAGCACAGTTTAATGTTAGTAAAGAGGTGGTTTTGGCTTTAAAATAGGATTCCTAAGACAAATTTCAGGGCACATAACTTTAGTAATGTTTATTGGGTATAACATGTAACCTCCATGATTAGAAAGAGGCTTTAGACCTCTGAATACCAATTACAAGGATTGGGCAGAACAAACACAGGGGAAGGATTGTTGCCTTCTGGTCCTACTTGTAGTTTCCATAAAATGAGCTTCCAGAAAATAGACTTTTTACAACATTGGTCTCACCCTAAGGGAGTTCTTCTTAAATACTATAATATAATATAATATAATATAATATAATATAATATAATATATACTATCTACATTATATATTATAGTATAGATTTCATAATATATAATTAAAATATATATAATTACTGAAAATAAGGCTGCAATCCCACATACATTTACTTTAAAAGAAGCCTAACTGACGACCGGGAGACTTCCCTCTGCATAGTTAATCTCCATAGTATTAGGCTCCACGTTCATGCATTTATTTGTTGCCAAGATGCTTATTTCAGAAGTCATTTGTTTCAAGTTGTTCCGCTAGAAAACTGCTGCCTACAGTAGGAAAGGTGGTGCAGCCTTTCTCACCATCACTGCGTTTGTTCAGTGACACTAATGCCCATGTTTGCTATCATGCTCTTGAAAGAACCAGCACTTGACCCTTTCTGCTTTTGTGTACTGCTCTTCAAAGTTTTGCATATTTATTCTTAATGTATAATTTAAACTTGTTTTGAACACTGTGGGTTTCTCTGGGCATTAATTCTTAATAGAATTACATTGAAGTTGTGTGACTCCTCTGTTTAAAAACAATACTCATATATTATTTGAAATAATGTAAAAAAAGAACATGCCGGACAATTGAGAAGAAATGTACCACAGTTTTCTTGGGAACTTTTGGGAATCCTGGTGTCTTCTTAGCCCAACCACTCAAAGTAATCTTAGGTTTACTTACTGGAGATCCCTCAGGAATCTTCAAGGGAGGAGTAGGAAAGAATGAGATGTTTGCCCTCAAAATGGTTACTAAACCATTGCAGGATAGAGTGTCTTTAACAGATTATTTCCAGTGGGAAAGTAAGTGATTTTCAAATGATCCAGCACCAGTAAACACTGGCCTGACCTCTACAAGACTGACAGAGATGGCATTGACCCACATATTGGATTCCATAGCAGATATGGAATACTGACTGTTATTATAATATACTTGTCAGTTCTTTTCTTAGCTGTATTCCTATTTTATTTTAGGCTGATGTCATTGTGGCAGATCCTTTCCTGAAATACGGAGATGATCCTTATACCTTGCAGTATGGAGGATGTGGAGAACAGGGGCGCTATATTCATTTCACATCTAACTTCCTGACAAATGACAGTTTGCACAATGTTTATGGCCCACGAGGTATTGCCTGTTAATTCACTTTTTAATGGATTAAGAGAAATCCTGTGAAGACATTAATAGCATTTATTGGATACCCTCCTGAAGTGCCTTAAGTTTACATAGGAATTGTCAATGTTAGATTTATTACTACATTTTCAAGCCATAAAAAAATAATAATGCTAACTGTGGCTGGATGTTCTCTTGTTAAGCTTCAGCAAAGTTGCTTACCATGTACCTTCAGACTATATGCCGATCAGCCCTGCTAGCAGGCAGACTGAAGCAGATTTGTCATGTGGCTGAAGGGTAATGGCTGTATGATGTTGGATGCCAGAGCTATCTCTAGACATAGTCTTCACTGTGCCATATAGGCAATGAAGGTGAACAAAGAGCCAGCTGGATAAATGTTTGTTCATGGCTCATATGGGGCAGGGATATAGTTGTTAATGGGTATTACTTTTCCCAAAATGCTTTACATCTCTTTCTTGGTTGGCTTGCTTACTGTGGTTGTGTGTAAAGTAGACTACTGGTCTTTGGATGTGGACATTTTTTGTACTCTGAAATGGATATATTTGCAACAGTTGTTATCCTCACAGCTTGGACAGGCTGTGTGTGCCTTGAGTATGCTGGAGGTCTCCTGGTTTGAAAACCTTCTCCAGCTCTAAAGTGGATTCTTGTAACTCTTTTTAAAAAATCGTTTGCTCACATAATGTCTGCGTGGTTTGAACATGCTACATGTGTTTGAGTCTGACAATTTTTCCATTCTGAAATGGGTATTTGAATTTTTTTTGTTTTATTTTTGCTGACTTCAGTTGAAAATTTTGCCAATGTTGATTAACAGGATTCCCAACTTTGTGGAAAGCCCATTCCTTGGACAATAATATCTGTAAAATATCTACATCTCCTACAACCCTTAAAGGAACAGGAATCTTGTAAGGAGAAAAGGGGATAAAGGGGTAAAGGTAAAGAAAAGAGAGTATAGAATTGCCCCAAACATCTTGCAGTATAGGTTGGGCACCCCAGGTTACATGGAAAGAATCTACAAAAACCTAGCCTTCTTTTTCTTTTTAATACTACAATTCTGAAAGGAATGTTTCTGAGTGGAAAATTAGCAGTGCATGCTATATGTGTGTGAGATTTCTTTTCCCTTTCTCTTCTTTTGAGTTTCAGTGACTCAGTGGTCTCTGCCTCCTTGGCTATGGTTTTGGGCTTTTTGTCCTGCACCAACCACCTAAAAATTTGAGGCAGGACGTTATAAAACTGTTCCAGTTCTACAAAATTTATGATGTCTTCCTTAGTATCAGCCTTGGACCCATTAATACAGCTTCTCAACAGCTTATCCAGTCTACAATATAATTGCCTATAGGTTTCTTCAGGTCTCTTTTTTAATCATCTGAACATTTTCCTGTGATGTTCTAGGGTTAAGCCAAATTTTTGTTTAACCCTTTCCTTAAATAATTCATAGTCTTTGCCGTCCTCCACATTGATTTCTGCCAGACCTCCACAAATTTGAAATCTTAATTATCTCATTCTCTCCTCATCCTTCACGCCCATTTTAACATGAGCTGTCTAAGAAATAGCAAAAAGGGGATCAATGTCATTCCTTTATTATACTTTGGAAATCTTTTTGCTTCAGGATGAGGGAAATCGTTGGTGTTAATATCTCTGGGAGTTAAACTGACAGTTAAATCTGATTATTTCAGTTTCAAATTATACAGCTCTGTCTTGTGAGCACTCTGTCTTTCTCTTTCTCTCCTTTAGTTCTTGTTCCCTTACTTCTTGTTCTTTCTCTGTTCTCAAGATTTCTAATTCTTTCTCACATTGAAAATTCTGTTCTTTTAAGTCCTTCTCATGTTGCAGTTCCCTTTCTCTTAATTCTTGCTCTTTTAGTTCTTGTTTCTTTCTTACGCATTTTACTTATCCACAATATGCCATTTCTGGCAAAACTCTGCCAGCTGTGCATTCAAGACCTCTTTTTGGTTTCTTCTTAACCAAATAGATTTCCTTACAAGATCAGATCAGGTCTCACCTTCTCCTCATAGTATTCCACTGCTTGGCACCAAACATATGTGACAGGTCCCTTTTCCTAGGGTGGCTTCACAGTTCCCACAGGGGCCCTCACACTGCCCCTTGTTCACCCACTAAATCCCTTTCTGGATTAGGTTCCTGGGCCTCAGGGTGACCCCTTCAAAGTGGACACTGTGGCTGTTTTATTGTGTGTGTTCTTCATGGTAGCTTCAGCCTGTCTCCTTAACAGGCTTGAAAAAGACAACCAGACACAGTTTTAATGTAGGTTTATTGAAACACAGTAATATAATACATTAACTCTTGAATGATCTATTTCTGCATGGCTCCCTAAATATCAGAGTCAGTTCTCCTTTTTGACTGACTGTCCTGTCTCTCTGAAATCCATGCTTTGCCTCATCAACTCCAGAAGCTTCAGCTCAAAATTCTGTTTGTTCTCCCAGAGATAGCCTCAGTGTTTTTGTTATATTCCCTCTGCCTGCAACCCCTTTCATGGAGTTTGTTTGTTTGCTTTCTACCAGATCTGCCCAGCACCTCCTTGACACCTAGCCGTCTTTTTCCTATTTGTACTACAATTCTGAACAGAGTACTTCTGAATGGAAAATTAGTAGTATATGGTGTACATGCATTGATCAATTATTTTTATGACCCAGTATACAATTTGCATAACGAGCAAAAATATTCAAAATATGCACAAGTTGCTGGCTGGCTTTGGAGAATTAGAATATAGTAACCTATAGGCAAAAGAGAGATAAATTTATCATTCCTGTTGAGGAAAGTTAGCAGAAGGAGAGGCTGACTGATCCCTGGCATGGAGGAGCAGAAAAATCAGCAAGGCAGAAAAGAGTTGTGGGAGAAGGGAGAGAGAGAGAAAGAGAAGGGGAAAAAGAACCAGCACTGAACTGGAAGGGAACAAAGATTCTTCTAGTCCAGACAAATCTGATACTGGCTGAATAAGAGCAGGGAGACAAAGACCAGTTGGAAGGGAGAAAAAAGTGAAAAGGAGTTGTGTGAGTGAAAGGAAGAGAAGAGAAGGAGTACCATGGTGACAGTAGAATCAACAAATTTTTAATCCAGGTGAAGCTGGATACTTTCTCAAGTTGTAAATAGAAATCATAATGGTACAATTTTTGCTGATTGTTCACAGGCAAAGTCTTTGTCCATGAGTGGGCTCATCTTAGATGGGGTGTCTTCGATGAATACAACAATGATGCACCCTTCTATTCGACTGGAGTAAACCAGGCTGAAGCAACAAGGTACCATCCTGGAAGTGTAATCATCCATGGTTATGAAAAGTCGTTATTGTGGCAAAGATCTTTGTTGACAGCTCTTGTAAATGCATGTAGAACAAAGGAGTACCTGTTTTCTTATAAAATATGAGTAATTGTCAAACAGACATCTAATATTCAACGCATGGCTGCTAAGAGATAAAGATTCTTCTACTGCTTTTAGACTACTCCTGCATCACTTTATGACTCTAGAGATGATGAAGTAAAAAATCCAGTTCTTAACCTGGCAGATTCCAGACATGTTGGACTACAAACCTCATCAGCCTCAGACTACAATCAGACTGTGAAGTCTGATGCATATGATGAAGGCAATTTAAACTCAAACTAGCACTCTTGAAAGAGACAAGAACAAACTGTCACTTGGAGGCAACACTGCCAAGCAAAGTGTTTTGTGCCATTTTTTTTTAATGTTAAATCCTATGGGTTCTAGTAGTAATGTTAATGATTGACAATATGGCAACTTAAAGTGCACTGGTCAGAGACATTCTTGGCAGCCATACGTTAACCTAAAATGAATGATTTTTTGAGCACACTAATGTTTAACAATTTGTCCCACGCCGCCCGAGTCTCATGAGTGGTGGTGGGGGGACAGCCTTTGCCACCCTCCAGCGAGACGGGATCGCGTCGTGGTGGCCGAGGGGAGGAGGCGGGGCCAAGCATTGTATTTAGGGCGGCCCTGCCTCTCCTTCGGCCTCTCTTCGGATCCATGCGACCCACCCTCCCCTCCAATGGTTTCAGTGTAAGATAGCTGGTCGCTTCGGGGCCAGGTAGGAATTTTTTTTCTCCCTATATGGGTTTTTTTTCGCCTACCCTACACTGCACCTAGGGCGGGGTAATTGGCTCTACAGGGTGGTGTCTTAAATTGGTATTAACTAGGTCGCCACTGTCGCACATATAGTCATCAAGGCCAGCAGGAGGGGGGCTTAGGGTTCGGCGTGTACCTATGGCACCACCCTTTTGGGGCGTAGGATAAATCCTATCCTTGAGGAGGGCCCTGAGATCACCCCACTTGCTGCAAAGCGGGGGGTGGGCCTTGGGGCTCACCTTCCAGACAAGGGCTGGCCAAAAGTCATCATGCAACTTCAGCGGTTGGCTTTGGGGCCTGGTATCTCGCTCACGGGCTAGGGGAGATGGTCGGGAGCGGCCTCTTGGCCCTAGTCCGAAGATGCTATTGACCCCCCCTTTTCCCCTCAGGTCATAAAATGCAAGTTCAAGTTCATGTTCAAGTTCAAGCTCACCCCTTGATGTTTAATTAGGCATATTAATAAATTGCCCTAGTTCAACCCAAGCTCTGTCTGCGATCTCGTTATTTTGTGGGTTGGGCGGCAAAATCTGTTAGTCCAAGATGGGGACATCATTACAAAATACTGAAAGATCCTTAGATTTCTACAACATGGCATTGGTAGAGTGGTTGGATAAAGATATTGCCTAAAAAATATTGTACAGTGTGGGCCTTGGGTCCCATTTTAACTATGGTGGTATGTTGTTGCTGTTGTTGTGTGCCTTCAAGGTGAACCTATTATAGCATTTTTTCAGTTAAATTTGTTCATAGGGAGTTTGTCTTTGCCTCCTTCTAAAGCTTAAAAAGTGTGACCTGCCCAAGGTCATCCAGTGGGTTTCCATGGCTGAATAGGGATTGTAACCCTGGTCTCCAGAGTCATGGGCTGTTTCCACACTACACTCTTATAGCGTGATTATTCCACTTTCAACATCCTATGGAATCCTGGGGTTTGCAGTTTAGGGAGGATTCCATAGGATGTTGAAAGTGGAATAATCACGCTATAAGAGTGTAGTGTGGAAATGGCCCTGGTCTAAAATTTGAACCATTATACCATACTGGCTTTCTGTACTGGTGTGACACACTCCCTAGCCTTGGATCACCAGAGTGAAAATGTTTTGATATTATCAGCCAACCTCTTAGCAAAGTATCTTCTCTTCTGTGTTAAATTCCAAACATCATAACACAATTTGTGCCAATAAATTTTCATTTCTTGATCTTCTCACTGGCTAACTGTATTATTTTCCTAATTGTATTGCTTAGATGCTCTGCAGCTATTACGGGACAGTATATATTTCGAACTAACAAAGGAACTACCAGAAAATGCAAATTTGAACACCGAACTCAGCTTTATGAGGCCGGATGTCAATTTATTCCAGACAAAACACAAAGTTCTTTAGCATCTATAATGTACATGCAAAGTCTCTCTTCAGTAAGTATGACTAATGGCCCATGGAAAGCTTTTTTTTTCAATCCTTTGTCTTCAAGAATACAAGATATTTTCCCATTTCCCCCCGAATTCAATATGAATTCAGGACATGTTAATTTTCAGTCCTGCAACTAATTCAAAATGCAATTGTTCTTGATGATGATATTGTTTGCCTTCAAGTTGCTTATGACTTATGGCCACCCTAAGGTGAAGCTGTCACAGGGATTTCTGGGTCTGAGAGTGAATGATGCACCCAGTCTCACCCAGTGTGTTTCCATGGCTAAGCAGGGAATTTTGTCCTGGTCACCAGGGTCATAGTCCAGCACTCAGACCAATACATCACACTGGCTCTGCTAATTATTTCACTAAGAATCCCAAATGTTCATTCATGCCTCTCATTCTTCCTATGGTTTCTTCTCCAGATTTTCTCCCTCTATTCCCCTCTAGCTCGTACATTTTTCACTTCTGCTTCTCTTGATTACCGGTGAAATTTTTTGACATTCTAAAGGTTCATTTTTTTTTGTTTCTTTCTTTCTCATTTTCAGCTATTTTTTTTAGTTTTCTCATCAGTTTGAGTTATTCCTTGTCTTCTTACAGCATACATGTCCACTTGATTTCTATTTGTGCACAAAGGTAGGTCACCATTGCACTTATACAACAAGACCAGCAGCAAGAACAACACTCCTTTATTCCAAACAAGAGGACTCTGATGGTGGCAGGATCATCCCTGACTGGTATTCACTGGAAGAATATCCAGAAATACTAGGAATGATTCTGTAACTTTCCATATGTGTGTGTTCCCCCATGGTAGCATATCTGTGATCCTGGTATAATGGAAGCATAGGACTGCCTCAAGCTATTCTCCCATTTGTTGATAGCAGGCACATCTTCAAGCAATGGTGTCCAATTATCTCATCCTCCTTTAAACCTTGTCAGCATAGTTGGGACTAAAGAAGATAAAGGATTTATGCACCACTGCCTGTTCTTTAGGAAATGGAAGAGGTGCTGGACTCTGGAGGAAGTGTGACTCTCTCATACTCTGAATAGTTGACTGGACTAAAAAGCAGCATAGGAGCATCATAACATGAGAAATAATTCTTTGTGAGTTCTCAGAGCAGCAGGTAAACTAAGACAGACTCTTTGGTTGTACATTATTCTTGTGAGACTTTGAAGAAAATCTATCCACATAGCCTCTACATTTGTGCCAGCATTTTATATGAAATAAATAACCATCTTTAAATGCAAAATGTTAGTAAGGTTTTAATCCTAACCCTTTCATTCTTTTTTACTTAGGTCACTCAGTTCTGTAATGCAAGTAACCATAATATCAAGGCAACAAATATGCAGAACAAACTGTGCAAGTACAGAAGCACATGGGAAGTCATTATGAACTCCTCTGACTTCACCAGTTCACCCCCAATGAATGCTCTTCCATCTGAACCCATTATCACTTTGCTGCAAACACAGGACAGAGTTGTGTGTTTGGTACTAGATGTTTCTGGTAGTATGACTTGGGTAAGTTCATTTTTCCCCATTTTTTATTCAATAATAATGAAAACACACACACACAATGTATCTGTTATATATATCTGCATCTATATTAAACTGTTGCCCTATGATCAGAAGAAGATCTGTGGGTAAAACTAAGAAAGAAGATCTCCTTCGATGAGGTGGGCAGTATATCGTCCCAGGACCTTATATAGCCTTCTCCTGTCTGGAGGTCTCTCACCTACAGTCCTACTCAGACACTTAGTTACTAGAGTAAGTTTGCACTTTTTGAAGGCTTCCATGTTTCCTAACCAAAACCATGTTTTCTATGCAGGAATAACAAAATACATTTTTAGATATGTAAATTTTTCTCAACAAAGCCCCAAAGTACAAACAGTGCTGGAAAGAAACAAAAAAATCCCGAAATGATTTATTCTTGCTTGCGGGGATGAAATAAGTGAAGCTTTAGATCTCTGGTTGAGTGTGCGTACCTGCTGTAAAATCAGTTGTTCCCATTGTTGGGTCTCCAGATGTTGTTGAGACTTCTGAGCGCTCATTGATGTCTGTTGCCATCCACAGACTGTTCATTAGGTATTGCTATCTTAAATGGGGAGACAGTAAAGGGAAAACATTTGTGGAGGTGAGATTTTCTTTTCATCCACAGATTTTGGCATCTAATTTGATGAAACAGTGAGAACACATCTCCTCCATGCTAGGTTCCCTGGGATGGAAACTCCTAGACCCATGAAAACCTACCTAGAAGACGGGGGGAGGGGAATAGAAGGATTCAGGTACAAAGTTATGCACATATACCATCTACTAGGCAGCATATGTCCACTTCCCCAGAATAACCCTTATTGCTTTATTGGGTTTTGGTGGTCTTTTTAGACTTTGCTTCCCCATATTACAGTAATGAAATGGGTGGAGACTTTTTCTATAACAAAATCCCCTTCTTTAGAAAATGTTTCTTCTAGGAAATCACTAGTCTAAGCAGTCAACATGGACTTGATTGAACACTTCCACTTAAATTCAAAGGAAAATGGAACTGTGTCACTGAACCACAAAAGTGATAGTAGAAAAAGATATGCCTATTTACTTTACTATCTAATTAAAACTGATCTTGTCTTTCCATATTCAGTGCTCAACATGGCTAAAAGTTATGGCTGGTATCCATTCAGTATTCATGATCTCATAAGTTTGTTTTAAGAAATAGTAAATTTTCAAATTTATGTTTATGGTTGTTGCACCAGTACAGTGCCTGAATGCCTTGTCAAACGCCAGGCAATGATACCGATGTAAGGATTTCTGAAGGACTGAAGAGCAGGGCAGTGAACCAAGAGGCATTCACCCTTTCCTAATAGTGAGGTGTTTTGCAACAAGCAGTTGTGACAGGACCATGCAAGGGCCTCTGTGGCTCCCTATCAGAAAGCACGTCAATGCCAGGAAATGATAAATGCTCCTTCATTCGCGGTCCAACTCCTCCCTACCTTGGAAATCCCTATGTTGGTGGTGTTTCCTGGCTTCTAAGATGGGTTTTGGGGATCCATCAGGATATGTAGTTATGATGATGGAACTCTGCCATCAGAGCTATATTTCCTGATACAAGACCTTGCCTATAATTCACAAAGATGACAGTAAAAGAGCAGAAGGAGAGAAGAAAAAGAAGAGTCAGCTTACATTCAAAATTGTAAGATAATTAAACAAAGTAATGAGGGAGAAAAATAATCAGTTGAGAAAACCAAAGATCAATAGTGAGGAAGATAGATGTGTTACCCCAAAATGTGGGTGACTCAGAGGTCCACCTGTGGTGCCAATGCCTCCACAAAATGGTGGGGAATATTTAGCTCAAAGAAGAGCCTGTGAGAAGAGGGTAGCCAAACAAGAACTTGAACACTTGTGTCTACTGGTACTGGTGTAGGAATACCAGCCAGAGATCCAAAATAAGTTTAATTGTTTTATTGGAGACGTGCAATCACACACACAAGATCCAAGCAGTCATGCAATCATACAAGGCTAACTGAAGGAAAAGAGAGGAAAGTTTTGGATAGCTAGATTTTAGGTCAAAGTGGCTGATATTTATCAAACCAGAAGAGAAATGAAGAGTGGTTTAGACTACGGGTCCAAGGACAGTACACAATCAGAAGTTGGCCATCAGAGTGATGACCAGCAGCCAGTATACTGCAAGTTGGTTCACCCAAAACTGGGTTTAAATACTCTTTTTCTTCTGGAGGGCGAAGGTACTAATGGCTCTCTGGCAGACTAAACAATGGGGCCCAGAGGGTGGACAATGGGATCCAGAATGGACTAATGGTCTTAGCATTAGGTGACAATAGGCTAATGGTAGCCTTGATAGCTCTGTAAACCGCTGGACAGGTGTGAAGGGAAAAGAGAAGTTTGCTGGTCAGGGGAAGAAAGGCTAAGACAATCAGCCGTCCTGTGGGAACATTGTAGATGCTGTTGTCTCTTAAAAGTTGAGTCATCAGAGTCTAAGTCCATTGTTTTTGGAGTTTCCTGGTGGTTTCTTGAGTATGAACTGGCTGTGCCAAGAGGTCTTTTCTGACCTGATCTTGCCATGCATGTGTGTGGTCAGTTTTTCCTCTTACTCAGCATGGCCATGCAGCCATAGCAGGGTATAGTTTATATTTATGCCAAATAAACTATATCAAAGCATGGGGGTGTACGGCCTAGTAACAGATGGGCCTGCCTGGACACTGGATTCTAGATCCTAAGAAAGTCCTTCTGTTGTGTCTCACTAGCCTTCTGTTATTGGTGGGAAAAGCAGAAAAGCATTTTCTGTATATCATAATGAATGGGTAGTTGGTGAAAGGGGACAGTCCTTAGTCTTTTATGGCTTTTAATGGTCACAACAAGAATTTTGAATAGGGCTCAGAAATAAACAATTGCCAGTGGAATTGTTTTAATGAAGGAGTAACATGACCTCTATATCTAACTCCTGACAACAATGTGATGTTTCAAGTAGAGGGCACAGTTGAAACTTTGGTGAAGATTCCACAGTCCAGCTCCTGCACTGTATTCAGCAGCACCCAGCATTGGTCAATTGTATTGCTGTCTGCAGGTGGACATGTCATCTCCTGACCCTACTCCCTTTTCCCACTTCCCAATAGCACTGTGCAGTAACCGCATGACCATGCTCAACCACTGCTGTTACAAACAACATCATCTTCAAGGAAATGGTGAAATTCAATATAGCCAGAAACAGCAAAGTCACAGAACAAAATGGAAACTGGTTGAGAATGGAGGCTGGTTTTTTTTGAGTTAGTATTCTGAATGCCATTTATCTTTTATACATATTTTCACATACAGACAAGGGAACCATTTGATTGAAAGACTAGGTATATGCCTTCAAAGGTTATTAAAAATTGCTAGGTCAGTTTTCACCAACTTCATGCATTCCAGACTATAACTCCCATCATTCCCAACAAGCATGACTATTAGCCATTGTTTATGGGAGTTATGGTGCAAAATATGTTAAGGGCACCAGGTGGAGCAAATTAAAAGAAGACACACAAGTATAAATTCTGTACAGTCTGAAATTCTTTACATTCTGAAATTTAACTGATATTTGCTTGAGTGAAAAAAGAGAAACACAAACACATTCTGAGGTGAGCACAGTATTCTGGAAGAATGCTTTCTAGCCTCATTGAAATGAACTGTTTTCCTGGGTATCTCCTATTTATTTCAACTGGACATATATAGTAAAGCTAATAGATGGGCTTTGTTCCAGATTACTACATAGATTGAGATATTCAGAACAAAGATATATTTTAGTGATCTGCCTTTGTTTTATTAATAAAAGTTTATTAAGTTTTTCCTAAATAGAACTATTTGTTGTTAAGAACAGAGTGTTTCTATAATTGATTCTCTGTTATACAGTTTGTATACTGAAGTCTCTACATTTTCTTCCCAAATGTAGTACGATCGCATAACTCGGCTGTATCAAGCTGCAGAACTGTTTCTTCTCCAGATTATTGAGATGACATCCTGGGTTGGAATTGTGACTTTCCATAGTACAGCCACAACACAGACAGGTTTGCAACAGATTACCAGTGACAGTACACGTGAAACACTTAAATCCTATCTTCCCACTACGGCGAGTGGAGGAACTAGCATATGTTCTGGAGTGCGCAGAGGATTTCAGGTGAATAAGAAAAATGTTCAGATACTTCATTTCTTATGCTTCTAGACCTTTTGGACTATGTCTTTTCTATTCAATTATCTTGGAATCAATGATTGCAAAGCCGAAGAAACTGATTGACAAGCATATATATTTGTCTTTTGGGGAGAGTTTTATGAAAGCAGACTGACATCCAATTATTAACAGTCAGGTAAATTCTGACCAAAGCAGAATAGCATGGCAAGTAATAATGCTGCTCCATTCTGCTTTGGTCTGACCTCACCTGCAATATTGTGTCCAGTTCTGGGCATCAAAGTTAAAGAGAAATATTAACAAGCTGAAATGTGTTCAGAGGATGACTATCAAGATGGCCAAAGATCTAGAAACTAAGCCCTGTGAGGAATGACTTATAGTCTGAGGCCATTTCCTCACTAGACTGTTACAGTGCCATTATTCCATTTTCAACATTCTATGGAATCCTGGGGTTTGCAGTTTAGGGATGGACCTCAAAGGCCACAACTTATCCCCCCCACCATGCATAAAACACCACTAAAAGTATGAGAATTAAAAACATAGAAAGAAAATAAAAATACAAAAAAAATCCCCTCAGAACTTAATACAACAAAGAAAATGAGTACAAAATGAATAACATCTATATCAATATACAAACATGTAAAGTCTGATCAAACACACTCAGGCTGTGGACAAGACAGAATAGCCATTGTAAAGATAGTTGGCAAACTATTACAATAATTGTTACAAACAATAATTGGCAAACTGTTAATGGCAGACAACAAATCTGTGACTTCTTATGAAAGGGGATTCTAACATCCATTGCCAGGACCTTATAGCTGTTTCATCCAGGGTTGTCTTCAGTAGGAACTTTGCAGTATTTCATGAGCCAGTACAAGCAGAATGCATGAGTTCTCTCCAAACAGCATTAGCTTGCCACAAAAGTCCTCTTCCTTCATTTGTTTCACCTCAGGAGGTGAAGGACCAAAAAGTGAACATCCCAAAGCAACGTCAGTGCCCAGTGAGGGTCCTGAACTGCGTTTGGGTCCTAAGCCATGAAGGTTGACTAGTGTAGTCCTTGCAGAGGTAATATTATAGACACACTATACTTCTTAGTATTGTGGTCAAACAAGTGTACCAAGCTGGGCATTTGCCTCTTGCATCCATCCTCCAAAACACTGTCTCTGACTCTTAGCATAAGGAAATTAGTTGATCCATATTATATGAAAAAAAAACAAAAAAAAAACTGGCTATGTTTGTCAAACTTAGCAGAAGTTTCTCCTGTATTAAAGCTCCAAGCAGCTTGCTATAGTATCTGCAATATTTACACTAATATGGTTGCTAACATCTAAAATACTCTTTTTCATCTAGGTATTTAAAGAAAAATACTCAAGTACAGAAGGCTGTGAAATTGTGCTCTTAACTGATGGAGAAGATACTACTATAAGTTCTTGTTTTTCTGAAGTTCAGAGTAGTGGGTCTATAATCCATGTAATTGCTTTGGGACCAGATGCTGCAAAAGATCTAGAAACGTTGTCAACCATGACCGGTATGTTAGTAATCAGGATATTTTTAATCATATAACAGTTCTAAGTCTATCACCTCTGATGGATTCAGAGTCAGACTGTCATGATTTAATCTTAAAGATTGAAAATGGAACTCTGATAACAGAACAGAGCTAATTGCACCCTTGCAAATTATTCAGAAAACATATTCTTCCATGAGCAGAACACCTAACTGGACTTGTATGGCAAAAGACACAGCAGGCGTGGGTTGGACTCTGATACTTTCCATGGTATTGACCAGAATGCTTTGTGTTTGGCACAGGGCATTAGAAAGCTGCATGTGATGCGAGCAAAGTTGTAGGCTATTTAAGGTCTGATCACCTCCTCACATGCCTCTTTGGATCTTCACAGCATGCCCAACCCTCCTGCTCTCAGTGAAATATGTGAGAGTTGTCTGGTCACTTCAGGACTGGGTAGGAATTTTTTCCCCTTTTACTGGGGTTTTTGTCTACCCCATATTGTATCTCCAAGACATTGGTCCCTTCTGCACCCTACCTTTTCCTCTAGTCTTCTGGTTGCAATCTCAGCAGTGCCTCTGCTGGGAAGGGAACGCTACAGGAACAGTCCCGTCTGCATGTGACCGGCTGCCTCTGGAAGGGAGTGCGACCAACATAAGTCTCCTTTCCACAATGTAGCGCTGAGGCAGGAAGTGCCTTCATCGCACTTCCTGATATCCGGCATGGCCAGTGAATACAGGAGTGTCCACGATCACAGGTCATTGATAGGGAAATCCTGTCATTATGATTTACTCTGCCATCACACCGGCTGGTGAAAGGAGAAGGACAGGACTGTAACAACATCTTGCGGAAGTGTTATGGTGGAAGTCCCACTCCTCTTGCATCCCCATGCTGTCCTCCTATGGAAAGGACAATTGGCTTTGGGAGGTGTCATTAAGTAGGCTTTCACTTGGTAGATAGTTGCGGGGAGGATATTAGTCTTCAGTGATCATCTTTGATATCTTTTTGGTTTAGGGTAGGGCTCTGAAATCAGGTTTAGCAGCCTGTGTGGTTGGGGACAGAAGCTCTCATTTGCAGAGTTCTGAGGCTTGAGTGGGAATCTTCTGAGTTACCATTTAACTACAACCATCCCAGGAGCAACCCAAATATTTGGATTGTCCTTGGGACTGAAGTGTTTTGCCCAAGGGAAGGCTGAGGAGGATGTCAAGGGGTTGACCAATGGCCTCAGCTGAACTTGCATCAGGTTTCTCCCTCCTCTTACTTCATTTCCTGGCCAATGCATCTTAAATTAGTTAGGTCAAATAAACAGGCCCTTATTTAACCCAATTTTCTGTGTCTGATCTTATTATTCCATGGTTGGTTAGCAAATAAATTTCGTTCTTGACCAATACTTTTTGCTACAGTGTCAAAACATGTTTGATCATACATCAAGGGCACAGTTAGCACAGCCTACCAAGGGCCCTTACACAATACACAATGATAGTGCTGTGTTGCCACTTTAACTGCCATGGTTCCATACAGCTGAATCCTGGAATTTGCAATTTAGGGAGGGGCATTTAGAAGGTTCTAGTGATTTGGCATAGGATGTAGCCATGGCAGTAGCACTAGAACACAGAAATGGGAGAGAATCCCAGGATATTTGTCCTGGGCTACCTATCTAAATATGTATGAGGATGTTTTCTGGCAGGAACTGTTTGTAATTCTTACATAAGATGTCACCATTTGTAAAATTTCTTAAAGCTTTGTATTAACCTGAATGTCTAGCTAGTGGTAAATGTATGACTTTTGCAAGCAAAAAAAAAAAGGAGATTAATTTTGCAGCATGCCTCTGTATAATAGAACAATTCTGTTTTTAAAGAAGTTACAGATATCAATATAACTATATATGTGTAAAATATTGGGCCACTCTGATACATTACTATAAAGTGCAATACAGAAAATTTACATTTTTTCATCATAGTTACTCTTCTAATCATATTTCAGGAGGTTTGAGATTTACTGCCAGTGATAGCTTGGACGCCAATGGCCTCATAGATGCTTTTAGTGGCATTTCATCTAGAAGTGGAAATATCACCCAACAATCTATTCAGGTTTGGATTTGAAAGATTTGAGAGCCAGCAGGGTTTTTCAGGGGGGATAGTGGTGTTAACGGTAAATTGGAAGTAGTAGCATTCCTGAACCTGCTAGGCAAGAAATGTATAAAACACAAAGTGGAATCAAATCTGTAGTCCATGCTTTGGGTCCCATTCTGGGAAAAAGGTAATCAAATAAATAGACAGACAGATATGTTTTGTTACTCCTGCACAAACCTTGTTGATACCTTCTCATTAGCCCCCTAAGCAACACGTTATTGGTAATGCTATTATTTCCAGTCACTACTCTGTTTTTGTTTGTTTCTTTGTCTTACACCCTGCTATTACTTGGAATCAGGCTAATGAACTATTTTTTGTACAATTCAAACATATCTCTGAAACATATTACTAAGCAGTATTTTTCTTTGAGTCCAGAGTTTTAGATGTTAAGATGAATACTTCCACCTTTCAAGTAAAAAATTCCTAGGCAGCATAGAAACAATAAAACTTACAAACACATTAATAATAACAAAAATATGATTTATTGTAGCAAAAGGCTTTAATGAACAACCATGTGGTTACTTGGTGTATAAATGAAACCAGTAGTGGTGCCAGTCAGGCCTCCAAATGGAGGGCATCCCACAGTTGGGGTGCCATGACTGAGAAGGTCCTCTCCCATGTTCCCCACACATAGTGCAGTGACCTTATTGGTGGGACACAGAGGAGCACTATAATAGTCAAGACAGTGGCTCTAGCATTTTGGAGATCCAGGGGGAAGAGAGGAGAAACATTTTGTAAAGAAGAAATGAATACTTCCACCTACAAGGTCTGAAAAAAGACCTCCATGTGTGGAACCACAGTTTAAATGTATATGTATAATCAATAAGATTCTGGCCATAGGCAAATTCCAGTTTCACTACCACTAGAAAATCAAGATCTACAAAGAACAAAACAGCATTGGTGTATTAGCTACATTATATTTTTTGTTTTTGTCCACTAGAGTATCTACACTGCCTCAGATACCTCCTAAACAGTGTACTAATCTAAATACTGCATAACAAATGAAAAAAGATATATAGCTTAACATATGTTTACTTTTCTGCTGTACTTACTGCTGTTCTTAAATTTATCTATTTTTCTTTAACAATAGCTTGAAAGTAAAGGTGAAAGCATTGGTCCCAGCAAGTTCCTGGATGGAACTGTGTCCATTGATAAAACTGTGGGAAATGACACTTTCTTCGTAGTTACATGGAGTGTGGCCGTATATCCACCAGGAATTTTAGTAACAGATCCCAAAGGGAAAGTATATATGCAGACTGATTTTGTGATTGATAATACCAATGTCCGAGCAGCTCGACTCAAGATTCCTGGAACTGCTGAGGTAGAAACTTTTTCCCTCCTGAACCTCTATATTTAACTTCAGAGTCATTAAGAATGTGCCTGTCTCTTCTCTGAAACAGGCAAATGACTGTCTTATGGAGCTGTTGGAAATGCAGCTGTGCTAAGTACAGATAAAATAATATACAAGTATGAGACAATCGTACATGCAACATTTCATGTTTTATCCCTTTGGTTTACAGGCAGGTGATTGGGCTTATACAATTCACAATACACACTCAGCAGCTCAAGTCCTTTCAGTAACAGTCACTACCCGAGCAGCGTCTGCCACTGTGCCTCCAGTCACTGTGAAGTCTTATATGAACAGAGATACCAACAGCTTTCCTAATCCACTTGTCATTTATGCAGAAGTCAGTCAAGGATTTTTGCCAGTTATTGGTGCCAATGTCACAGCCACAGTTGAATCTGTGTCTGGGAAATCTGTAGACCTAGCGCTCTTTGATGATGGTTCAGGTAAGTTTATTTTGAAGTATTTGTAGAATTGTATGCACTTTGTTGTGTAGTATTTGAAACATTACACAGTTTAGGATTTGCCAGTGTACGTCTCAGAGATTGTCTAACAAAACAAAAAAACCCTTTCTTAGTATTTAGAGTTTATTTTGAAGTATTTCAAAGATTAAGCAGTTTAGAATTGTACATACCTCTTGGAAATGGAAATGTTGGGTGCAGCTGACACACACTGGGGTAGACTGTGAATATGACACATATCAAAATTGCTTTAGGCATATGCAGTGCAAAGAACCAAGAATTAATCAACACCCACCAGTGAAAAGCATAAAATAGATCTAAACACTTATCTATTGCCATGAAAATGAGGGGAGATACCTCTTACCCAGGCTCTTTTCCTTTTATTGATCAGCAGTAAGATTTTTTCAGTGTTCTCAATATTTTCTGTATTAAGGTGCTGATATTCTGAAGTATGATGGAATCTACTCAAGGTATTTCACATCTTTCAAAGAAAATGGCCGATACAGCATCAAAGTGCGTGTCCAAGGGAATGACAAGGTTGTCAGACGAGGCCGCAGACCAAGTCAAGCTCTCTATGTACCAGGTTATGTGGAAAATGGTGAGGAATAATTATGAAATAACATTGCTGCAAAAGAATGGTGGCAAACATGGAGCTAAACATTTGTGGGGGGGGGACGTGAAATGGTTATTGTTCTGGAAATACAAATTCCTTTTTTGCCATTCCTGTACTAGGGGCCACGCCGGGAGAAAGGCAGGATAATTAATTAATTAATTAACCTCCTCCTCAATGTCTTTGAGTAAGTGTAGATTTCACAAGGAGGTTGAGCACATATTTAAATATACGTGCCATCATATGCACTCTTGTGTTCAGAAAGATTGTTATTGCTTTCTCTCCTACCATACTGTAATCAGCCCTGTGCCTTCTAACTTGGGTGTGTCTACCGAGTGTGTTGAAAAGCCAAATAAACGTCCCTCTAATTCACAAAAATTTTAAAAATAATATCCTCACATCCCTGTCTTGGCTATCTGGATGTATCTTAATGCAAGAAGCTGCTTGCTGATTTATATCATCACTCAGGAGAGAGGAAGGTGGGGACAGATGGCCATTCACCATAATCATGCAAAGACCAGCTATTCACAGCTTTTCCGGACAGTTTTCCTATTGTGAAAGAAGCTGTGATGGGCTAAAGTTGCCCAAACAGTATGATCACAGCAGGTTTGCTGTGATCACAGCAGGTTTGAGAAGGATCCTGAGAGGTATTCGTCCAACCCCCCAAACTCACAAAAATACAAAGGAAGCAGATTATCCCTTGGGAGGATAAAATATGCAGGGGTTTTAGATATAAGCAAGGGTTTTGAATGCTCAAAAGAAAAACAATAGCACAATAACTGATTCTGAGGAAAAAGGCGATAGCAGATAACTGATTTTGCCAGGTTTTCAGTTAAGAATGAAAATGTTACAGAGAGAAAAATAGCAAATTTTAGCTATACTAGACTGGACATCTAAGAAACAGAGGCATGTCAAATAGGCTAGCAGAGTAGTAAGAAAGTTTAGAGGTTTGTAGCCACATAGTCTGATAAGTTTTCTTTTCAATACAACTTTTTCTCTTAGGTATAATAAATCTGAATGCACCAAAACCTGAACCTAGTGAGGATGAAATCCAAGCAAATCTAGGAAGTTTCAGCAGAACAGCATCAGGAGGCTCTTTCGTCATGAGTGGAATTCCTGCTGGAACTCTTCCAGATGTCTTCCCACCAAGTAAAATCACTGACCTTGAGGTAGAACTCAATGAGGACGATGAATTCATTTTGTCCTGGACAGCTCCTGGGAATGATTATGATTTAGGAAAAGGTAAGTGAAATGCTGTAACTCCAAAGGTTCCCTTGGTTCTTCTGAAAAAGAGGTCTCTATTTCTGCGTAATATGGTGGAGATACAGTCCAACATTCTATTTACACAAGCAATTCTACCCCTTTAACATCTTGGAGCAGTAATATGCTATTCTTGTGGAGAGTTTCAGCTGGCACATGGGTTTACAACTGTTTGTTTTCCTTGGGTTTTTGCAGGAAGAGTTGTGTATATTTTTTGTGTATATTTTAAGTCATGAATAGGCAAGACATGGTCCAGCCTGGGCATATGAACACATGGGGGCTGTTGGGACTTACGGAGATGGAGTTGGGGGTGCACATAACATGTAAGCTACATTTTACCCATGCTTGTTCTAGACTAAGGCGACATCAAGATCAGAAATATAGAAAGGGCGGAAAGGGAGAAGTGGAAGACAGGCACACAAGGGTGTGTGTCAAAAGGAACCTTTCGCTAGGTTTTGGGTCCCCTGAAAATTCACTATCAAAGAATGTTTTGATAATGTAAGGGAAATGAATCTACTTTGGATTTTAACGGGGAACATTCAGTTCTAGGGAGAAAGGAATACCTTTCTTTTCTTTCTTTTTCTTTCTTTCTTTCTTTCTTTCTTTCTTTCTTTCTTTCTTTCTTTCTTTCAAACCTTAATCTGTGTGTGACACCATGTTAAAGAAATACGAGACAGAGGATGAAAAAGTATTCTATCTGTCGTTGATTTAACCCTCTTAGGTATGAGCTATGTGTGTACAACATTTTTTATTGCATTATTCCTGTTTTTGGTTTTCTCATCCCAATAAGATTAGACAGGGCTTCATGATAATTGAGAATGTGTCTGAAAATGAACAACGGAATCCTCCATGAATTCACATGAAATCACAAAAAACCTATTTGAGCAGATCTGGGGTGGGATGGAGGTCTTGATTCTAATGACATATGTTGTTTATTCCTGGGAGGGTGCATTCTAATAGACATGTATTGTCTACATGTTCTATTCCTTCTTTTGCAGCCGAAAGATATGAAATAAAAACGAGTGAAGACCCCTTGGAACTAAGAGATGCTGCCTTCAATAGTGCTACCTCTGTGAATATTTCTGGTCTGGTACCTGAAGATGCTGGGGTCAAGCAGTCCTTTCAATATAAGCCAGGGAACTTCTCAAAAGAAAATGGTACCTCCATCTACTTTGCCATTCGTGCCATTGATGACAGCAACAATGTTGGAGAAGCATCAAATATTGCAAGAGCGGTTCTGCTGCTTGCTACATTGCCTGTTACTACTATTGACCCCAGTACTACCACTGATCTTAGAACTACCACTGGTCCTAGTACCACCACTGGTCCTAGCACCACCACTGGTCCCAGTACTACCACTGGTCCCAGTACTACCACTGGTCCTAGTACTACTGGACTTAGTTCAGTTGTGAAAACCACTTACCCAACTGCACCTGATTATGAAAGTAATAACAATGTGTTAAATACGGTTACTGTAATTGTGATTGTAGTATGTCTTGCTGTAATTATTATTTGTGCCATTGTTAGCATAACAATATGTGTTTTACATAAGAAAAAAAGCAGGCATCCTGAGACTGGAATGTAGTAGTAGTAGTAGTAATAATAATAATAATAATAATAATAATAATAATAATAATAGATAATTAGCAGCCACGTACAAAATTTAATTCCAATGGTCCTGGTGAGTAAGTATCCATACATGTTTTCCCCATGTATAATTCTGCATATCCATGTGATCCAAACTAAGTGTAACATTATCAAAGCCACCTGTTTAAATATGCACTTAAAGGGAAATTTTATTTCCCAAATTTATTTCAAAATGGACGTATGGGGTAGATTCTTCACCTGCGGTTTACCTCCCCATACTCCATCCTTCCAGACAGTGTTCTTAACTCAGCAATGGGCTTGTTCTTGAGGAAGAGACTTTGTTGTTAGACCTTGTTGCCTTTGTAGCAACTTTTAATGGCAAACCTATTGTAGGGTTTTCTTGGCAAGATTCATTTAGAGAAAATTTGTATTATATTCTTCTGAACCTTAGACAGAATGACCTCAGTGGATTTCCATTGTTTAGAAAGGATTTGAAGCCTAGTCTTCCTGAATCCTAGTCATCCACTCACAGACTAAAGACTATAAAACCCAGGCCCAATGAATGTGGGCACACCCAGAATTAAACAGATAGGCCTGACACTGCTACATCTACTTTGGACCATAGTTCTAAACCTCAGAAAGTCTTTCAAAAGGTCTCAAGGAATGCTTCCTTGGGAAATTTATATCACTGAAGTTAAATTATGTTTCTAGGCTCTAAAATAGTGGATTGTTTTTAAAAGGAGAGCTAAAGAGATAGATTATTGGTTCTCTTCATATAACTTAGTTCTTATAGATTGTAAAACTAAATAAATGAAATGAATCCTAAATATGTTTGCCTTCTTGTTATAATTTACTGGTACTGGGGTCCTTCTGAACAACTCTGAGAAAATGTGCAGTTTTGTTTTTGTTTATCCAGGCAGGAAAGAGAGCTGCATTTTATAAATGATATGATAATTTGTAGTCTGTGTGATCAAAGTCTGAATACCAAGGGTTTTTTTTATCCTAATTCACATAAATGTTTCAAATTAACATCCTTTTATATCTGTAAAACTGCATGTATTATTTATGTTATCACCTGTGCTTGCTCTAAACTTTATGTAGGTCAGACCATTCATTCCTTAAAAGTTAGAATCATTTGAGCACAAGAGCAAGATCAAAAATTCAGCCATTGATTCACCATCATATGAATACTTCAAATTGATGAATCACAACTACAACTCTTTTACCTTTTATGGATTAGAACTGATTCATCCTAGCAAATACTTAGATGTGGAGGTTGCACTTTTACAGCAAGAAGTAAGATGGACACAAAGATTAAATTCTACTATACCTAATGGGTTAAATCTCAAAAATTTCTTTTCTTGTTTTTTGTAATTTTATTTCTTGCTCTTTAATTTATTGCAGTCTCTTCCCCTCCTTACATTCAGCTGGTTCCGGCCCATCTAATTAAGTTTCTAAGTATATAAACATTTTCTGTAGTTTGTCAGTTATCTACACTTTGAAGAAACTTACATTGGTTATCTGTAATAGAGGTAAGATTATATTTTTGACTTGGCTATGCACATATTCATTACTTGCTTTGAGTTGTAAATATCCACATTGTTAATCTTTTCAGTTTGAAGGAACTCTTATTGTTAATTGTTGTAGAGGCATTTACATTTCTAAAGCCCAATGAAGCCCCTGGCGAAAGAGCAGAAACTCCATGGACCTTACCGTTGCTGTGCTGCTCAATCTGGTTTGAGTCTTTTGGCATCGATAGTTCAGAGCATTTGCTTTTCATTGGAAGCTTCACTGTTATACTTGGGTGCACTCCCTGGCCATCAGTAATTTAAAAGTGTCTATTTATTACTGGAAATATACTGTGCTATTATACCTGGACAAAAAATTTTTCAGAATCAGTAACCCAAGAGCTTCTATTTATCACTGAAAGTTCATGGACAGTGTGATAGATGACAGCTCAGAGGTTGATGAGTAATTGATTGTGCCAAGAAACAGGGCCAACAACAGACCAAATGATCTTGGAAACACCCCCATCAGCTGAAAGACAGGCTGAGAAAGAGTTGTTGCAACTGGTGGCAGAGGGAGAGGGGACCAGCAATGATTTAGAAGAATTAGATCCACCTTTGCCCACCAGCTCCCAATCACAGAGGAGACAAAAACGAGCAGCTCAAAGGGAAGCTGTTTTGGCAAGATTGAGGAAACAGAACAATGATGAAATACTTGTTTCGTCAGTGATATAAGTCTGTCAGCTTGGTTGCTTGTTTGCTTGTAGCCAATCACTACTCAAGCTCCCATGACACTTGAGTTCTGGCTCTCTTGACCTTTTTGGACAGACTTTTGGCATTCCGGACCTTTTGGATTTGACCTTGACTTTGATTCAGCTCAGCATTTCTACTGATTGATTGCACTGGACACCCCCCACTGCCTCCTCCTCCTCCTCTTGGACATGTAATATTTCCTCCCTTCCCTTGCTGGCAGAGAAGCATGGGCAGGGAGTTGAACCCTGAGATACAGTTGTGAATAGGTTGGATAAGCTGGCGTACCGGATTTTCTACAGGACTCCTCTAAAGTTTTGCTTACAATGCTTGTTGAAACTGACTAATTCCTGTACTGTCATTCCTGGTTTTGGTACTGTCATTGTAAGTTTCTGTATTGTCTGTTTAGCATCTATATATATTCATTTCTGTATATCATTCATTTGTATACTATCACTTTGTACTCATTAGTATTGGAGTAAAATTATTTTATATTCAATTCTATATTTATTTGCACACAGGCTTTTCCAGTTCTGTCTTGTCTTTCGGGCCAGTCTGCTGTTTTGCGTTGTGACTCAGGGTCCACATGCAATACCAGTGCCTCCACATGACAGAAGGGAATTAATTAGCTCAATGTCAGGAGGCCTGCAAGAGGGGGATAATTTCAGCAAGAATGTTCTACGGCAGTGGTTCTCAACCTTCCTAATGCCGCGACCCCTTAATACAGATCCTCATGTTGTGGTGATCCCCAACCATAAAATCATTTTCGTTATTATTTATTTATTTATTATTTAGTTAGTTAGTTATTTCCAACATCAAAGAGATTGGAAACACTGCCCTAAATCACTGCTCTGGATAGACTTCTAATGCCTAAAAACTGGTAACCCTCCCCCCCTTTTTAAGCACAGAAAGCGTCCATCAATGCCAGAATTAAGGCAGTAGTTCTAGTTCTGAATGTTGGGTTTCCACAGTTCAAAAAGCCAGTCACTCCCAAAGGCAATGCCGAAACAGCCCACATTTTACACAAGGCGCAGGGAGGAAAGGACAGGGAGAGAGGAAAGATGACGGCGGCATAAGTAGACGCGTTTTGTTTCCCTCCCTCCCTCCCTCCCTCCCTCCCTCCCTCCCTCCCTCCAAGGAAGTGCGGACGCTGAACATACAAAAAGCGAGGAATGCAAGACAGTCAGGGCGAAGAACACAACACGTGCGTGTGGCATGCGCCAAGGGTCCACGCACAACAAAAGCGAGAGGAGAAAGTCATTCTGGCTATTTCTGCACTAGACTGTTATAGTGCTATGATTCCACTTTCACCATCCTATGGAATCCTGGGGTTTGCAGTTTGAACTGCAAACCCCAGGATTCCATAGGATGGTGAAAGTGGAATCATAGTGCTATAACACTGGAATGTGGAAATGGCCAAAGTCCACAGGACGGATCTGAGCAGCGCTTTCGGGTCAAAAAAACCAAAAAAGACAAAAACAAAAACCAACCAAGGAGCCTCGGGGGCTCTTGCTACACAAACTGAAGCCCTTGGCTGATGCCCCCTGCTCCTTTCCCGACCGAGTTCTCGGTCTCGGAGGGACTGATCTCCCCCATCAGATGGCAGATCTGCCACAGGAAAGTTTCCCCCTTTGCCTGCCGGACCAAAGGTGACAGCCACACCGACAACTCCCACAGAGTGGCGTGCCCAGAATGAATGGGCGACTGGGCAATCGCAGCTGCTACAGCCCCGCCACTTTGGGAAGCAAGCGGAGCCCAGCTGCTCGCTCGCCCTGGCAAGCAACTCTGTTCGCCGGCATGAATGAGCGTGAGGCAAAGAGGGTGAGGGGACGGGGTCTTACCTCCCAGACATCCCGCTGCAGTGCCATAAACCCTGAATGGGAAGTCCTCTGTGTGTGTGTGTGTGTGTGTGTGTGTGTGTGTGTGTGTGGTGTGGGCGCGAGCATCTAAGCAACGCCCGGCTGCTCACTCGCCCTGGCAAGCAACTCTGACTCTGCAAGCCGGCATGAAAGGGAAAGGAACACTGAAGGGGAAGCCCTCCGTGTGTGTGTGTGGTGCAGGTGTGAGCATCCAAGCAGCGCCTGGCTGCACCCGGCTGCTCCCAGCTGCATGCCTCCTCTCCCCTCCTGCCAGCGCGGGGTCTCCTCTCCTCACCTCCGCCTTAACGCTCCGGCTCCAGCTCTCTCCTCTCGGTGTCCTCACCTCCGCCTTAACATTCAGGCTCCAGCTCTCTCCTCCCGCTCTCCACACCTCCGGCTCCACCTCAGGCTCCTCCAGTGCTTTCCCACCAGGCAGGGAAAGACGGGGAAACGCCCAGCACGCCTCCTCTCCTCTCCTCCCAGTGCACGGGTCTCAGAAGCACTGCTCCCATTGGCTGTGAGGCCACCTTCTTTTAAAAGGGGGGCAGGATTGAATAGCGGCGACCCCTGTGAAATGGTCGTTCGACCCCCAAAGGGGTCTCGACCCCCAGGTTGAGAACCACTGTTCTACGGGATCACTCCAAAGAGATCAGCCAGAAGACTTATAGTTCAAATTAAATGTATTTTATTGGGGGAAAATATACATGCACACACACAAGCAATCACACAAGGCTAACTGAAAAGAAAGGAAGGAAAACTGATTGAGGAAATAGAAAGGGATTGGGTTATATTTACCATCCAGAGAGAAGCAGAGAAGGATGAAATGGCTTGGGTTTTTCACTCAAGGACAGTAAAAGGTCTGAGTGACAAAGTGCATCCTTGAAATCCAAATGCTGTAACAGGGACTCAAATTGGTATCTCTTTATACCCAAAAATCTGCCCTGGACATGAAGTGTTGATGACTCTCTGCTTGGACAAACAATGAAATTTCCAGGGTGGGCAAAGTGACTGGAATGAATTAATGTGTGAAGGAAACATGCTGATTATTTTAACATGTAGGCGGCAGAAGGTTTTGATGGCTGTGTAATTGGGGACCAGGAAGAAGTCACAGGTGGGAGGATAAGACGATTATTTATTTGGTGGGAATCTTCCTGTTTTCATGAGCCAATACTGTCAAAACCAACAAAACTTCTTGTGCTTTGGAGTTTGCAACAAATAGGTACCAGAGAGAGTTAATAGCTGGTTTTATGGCTTTGCCTTGTTTGTGTTTACATAGGAAATGCACACAGCAGAGGGGTTTTACTCTTTTCACGGTTGGCTATTGTTCTTATTGTTCTTATCATTTACATCCTGGCCATTAACTCCAGTCCTCCTGGTTAATTCTTCAGTGAACTTATGACCTGGGTCATGTTAAAGGTCCACATGGCCCTTCCAGCCATAAGTGGCATATGATTTATATTTTATGCCGATTAAACATATCTGCCAATTAATCTGCACAGTGCAGTTATAGGATAATTTAGCGCAGCTGCTTCAGCGCTGACAGAGTGGCCCTTTTAGTCCTGACAGTTCACTGTGCCTGTTCCACTGCTGGATGTTTCAAACCTGCCACCGTCACCTTTACATCTTTTCCTTTATGGGGGGGGAGGCTGGAGAGGAAAGTAAAACAATGCATCCTGGGAGTTGTAGTCTAGACTACAGGGTTGCTGGGCTGCTTTTGGGATGAGAAATGGAAATTGGGAGAAACAACAAGGGGAGGGAGGGAGGGAAGAAAAAAGAAGAGGAGGAGGAGGAGGAAGAGTCTCGTTGGAGAAACATTGAAATGGCTGCTGAGGAAGGTAGCACACAGAAGAACACAGAGGAAGATAGCAGTTGTACTCTACCCCTCTGAATGGCTTATCAGAGTTGCTGGTACACTTTAGGGATGACAAGGGGAAAGTGGGAGAAGGAAGGGAGGGAAGAGTCTGGAAAAACACTGAAAACATCACTCTGAACTGACTGTGCTGTATTGTCCTAGATCCAGAGAAGAAGATGCACTGGTATCTGCATCCTCTCTTGCTCACCTTAGGCAAGGATGCAGTGGTGTACGTGGCAGAAAATACAATGGATGCTTGTCCTCTAATGAGGAAGGAGATGTAGATGATTGTTGCAACCCCCATAATCTGCTATTGCCCAGAAACTGACTCTGCTGTATAGAATCAATTACTTCCCCAGGGCCAGGACTTCCCTATAGGAGAAATTGTAGCAGAGATCTTTTTTTAACGTCACCCCTCTAATAAGGCTGGTTCTGAGGACCCATCCTAAATCAAAATTGCCTGTGTTGTACCACAGGTTTTTTTTTTTTTAAATGTCACCTTTCTAACAAGTCTGGTTTTGAGTACCCATCCTGAATCAAAAGTTTCTGAAGGTGATGTT
Source organism: Ctenosaura bakeri (assembly GCA_948474755.1). NCBI lineage: Eukaryota > Metazoa > Chordata > Lepidosauria > Squamata > Iguanidae > Ctenosaura > Ctenosaura bakeri. The sequence goes on along the minus strand of CAOLHI010002663.1, from coordinate 179,727 downwards.
TGGAGACTTCTGATCTGCCTGCTGGACTTAGAATCATAGAATCATAGAGTTGGAAGAGACCCCAGGGGCCATCGAGTCAAACTCTCTGCCATGCAGGAACACACATCAAAGGCTTCCCAACAGATGGCCACCCAGCCCCTGCTTAAAAACCTCCAAGAAGGAGACTCAACCACAATCTGAGACAGCATATTCCACTGCCAGACAGCTCTGACCGTCAGGAAGTTCTTCCTGAGGTTCAAGTGGAATCTGCTTTTCTGCAGCTTGAATCCATTGCTCCTTGTCCTAGTCTCTGAAGCAGTAGAGAACAAGTCTGATCCCTCCTCAACATGACATCTCTTCAAATATTTAAACATGGCTATCATGTCCCCTCTTAACCTTCTCTTCTGCAGACTAAACATACCCAGCTCTCTAAGGCGTTCTTCATAGGGCGTGGCTTCCAAACCCCTCACCATTTTGGTCGCCCTCATCTGGACACGTTCCAGCTTGTTGATATCCTTCTTGAATTGAGGTGCCCAGAAATGGACACAGTATTCCAAATGAGGCCTAACCAATGCAAAATAGAATGGTACCATTACCTCCCTCGATCTAGACACCATACTCCTATTGATGCAACCAAGAATTGCATTGGCTTTCTTGGCTGCCACGTCACACTGCTGACTCATGTTCAGCTTGTGATCTACCAAGATTCCTAGATCCTTTTCACACGTACTGCTATCCAGCCACACGTCCCCCGTCATGACTTTCATTTTTTCTGCCCAAGTGCAGAACCCTACATTTCTCTCTGTTGAAATTCATTTTGTTAGCTTTGGCCCAGCTCTCCAATCCGTCAAAGTCATATTGAAATTTGATCCTATCCTCTGATGTGTTATCAACCCCTCCCAGTCTGGTATCATCTGCAAATTTGATCAGCATGCCCTCCACTCCTGCATCCTAGTCATTGATGAAGATGTTGAATAGCACTGGGCCCAGAACCCTGTGGCACCCCACTAGTCACTTGTCTCCAGGATGAAAAGCAGCCATTGGTGAGCACTCTTTGGGTGTGGTCGGTCAACTAATTACAAATCCACCTAACAGTAGCCCTGTCCAGCCTGCATTTTACTAGCTTCTTTGCAAGAATGTCATGTGGTACTTTGTCAAAGGCCTTAATGAGGTCAAGATATGCTACATCTACAGCATTCCCTTCATCTATCAAGCTTGTAACCCTATCATAAAAAGAGATAAGATTAGTCTGACATGACTTATTTCTGAGAAATCCATGCTGACTTTTAGTGATTACAGCATTGCTTTCTAAGTAATTACAAACTGACTGTTTAATATTTGCTCTAGGATCTTTCCTGGAATTGATGGCAGGCTTACCGGGCAATAATTATTAGGGTCCTCTTTTTTCCCCTTCTTGAAGATGGTGATGACATTTGCCCTCCTCCAGTCTTCTGGGACTTCTCCTGTTCTCCAAGAGTTCTAAAAGAATATTGCAAGTGGTTCAGAAATGACTTCTGCCAATACTTTTAATATCCTTGGATGTAATTCATCTGGCCCTGGGGACTTGAATTCATCTAGTTTAGCCAGATATTCCTGTACTACTTCTCTACCTATTCTGTGCTGCATTTCCCTTGCTTCCTCATCTGCTCTCCATGCCCCAGGTTGGGTACTTCTATCCTTTTGGGAGAAAACTGAGGCAAAGAAGGTATTAAGTAATTCTACCTTCTCACTCCCCACCCCCCGTTATTAATTGGTCACCTTCTCCACGTAGTGATCCTATCATTTCCTTGCTTTTCCTTTTGCTGCAGACATATCTAAAAAAGCCCTTTTTATTGTTCTTGATGTCTCTGGCAAGCCTAAGTTCATTCTGCACTTTAGCTTTTCTGATCTTCTCCCTACGTATTCTGGTTATTTGCTTGAATTCTTCTTTCGTGGTTTCACTCTTCTTCCATTTCCTGTACACTTAGCTCAGCTTTGAGTTGTTTAGTCAACCATTCTGGTTTCTTTAGACACCTGCCATTTTTCCTCTTTGTTTGGCACAGTTTTCAATTGTGCCTTCAGTATCTCACTTTTAAGAAACTCTCATCCGTCATGAATTCTTTTCACTTTTAGTATTCTTGTCCACGGGATTTCAGCAAGTAACTCCCTAAATTTAGAGAAATCAGCTTTCTTAAAGCTTAGGATGCATGTCTGGCTACACTCGGCTTCTCCTTCCCACTGGATGACAAACTCCAAGAGGGCATAGTCACTCCCTCCTAAGGATCCCACCACCTCCACCTCATCAACTAGCTCATCCCTGTTGGTCAGGATCAGATCTAAAATAGCCAATCCCCTTGTCGCCTCTTCCACCTTCTGGACCATGAAATTGTCTGCAAGGCAAGCAAGGAATCTGTGGGACCTTGCAGTCTTTGCAGAATTTGACTGCCAACAAATATCAGGATAATTGAAATCTCCTATAAACAAGGTATCTCTTCTTTTTGAATGTGTGGTCATCTGCTCCAGGAAGGCCTCATCCAAGTCCTCAGGCTGGCCCGGAGGCCTGTAGCAAACCCCCACAATCACATCCCTATTGTTTCTCGCTCCCTTAATTCTTACCCAGATGCTCTCAACTTGGCTTCCCAGATTTAAGTCATGGATTTCTTCACAGGTGAAAACATCCTTGACGTATAAGGCTACTCCTCCTCTTTTCCTGTTTGGTCTATTTCTGTGAAATAATTTATACCCCCTTATTCCTACATTCCAATAATGAGATTCATCCCACCAGGTTTCAGTGATGCCTATTACAGCATATTTTTTTGTTGTTGTACTAAGAGTTGGAGTTCATCTTGCTTATTGCTCTGTGCATTATTGTAGAGACGCTTGAGATGATGTGCCCTTCGTGGAACTCCTGTACTTAAGTTACTTTCCCTCTCCCTGTTGGTCTCTAGTTCTACTTGGCCTGCCCTATCCATATCATTTGGGCTATTTTTTGCAGCACTCACCGAATCGTTGCCCAGAATACTACTGTCCCCCTTGGCCTATGTAGTGCTCAAAATTCCTTCTGCTTTACAACTTTCCACAAAGTCATTTAGAAAAGCTATTAAGAGTAAAATGTCTTCAGTTTACAGGAGCTTGACTTCTTCCTTCTTATGATTTTAGAGAAATTGTAAAAGTCTGTAGACAATTTTAGGATGCATGGGGGAAACAAGATGCTGGATGGAGGCTTGATCCACAGCAAAAATCAAAAAATCTAGACAGACAAATTAATCTGGTCTCAGATGGGGTTGAATACCACTTGATGAATCACATCCACAGTAGAAGTATTCAGCATTAACTGGAAAAGCTCAAGCACTGATGATGGTCAGGAGTAATTTTACCAGCTTAAGTTAGTATAGCTCCACCTGGAGAGAACTGGTTTTACCTTATGTATTTGTTCGCTGATGACTTGTAGGCTGGATGACTTTCTTTAATACACTTTGAACATTTCAGCTGCTGCAGAACATATATTGGTAAGAGTTGGTCTTTTGATTCATGTGTCACCAATTCTTTGTGCTAGTTGATGGTATAAATCAGAAACAGGTTTGCAGGGAGTTATAGTAACTGAGTTGTTAAACAATTCAAGGATCATAAATCCATGTGCAAGCCAACCTGTCAAGAGAAATACTGAAGTTGTATTCAGCAAGGTGACTGGTGAATGTAACCTCCTTATATAGACAGCATGCTCAGCCAACACCCTGATCCCCACCAGTATTTGTGGGGAGTGTCCAACAGCTGTGATTCTCCTGATGCCTTGATTGGAGCCTTTCACTCCATCTGCTGGGGATTGTCTGAACCAGATGCCTGAGCCTCAACCTTTCTCTGGGACTGATCCTCCAGATCCTCGTCCTTCTCCGACCTTGACCTGCCCTACTGAATTAAAGGAAGACTTGACTGGATTTCAGGCATCTGGTGCAGATCTGGTCTGGTTCATCATTACTAGAAGACAAACTCCCAAAGGGCCTAACAAGTCACTGACCATTTCCGCACTAGCCTGTTATAGCGCGATGATTCCACTTTCAACATCCTCTGGCATCCTGGGGTTTGCAGTTTTGGGAGGGGCCAGCTGGCCCCTCCCGAAACTGCAAACCTCAGGATGCCAGAGGATGTTGAAAGTGGAATCATCGCGCTATAACAGGCTAGTGAGGAAATGGCCACAGTGGCCTAGAGGGGCCTGCTGAGTCTCCAAAGAAGTTTCTCTTATTGAGTTGTATGCCAGGCCGTTCGGAAAAATTCTATGTAAAAGTCCTGTTGGAGGACATATGACCAAACATAACCCTATCAGCTGCTAAATTTCTGTCATCAGCTATTAAGATCAGAGAGAGAGAGAAGTATCAAAACTATGCCGGGATACTGGCAATGTACTTTAAGATCAACCCAATTCTATTGTTTTAATGAGATGGAATCAGTGAACGCTTATTTATATTTTACCTAATAATCCATATTGTCTATGATTTTAATTCATGTATTTTTATACTATTTTATGCATTTATGTCCTATTTTATGTTTTTATATGCTGTTTATAGTCTATCCTATTTATATATTTAAATCCTATTTTTAGTAGGTGTATTTTATCCATACCGTACCATTGGATGGTTTGCTATGTTGGGCAATGGACTGTAAAATAAAGTTTAATTTTTTATTTTTTTTTTGAGTCTCTAAAGAGCCTACAGTTGCTGTGGCATAGCAAGGCCTGCTGGGTTTTCAAAGGGCCTAGTTAACTGTCTTGGCCTAGCACAGCCTACTAGTCCCATGATTTATGAATTCTGTGAGTTATGAAGAGGCCTGTTTTGTGGCTTAGTAGGCCTTACAGGGCCTACACAAGCCAGACAGCCTGATAAAAAACAGCAGGAGGAGACCTAGTGGGACCTCCCCACCTCCCCAAAATGCCAGAGCGTGTTTGCAATGGCAACCTTTGCACGCTCTGAATTCACTGCTAGCTAGGTTGCATGATCACTGCAAATTTAGGGGCAAATCCATAACTTCCTGTTTGTTTGTTCACATCAACTCTCTTCTTCTTGCATGTAAGCACCCTTTGTTCTTGGGGTCTTTGGATCTCTGTCTACGTTCTCTTTTCCAACTGCCTTCCCACAAGCATGTGGCCAGGAGCACTCCAAGGAGAGCAGCAAAAATGAAAGCATATAATTGGTCTTTTTTTTTTTTACTTTTTTCTTCAAGAACATGAACCTGTGTAGATTACATACAAGTATGTGTAAATAAACTACTTCTATATGCTTTTAAAACAAAACTGAGTTTGTGCTTATTTCTCAGCTAGAGTTAAGTGTTAAGAGTTAAGAGATCCACCAAATCTCTCTCATTTTCCAATAGAAAACTAAAGCCACACAGCAGTGACAGCCCCAGAAAGCCTCCAATATCTAATAATGGGGCTAAACAGTCAGGCGTGGGGCAAAATGATGCTGTAGCCAGCCCTCTCACAAACACAACAATAATAGCCCCTAACTTCCTGAGTTCCCCTCGAACATTAACTGCCTCTATTGAACTGGGTTCCCCCCTGAGCACCATCCGCCATAGAATTGGTGACCATGTGGTCGGAAATCAGCCACTGACCCAATCCTCTCCCTGCTAGCTCCCTCCGAAAACCACTCCTGCCACTCTGCACCATCCCCTGCCCTCTTCTCTGTCATGAAGCGTCATCCAAAAGGAAGTGCAGAAGGACAAGAGAACTAATAAGTGCTGTAGCTCCACACCCATATGCATGGCATCATGGCACATTGAGCCTGGCATCATCAGTGCTGGCCTCTCCTGTCCTGAAGCACCTTGCGGCATGAAGGTCTGAATCCACAGCACATAGGTAAATTAATTCACAATGAAATATTCAATAATAAGACACGATTCATTGAAATCATTAGTAATGCTTTGAGAAAGTCAACATTTGCAGAAAAAAATGGCGAGATGTAGCAAGAGTCGACTTCTTATTCTCACTACATTATGAGCTAATTATTAAAGAATAATAAAGCCCCAGGAAAGGATTTTCTGCCTTCTGAACTTTTTAAAGAAAATATAGACTGGTGGGCAGATATGCTGGCTGGTTTCTTCACACATATAAATAACACGGGCTATATACCAAGTTGATGGAAACTTGGGACAATAATTTGTCTTTTTTTAAAAAAGGAAATAATTGTGATCCAAAAAATTATGGGCCCATTTACTTAATTGACATCTCAGCCAAAATTTATGCCATATTTCTCCTGCAGAAATTAGAAGATTGGGCAGAATACAATTCTGTTCAGTAAAAGAACAGTCTGGTTTCAGACAAAGAAGGTCAGTTATAGATAACTTTTATTCTGTCTCATTTGATATCACAATATTCAGCAACGAATCTCCAGCTTTTTACTACCTTTTTTTACTTAACTGCTGTATTTGATTCTATAAACAGAAATTAGTTATGGGCAAAACTGGCTAAAACAAAGGTTGACCAAAGGCTTCTCTTTCTTATAAAAGCATTATATATAGAAAACCAAAAACGGGGTGAATAATGAATTAACTAATGAAATCCCCACCAGCAAAGGGGTCCATCAGAGCTGTATCTTTGCTCCAATCATTTTTTAAAATTTTATATTAATGATTTGGTTTCTACAGTTTTTGGGCAAGAGTTTCATATGCCAAAGGTTTATTGTGTCATCAGCAAATATACAAGCTGTATATTCAAAGTATAACTTTTAATGGCTGGCATCCTTTTAATGGAATATAAGGAACAAATCCACCTTACTCCAGTCTATGTCTCTTTTTTGTCATTGCAAAGGTTGCAATGTAGACCCCCATCCATTCCCTGCCTGGCGATAAGTGAGGAGAAGGAAGAACAGAGAAGCATCTGGCTATGTCACCCTAGTCAGGTGTGAAACGCTTACATCTTCTGAGACCTCAGCTGACTCCAGTGCATGATATATCCATTTTGCATCCGCATAACATAACCAGATGCTTTTACAATCCCCTCCCTGTTCTGCCCAGCCACTGAATGGCAGTGGCGGGGTGGGGTGGGGGCTGCAGAGGCTTAATGGTAAGTCCAGGGAGAGTTGAATGGCTAGCTATAACACAGTTTTGCACACGGAATTACAATGTGTCATACTGGATTATGGCCATAATGTGGTAACTTATTACACATATTCAGGAAAAGGCAAATCTCAATTATCTGCCATTCTTGATTACCTGGAAGGAATGATCTTTTTCTTCAATGACTGCCCGAATCCAGAAATTTACTCATGTCTCAGCAGCTTCTATTGTGGAATAGGAGGTGACGATGGGAGAGAGACTCTCTAAGGCTATATTTATACTTTTCTGCTCTCAGGGCTGACAGTAGAGAACAGGAAGCATTTGGGCAAATTAAACTACCATTTCTTCACAGAGTGGCACAGAGGAAGTCAATGGTCTGTAGTTAACAAAAATACCTTTGCTAAACGTATTACTATTCTGTGCCCATCTCTACTTATTCAGTCAGCCACTAGATATAATAGGGCAGGTAGAGAAGCTCAGGCCCATGTCCTGGATTCACGGGCATTTCTTCTGTTCAGGTGCTTAGCTCTAAAACAAACCAGAAGTTCTCAACCGCTGCTTTGATTTTCAGTTTCAGGTTGCTAAGAAATGCTTACAAGGTATTTATGATGTGGAGAACAAGGAACTACAGGTTCGATTCACTTATGACCTCTTATAAAGATTTTCCCAGACTGTTAACATATATAACCAAAGACAGGATTAAGAAAATAGTTGGATTTCCTTGACAGAAGAGAGTTGCATCATAAAATATAACAGGTTGTGTGTGTGCCTGTTGCAAAGACACATATAAACAGCCCAGCCTTATATGCATTTCTTTCTATCCAGGATATAGGCTGTCATAAGCAAAGATGATGCTGAATCGATGGCATCTTTTAATGGTGCTGCTACTTCTACATAGGGTGACAGGGACCAGTGTAAAGCTCAACAATGGAGGATTTGAAAATATTGTTATTGCAATTAACCCTGGATTACCTGAAGATGATAAAATCATTGACAACATAAAGGTAAGATTGTATAAACTTTTTAACATATTGATGTTTAGACTTGAAAAAAGTCTAGACACTTTGTAACAACAGATGTACACTGCTGCCACTGAGCACTCCCTCCGCATGGTATTCAAGTGAACAAGGGGTATCAGCAACAAAATGTTGCAGTATGGAGTGCTACTGTTTCTCTTTGGTCAGTCAGCCATGCCTTTTTCCAAATTATTGTAGAATGTTCCATACCTCTTCCTGCTCAGTTTTCTATTTTTTTTACTCACGTGAACATAGTCATTTTCCCAGTACATTTTAGAGGGAGTGGAACTCATTCTTCTCATTACGGCTTCGGTTCTACAAGATTTTCTTTTACTTCTACAAACGTTGGAGCTTGAGGTTCCTCCAAGCTGTTGATGTCTCCCTCTTGGGCAGCTATGGCACTGTTTTGGCTACATAACCGATGTCACTGGAAAGAGAGGGAACAATGATTACAATGAAGAACAGCTGATTGCCTGAAACCCAGCTTTCCATCCTGTGTGTGGTCGTCTTACCTTTTTACCAGAAGATTGCATCTACTCAGTGAGGTCATTCATATAAAATTTTGGCCTTTTGGATTGGAAAATCTCCCATTTGTAGAAATTTGCTAATGAGTATGACTGTACACATCTATGAGCATATCAAATTTCATGACAGCAGGAGACACAGGAGTAGCTTAACTACTTGGGAGTAGATTTGAAGGGGTAATTTACATATACTCCCTTTCAAACTCTTGAAGTAATCATGATATCTTACAGGACATGTCATTTTTATTCATATTGTGTGCTTATTGAAATTGAATAGGATTTGAATTAAGTCATTGATAACTCTTTCCATTGATTTCGTTAAGACCAAAATTCAGCTAATGAAGTCTGTATTAAAACCATTGTAAAATAATCCAAAATAAAAATTGTGGATATTAATCAAAATCCTAGATCAGCTACTCAGTTAAGCTGCGTAACTTAGTAGCATCTCCTGGCTTGACCCTCTCCACCTCAGTCCTGCTTTACCAGGCAGCAGCCATTGTGAGTGACGGAGGTGTTTTTCTTGTCAGTCAGGGTGCAGCAGACTGACAAGTGCCTTCTTCTCCCCTCAGTGATCTCTTGTCAGAAGCAGGATCTCTCTTGCAATTTCTCCTCACATTCAAAAGCACTGACAGGAAGGGGTTTTAAACAATACTCTGCTGTACTCCAGTTGACAGGATAACAGACTTTCGTTGCTTGTAGTTGCTGCTGCCCAGCAAAGAAGAATTGGGAACTTTTATGATTGTTGCAATAGTGCAACAATTGTGAATATATAGGGATTGTGAATCTGAATAAGTTACATCTGCATAACTGTAGATTATGTATCCATAACTGCAATGGTTAATTCCAGCCATCATCTACATTAAACAGCACAGAAGGCATTTAGAAAAGACTTCTCCCAATTCTGAACAGATATATACCATTCAGGCACAATTTTCGAGTGGAGTGTGCTCCAAAAGTGGAATGCCACAATCAAAATGTCCCTGTACCTTACACCATTGGCCTCACCTCACATGCCTTTGCAATCCAAAGGATGGACTCCCAAAATTATTTAGGTTCTACATATTCCACTTTCCTTTTAGGATTGGGGGATCTCAGTTTTCTGGTATATTCTTCTCTTCCTCCTTTCCGTGCCCTTAGAAGTATCTATGTGCAAATCATCAGTCCAGAAAATCATATTAATCTAGGCTGATAGGGACAAAGTGCAGTCTGTGAGGCTGTGTTTGGCACCAAAGGCTATTTGTTAAACCCTCAACCCCTCCAGATACTCTAGACTGCTCTTTTTGGGGGGAATGAATGAATGAATGAATGAATGAATAAACAAACAAACAAACAAATAAACACTCACTCACTCTTCTCTCCTGAAAACCCCCAGGAACAATGTACTTTTAAAATAGGTTGTAAATCATCTAACAGCAAAAACTACAGTATCTATTCTTCAAAACCAGAAGTAGATTTCTACCCCTATTTCTGATTTTGTTTCTTGTTTTTGTTTGTTTGGCAGTTCATGCTGTTCCTGAAAGGTCTTGCAGAGAACATTGACCCCCACAGTTGCCCTCTTCTGGTCTAGCCTCTATACATTGGCATATCTCTGCCAATGTTCAATATAGTAAGTCATGCAGAAGTCCTTCCAACAACAGGGCTGGCTATAAACTATAGTACCAGAGTTGAACAGTGTAAATTGCAGAACAGCTGTTGTGCTCACTGGTGCCCTTATCAACTGGTAGTGCCAAAAAAATTAGCAGGGAGCAGCATCTTTCCACCCATTTTCTGTGTAACAGCAATAATACTGTGTGCTAAATAAAGCCCCATATGTCAATCTATGGTTAAAGTCACAGGAGGATCTGTTCAAGTGCTACCAGAAACTGATAGACTGGATTCAAACCCGTGCATTTGATGCACAGTTTTGGACTTGTTCTACCAGCTTCTGAGGATCAGAAAATCAGAGTTTCTGAGAAGGTCATTCTTATCCTTCTTAAAAGTAATATTGTAAGACCTTCAGCTGAACGACACTTAGCAAAGAGGAGGAAATACAAACATGAAATACAAATCCTCACTATTTACTTGAACAGAGGTCTGAAACACATAACATGCCTTTTCTTCTCTTTTCCTGTTAGGATATGGTTAAAGAAGCGTCCTCTTATCTCTTCAGTGCAACCCAACAAAGGTTTTATTACAAGACTGTGAAAGTTGTAATTCCTTTGACTTGGACAGCCAAGCCTGAATATAAGAGAGTGACCACAGAATCCTATGAAAATGTAAGTGTGGAGTCTACTTTAAAATGCAAGTACATTTGTGCTACTTCCAGAAACATTGTGGCAAAAGAATGCTCTGCTAGGGATTAAAAAATTCAGAAAAACATTGCAGTCCAGTACCTGACATTAAAGTTGTGGATAAAACGGGGCTGACTTCTAAGTGAACAGAACCAGAATTGGGCAGGGCACAGTTAAACATTTGTAAAGAGGTGGTGATGGCTTTAAAAAAAGTATTCCCAAGACAAATATCATGTCACATAACTTTAGTAATGTTTATTAGGCATAACATGCAACTTCCATGATTAGAAAGAGGCTTTAGATCTCTGAATACCAGTTGTGTGCATGCAAGAAGTGAGGAGAACAAACAGCGGAAAGGATTGTTGCCTTCTGGTCCTGCTTGTAATTTCCATAAAGTGAACTTTCATAAAGTGGACTGTTCACAACCTTGGTCTCATCCTCAGAAGCTATAGTAGATGAGAAGAGCTATTATGTATAGCTATATATGTATTATATATATATTGTGTGTGGGTGTGTGTTTTTATAAAATACTTATACTATAAGATATAGTATATGTACTATATATTATAGTATAAATTTTATAATATGTAATTACAATGTGTATAAAATTCCTGAAAGTAAGGCTGCAATCCCACATACACTTATTTTAAAAGAAGACATGGAAGCTTACCTCTGCATAGGTAATCTACATCATATTAGGCAATACACCCATGCATTTATTTGTTGCCAAAGTGCTTACCCAAGTCAGTTGTTTCAGTTGTTCCACTTAAAAACTGCTTCACTTGAAATTGGAAAGGTAGCGGAAAGGCAAAGCAGTTTTTCTCACCACCACTAAATTTGTTCAATGACATTAATTCCAAAGATAGAGGATCATTAACAGATTATTCCCAGTGGGAAAAGAAGTTATTTTCAAATGGCCCAGCAGCAGTACAGTGGGGTACATTACTGGCTTGATGTCTGCAAAACCTGACAGAGATGTATATTGAACTCATATAATGAACTATGTAGCAGATGGAGAATACTGCCCAAAGTATAATGTAAATGTCAGTTCTTTTCTTAGCTTATTCCTATTTTATTTTAGGCTGATGTCATAGTAGCTGATCCTTTCCTGAAATATGGAGATGATCCTTACACCTTGCAGTATGGAGGATGTGGAGAACAGGGGCGCTATATTCATTTCACATCTAACTTCCTGACAAATGACAGTTTGCATGATGTTTACGGCCCACGAGGTATTGCCTGTTAATTCAAATTCAGTTTTTAATGGATTAAGAGAGCTCTAGTGAAAACATTAATGGCATTTTTTCAATACTCTCCTGAAGTGTTGTAAGTTTACCTAGGAATTGCCAATGTTAGATTTATTACTACAAGCCATAAAAATAATATACGTGGATGGCTAAATGTGCTCTTGTTTATCTTCAGCAAAGTCCCTTTAACCATGTACCTTCAGACTATATGTCATCAGTCCTGCTATTAGGCAGACAGAAACACATGTGTCATTTGGCTGGTGGGGAGCTGTCTCTAGAAATAGTCTTCACTGTACCTTGTAGGCATGAAGGTGAACAAAGAGTCAGCTGGATAAATTTTTCATCATGGCCACTATGTGGTGGGGGTATAGTTGTTGACAAGTTTTTGCAACTCTTTCTTGGTTGGCTTGCTTACTGTGATTGTGTGTAAACTAGGCTACCACTCTTTGGTTGTGGAAATTTTCTGTACTCTGAAATTGATGTATTTGCAACAGTTGTTATCTTCACAGCTTGGATAGTCTGTGTGTGCCTTCAGCATGCGGGAAAGACTTCAAGGTTTGAAAATGTTTTCCAGCTCTGAAATGGGTTCTTCCAACTCTTAAAAAAATATTCATTTGCTCACACAGTGTCTATCTGGTTTGGACTTTCCACACACATTTGGGTCTGACAACTTTCCCACCCCTGAAATGGATATTTGAACTGTTGTTTTGTCTTTGCTGACTTCAGTTGAAAATTTTGCCAATGTTGATTTTGATGCTTCAAGCAGGATTCCAAACTCTGTGCAAAAAACCATTCCTTGGACAATAATATCTCCTGATTATTTGCATTTCCTGCAACCTTTAAAGGCACAGGAGTCCTGTAAAGGAAAGGAAAGGGGTAAAACCAAAGAAAAGGGATTATAGGATTGTCCCAAACATCTTGCAGTATCGATTGAGCATCCCTGGGTTACATGGAAAGAATCTACAAAAACCTAGCTTTCTTTTCCTATTTACACTACAGTTTCTGAAAGGAGTGTTTCTGAGTGGAACATTAGCAGTGTATGGTGGACATGTTGATCAGTTATCTTTGATGACCCAGTATATGATTTGCATAATGAGAAAAAATACACAAAATATGTGTATGTTGCTGCCTGGCTTTGGAGAATTATAATAATCTTTAGGTAGAGGAGAGGGAAATTCAGGGTGCCTGGAAAAGAAAATCAGGAAAAGAACAGTCTAACTGAGCTTTGGGATGGAAGCAGACAAAGCGCAGCAAGAAAGAAGAGAATTGAGGGGAGAAAAAGGAGGGGGAAATAGAATCAGCACTGAACTGGAAGGGAACAAAGCTGCTTCTAACCCAGACAAACTTGGTACCAACTGAATGAGAGAAGAGAGAAAAAGACCAGTGGAATGAAAAGAAAAATGAAAATGGGACTTCACTGATGTTAGGATGATGTTCCTGGCTGAGGTCTGTGGCAGGAAAAACTTAGGTGGCAAACATGTGGATAGGAGGCAAGTTCCATCCACTTCAAACCAGAAAGCTAGGTGTGCTCCAGAATGTTGCTCCTTACTAGAAGACCATGGAAAGCTCAGTGGTTGTCAGTGGGTTGTGTGGCAGAGGAATGGATTAACATCACCCTCAAGCCAGTTAAATGAACCTTTAATGGGCACTGAACCTGTGGAAACCCTCACTTTCTTAATCACTTTTTAACTATCTAAGGCCCTTTACGCACAAGGCGAGGGAATCACTCTGTGTCGTGACCTACGGCTTCTTCTGGGGTCTGGAGCAATGCAGACTGTCCCTGAAGGCCTTCCACAGGGCTCCTCCTTGGTCCAGGGCGAATCGAAGCAGTGTGAGGTCTGTAGATCCGCACTGCTCCCGCTTCCAAAATGGCGGCTTCTGGCTTCCAAAATGGCGGCTTCCGGTTGGTCATGGGTCCCAACCGATCGCTGAAGCTCGCCACCCCTAAAGCCCGACCTTCGCAGATTGCAGGCTCACATTGGTGCAAGCCTGCGAATCTACACAAGGGAGCAGGAATGCAATGGCGCGTTCCAAGAAAATAATGACCTGTTTTTTGTGGTCTTCAGAAAACACGCTGGAGGACCACTTGGGGTCATTTTGGAGCGGACTGAGGTGTGAATCTCTGGTAAGTAGTCTGCTCCAAGGTGCAGACAACCTCCGTGAGAGGACGCACTGCCCCGTTCTAATTGCCTGGTGCGGATAGGGCCTAAGTTACAATTGAAGAGAAGTATTCCAGTTGATGACAAGATCAAAGCTTTGGTGAGTTGCCTTCTTTTTGTAAACAAGAAGGGAGAATATGAAGACTATCTACAAGACTTTAGTTTAAAGGCAAAAAAGCTTAGTAAGACTGTGGTTCAACCAAGTATAAGTGGATAAAAAGGACAGTAACTTTAAAAGATGGAAGAATTCCATCTATTTTTTTAAGATTGTGAACGTGCTTTGAGAATACTGAAGCTGACAAGGAAATATGACCAGAATGCCATGGGAATGTAGATTTTTTTTTTAAAGGAAGTAGTCAGTTGGTGGAAGTAATAAAATAAGAAGTTAAGGCTAAGGGCCTTTCTGCCCTAAACTGTTATAATACTATTATTCCACTTTCAACATCCTGTGGAATTCTGGGGTTTGCTGAGGCCAAAGAGCTCTCTGGCTGAGATTTCTAAATGCCCCTCCCTAAACTGCAAACCCCAAGATTCCACAGGATGTTGAAACTGGAATAATAGCACTATAACAGTGTAGTGTGGAAAGGACCAAAGAGTAGAGATGATGTTATCGGTAATAAGGAAGCTGCATTGGAACGAACTTAATTGTATTTTTACTTGGGTTCTACTGCCATCTACTGGATATACTGAATATGACAACTGTTCTAAACGTGTTATATTGGAACTACAGATACTGCACTGGGCCTAAATGGTTAATTGCATTTTTATTTGGGATCTGCTGACTTCTAAGAGATCTACTGAATATAATCACTGTTAGAGAAGTGTTTTTGGAACTATGGACACAGCAGCAGGCTTAAATTGTTAACCTAATTGTAATCTCACGTGGGATTTATTGACATCCATTGGATTTACTGAATAGGACAACTGCTAGAAGAGTGATAAATACTATGGAAGTGAGGAGGGGGTCTGTAGAGCAACCTCCAAAAGGGGCAAATTCAAAAATGTTATAAAAGTTGTTTGAAGAGATTAAATCTATGCAAAATTTTAGGGTGAAAAGGAAGGAGGAGTAGAAAGAAGATATGAAAAACAGATTAAAGAAATTAAAGAAACTGCAACACAGCTCACTAGGCATGTAAAATTAATTAATGATAAAATGGAAATTTTGGAAAGGAAAACTGAAATTATAAATGGAAAGATGGAAAAGAATTTGAGTGATTTGGTATTGCTAGAATTGAGAGAAAAACAATTTTGTTTGAGATTTAGAGCAATTTTTGAGGACCCTGTTGGAAACGTTAGTGAAAAGACAGCAAACTTTTTGGAAAGAGATGGGAGCAGAGACTGATAAACTACATGAGATTAATACATGATTTGTAAGATTAAGAAATGTCCCAAGGGATATACTTGTTCACTTTAGGGAAAAAAAAGTGGACATGTGAAAAAAATAAGGAAAAAATCAGCTCAAATATACATCCAATACAAAGAATTTTAAAGATTAGTATTCAATTAAAACCAGAACTTTTAATTTTGGGACTGATGGATGTACAGCTGGAAGAGAGCCATGGAAGATTGCTTTAATATATGACCATAGCAGCAAGATTGTCATATGTTCAATGATGGAAGAAATCAGCACTGCCTATTATGGTTGCTGAAACTGATACATTTGGCAGAAATGGACAGATGGTCTGGTTTGCAGTGGTATAGCTAGCGCAAGGGTGGGGTGCCCTGGGCAGCATGTTTTTGGGGGTGGTACCGGGCCACTCTCCACACAATGGCAGATGTCCAGTGATTAGATGGGTACTGGGGCCTCCCAGAGAAGTCTGCGTAAGGGGTATACCATCCTGGGAAAGGGGGCTGCCCTTTCTCCTCTCCTCCCTCCCCTCCCTTTCTTCCTCCCAATCTGGAGTCAAACCTGTTTCCAGCCAAAGCAGCAATGCTGACACCAGCAGACCTCCGGGTCGGGAAGAGAAGGAGGGAGGGAGAAAGGAGGAGAGGAGAGGAGAGGAGGTGGGGACAGGCGCCTCGCCTTCCCCCAAATCCCACCTCCGAGAGTGGGGATGAGCCCAGCCTAGCTGACCCTCCGGGAAAGAAGGGAAGTGGGGGAGAGAGACACAGAGACAGAGGGTGCTTGCTGCCCCAGGAATGCTGGTGTGTGTCCAAGTACATGCACAGCGCCCCCTCTGAGTGCAAACGCCCAGAGCCCAATCACCCAATGCCAATCAAGCAGTTTTTATTTGGTATTTTGGATAGGTCCTCCCTCCCCTGAGAGGGGTGGCAACCTCAGGAACCACCTCCAGGTGGCAAACCCAGGGACCGCCCCTGGGCCACAAAAGCTCTAGCTACGCCACTGCTGGTTTGATTAGAGAAAGATCATTAGTGACATTTCTTAAAGACTGGAAACACATTATAGACTTTTTGGGAGAAAGCGCACTGCGAGATTCACCATGCTCTGCGGAGTGGAGCGGGAGGCAAAGATGGCTGCCCTTCTGGCCTCCTGGCCGGTAGGGTGGGTCATTTCCGGGGAGGTCCTGATTTAAAACTCTGAGCCTCCCACTCTGGCCTTCATCCATGGTCTGCATGGGCCGGCGGGGGAGGCATTCCTGGCTTGACACAACTCTTTATTGGCTGTAACTGTGGGGTGGAGATAAGCGGTCCCCCAGAGTGGGCCCACCATGTTGGTGGTCACATGGGTCTTCGATCCAGGTTGGTTGGGGCCAATGGCCTTTGGGCAAGGTTCATTGGCCCCTTGCGGTTTGGAAGGGGGTGCAAGGTGGTGGTGAGCATGCCTGGCTCAGGGGAACATGCCTTGCTTGCACCTCCTGGTGACAAGGGGTTCCGTGGTGGGATCCCCTGGTGGCCAATTGTGATTCTGGCATCGGGTCGGAAGCCTGGGTATATTGGTCAGCAGCGAGCTGATCAATGCAAGGATCCAGACCTATGTTTTGGCCAACCCATTGTATGCTGTAGCCAATAAAGTTGTGGCCTTTGTTTCCAATGTGATGTGTTGTTTCATTCTGTAGCCTCATCGCCTCTACCCATGCAAAAGAATATGACTTGGTGACTTTTGTTTTTGATTATTAGAAAGAGCAGGCTATTGAAAGAATGGAATATGTTGTAATTTTGGAGAGAGAGTTATAAATACCTATATGTATATAGATATAAAACTGCTGAAAGGGAAGATTGGAAGTCACTTTTTGTTTTCTTCTTTCCCTATTTTTGCTCTGCACTTCTTAATTTCTGTCTTATTGCACCTTTGTTTTCAATCTTTTTTTTGCTATTTCTGTAATTCTCAATGTATTTTTAAAAATTTCTTAATAAAATTATTATAAAAAAAGAAACAAAAAAATGAAAAGGGATTACATGAGAGAGAGGGAGAGAAGAAGAGAAGGAGCACCATGGTGAGGGAAGGATTACTTTCTGAAATTGTAAATAGAAATCACAATGCTTCAATTTTTGCTGGTTCTTCACAGGCAGAGTCTTTGTCCATGAGTGGGCTCATCTCAGATGGGGTGTCTTTGATGAATACAACGATGATGCACCCTTCTATTCGACTGGAGTAAACAAGGCTGAAGCAACAAGGTAACATCCTGGAAGTGTATCATCCATGGTTATGAAAAGCCATTATTGTGGCAAAGATCTTTGTTGAAAGCTCTTGTAAATGCATGTAGAACAAAGGAGTACCTATTTTCTTATAAAATATGAGTAATTGTCAAACAGACATCTAATATTCAATGCATGGCTGCTTGCTATAAGAGATAAAGCTTCTTCTACTGCTTCCTAGACTATTCCTTTATCACTGTATGACCCCAGAAATGATGAAGTAATAAATTGTAGTTACCTGTAATAAGTTACTTTGTTTCCTGTAATGAGAGCACAGCAGATCAAAATTTCAAAAATAATTTCAAGAGTGGTATTGTTTTGAGTTCACAATTAATATTTTTTCACTGTTTTAACAATTATTTTATAGGGCATTTTAAGACATTTTTAGAGGCATTTTGAAGGAATTTTTCATTCTTTCATGGTGTTTGAACAGTGAGGGAACAGCATACATGTTGCCAAGAGTTCATGAGGATGAAACCAGATAAGAGTGGCAGCAGATTAGTGACAATACTTAATTCATACCATGCTTTAAGAACAACTTTCCTCAACCTGGCAGATTCCAGATAAACCTCACCAGCCTCAATCTGCAATTAGACTGTGGAATTTGATGCATATGAAGAAGGCAATTTAAACTCCCAAAAAAGCATTCTAGAAAGAGCTGAGAACAATATGAGGGCAAAAGTGCCAAGCAAAGTGTTTTGTGCCATTTTTTTCATGTTAAACCTTATTAGTTCTAGTAGTATTGTTAATGATTGACACAACAGCAAACTTAAGGTGCACAGGTCATAGACACTCTTGGCAGCCATACGGTAACCTAAAATGAATGTGCATCCTAATATGAGCATACTAATAGTCAACAAAAAGTGTTGGTTCAAGATGGGAACATCAGTACAAAATTCTTACTTTTCCTTAGAGTTCTATGATGTGGCATTGCTAGAGTAGTTAGATAAAGATACTGCCTAAATACAGCTTCTCAGTGGGTCTCCAGAGTCATAGACCAAAATTCAAACCATTGCACCACATTGGCTTTCTGTAGTAGTGTGACACTCTCCATAATCTTGCGTCACCAGAGTGAAAATGTTTTGATATTATCAGCCAACTTATTAGCAAGATGTCTTCTCTTCTGTGTTAAATCCCAAACATCATAATACAATTTGTGCCAATAAGTCATAATTTCTTGATCTTCTTGTTACTGCAGTCCAGGCCTACCTGGAGATAGCACTCGATATCGCTTTGATATCAAACCATTCGGCTTTCCTCTGCCACCCCACTCCATGTGTTTGCAAGGCCTCCGGACAAGCACGTAAACAGGCACAGCCGATAATTGCTGGACATTCTATTCTCCACCCAGGCAGGACAGACAGAGCTGGTTCGTTGCTTCAGGGACCTCTCCGGCAAACACCTCTTGCTTATGCGTGATACTAACAAAGGCTCCCCTGCCCCGAGCAGGTTGCCTCACAAAGCTGTACTAAGTGCTCCGCATTTGCATACTGGCTACACTATTGTTAATTCGACCCTAAGCCAATCATGCTAAACTCTGACCTTTCCAAGGCTTTGTCCCATTCCTAAATCGCATTGTTCTCACCGAGTAAGGTATGGCCTGCAGTCACAATTCACTCTATAAAACCCCCCGATTCCGAGACCATCCTCGGGTCGCTCCTGAGTTCCAGACCGCCTTGCTGCCACTTTGTTCGACAAGCTCCCCTCAGCGAACCGCGCTGAGCTTCTTCTCTGCACCCCAACATCGCTCTCAAACTACAGGACTACAAGACAGGTGTCATATCACCCACTTCCCTCTAAAATCCCCATTCCTGATTCTCCAGTTAGCTGTGTGATTGTGGTGTCTTTAATGTTTGTCTGTATTCAATAAAACATCATTTTTAGTACTTTAAACCATCTGACTGCTTGACTGACCTGACCCCGTAGACGCTGGGTTGCAAGATCCTGCTAAGTTACCCTGCCTCTCGCTAGCTTTAGTGAGTGCTCCAGCTAATTTTCCCCAAGTTGTTGTTGTTGTTGTTTGGTTATTTAGGTGTCCTTCCCGGGACCGTCAGAGATCAGGGTAACATTCTCACTGCCTAACTGTATTATTTTCCTAATTGTATTGCTTAGATGCTCTGCAACTATCACTGGACAGTATATATTTCGAACTAACAAAGGAACTACCAGAAAATGCAAAGTTGAACGCCGAACTCAGCTTTATGAGCCTGGATGTCAATTTATTCCAGACAAAACACAAAGTTCTTCAGCATCTATAATGTACATGCAAAGTCTCTCTTCAGTAAGTATGACTAATGACCCTTGGAAGGATATTTTTTTCAATTCTTTCTCTTCAGGAATACAATATATTTTCTAATTTTTACCAAATTAAATACAAATTTAGGACACAGTAATTTTCAGCCCTGCATCTAATGCAAAAGCAAGATTTTGCTAATTATTTCACTAATAATCCCAAATGTTTATTCATGTCTCTCATTCTTCTTATGGTTTATTCTCCAGTTTCCCCCCTATGTTCCCCTCTAGCTTGTTCATTTTAATTTCTGCTCCTCTTGATTACCAGTGAAATTCTTTTACATTCTACAGATGCCATTTTTTTTTGTTTCCTTTGTTCTCATTTTCTGTTATTTTTCTTTAGTTTTCTTATCAGTTTGAGTTACTCTTTTCCTTCTCACAGTATCTATGTCCAGTTAGTCTCTATTTCTGTATAATGGTAGGGCACGTTTCAACTTCCACAACAAGAGCAGTAGCTCATGAGACCTCTGGTGGTAGCAGCACCATCTCTGATTGGAATTCTTTTGAAGAATTTCCAGGGATGCTGGGAGTCCTTCTGTCACTTTCCATATGTGTGCTGTTCTCCACATGGTGGAATATCTGTGATCCTGGTGCAATGGAAGCATAGGATTGTGGCCTGGTTCTTCAGGCCATTATCCCATTTGCTGATAAGAGGCACACCTTCAAGCAGTGGTGTTCAGTTAACTCATCCTCCTTTTAACCCTGTCAGCATTGTTGGGACTAAAAGGAACATGACCCTACTGTTCCTATCCTTTTCCTTCAAGAAATGAAAGAGATGCTGGACTCTGGAGGAAGTGATATGTGACTCTCTCATACTCCAAATAGTTGTCCAAACTTTAAAAAAAAAAAGAAAGAAAGAAAGAAAGAAAGAAAGAAAGAAAAAAAATACCCAGAAGCATCAGTGCTTTGCTTCCTTCAGTGTTCTTTCACAGGAAATAGGAGAGCGCTTCAGAGGCCTGCAGAAGTAGGATATGGGAAAGACTAAGTGTTATATTTTACTTAGAAGTAGGCAGGCAAGGTCTTAGCCTGTAGGTTTCATGTGTTAAACTTGCGTAGGTTAAACCAAAATTACTATTTCAATATTTCAGAAGTAGAAGGAGGCTTGTGTAAGATCTTCTACTAATGCTGTAGTGAGGAGATTTGAACCGGAAGCTTCATGATTTGTAGTTTGATAGCTTAGACCTTGCAGAATATCAGTTCACTATGGACCTTTCCACACCTTACCTTCGTCCCAGTGGCATCTGGTGACAACGGTGGCAGTGGCTCTCCCTGGAGGGAAGTGCAATTGAGCACTCCTTTCCACATTGGTTGCCTCTGGGAATCCAGGAAGTACGATGGTCCTGCCTCTTCCTTCTGCAGTGCATCTATGTACTGTCTCAGGCTGCTCTGGAGGAGGAAGCACAGCTATTGCACTTCCAAGGGTCTGCAGCGAAGGTAGGTATGGATGCATAGTGGGATGCTGGAGTGATTGCTGGCCATTGATGAGGAAAACCTGGGAGCAGGAGCAGGACAGGTCCCAGATGACAACATGCTTAAGTGTCATCTGGGTCCTGTCCTTTTCTCATCTCTAGTGTGGGATGACAGTGTCCTGCGGAAAGGACCTATGTCTTGTAATACTAAGGCTTAAATTATATATGATACAGTAGATCTGTGATTTCTCTATTTCTTCCTCTTTACTGTAGGAGTATTTTTCTGCCATGGTGATGTATTAGGGCACCCTATACACTCTGTTGGATCTGAAAACCCTTCACAGCAAGGCATTTAGGGTTTTACTATTCTGGAGAATAAGGATAAGAAGAATATGTTTTAAAAAAGTCTAAAAGCAAGTTTTTCAAGTATTGAGAAACTGTAGCAAGAAGAATCTTGGACTGATGAGAATCTTCACAGTCTGGGACTCATTCTGCACAAAATTTGTGTGTGGTTTTGTACAGAAGAGACTGTTTTCTGCACAGGAAACACCATTTTCTGCACAGAATGCTGGTTTTGATTTTTGATTTCGATGCAAATCAAACGCATGTGAATTTTTGTAAAGAATAAGACCCCAATTACAGAATTTCCTTCTAGAAATGTCTGTGCAGAAATTGTTGTTTTCTGTGCAAATCAAATCGAATTGGAAACAGTCTTCAGAAACTGTTTTTCAGAGATGTTCTTGGAACAGGAAGAAAATTGGAATGGGGATGCATTCCTCTGTTCCATGTACTCTGTGCCAGCTAAGTAGGCACTTCAATCTGACTAATGGCAGTCCCTTTCCAGACTGACCATAACATCACTCTGATGAAAAAGGCTCCCTTTGGACAAGGAACAGGAAAAGCTGCACTGCTGGCTGTAACCTAGGAGTGCATACCTTTCACCAATTCTGCCTCCACTGTGCATTATAAGAGGATACTGAGCGCAGCACAGGTGATGTTCATACACCTGATCTTCTGTGTGTGTAGACTTCCTTCCTCAGAAACCTTATTAGGCTCTAGGTCTCATAAATGGGTCATGCAAGCTGGAAGTGTTCTCTGCATTGTAGTCCAAAAAGAAACTCTTTAGCTGTAGGAATTCATCCCTAAAGTCAGAGTGTTGGGGAAGAAGAGCATGATCCCAAAGTCAGAGTGAATAGTGCAACTTTGCTATTCCTTGGTTACATGTGGACACCCTCACCTTAGCACCTATTACATGAATATTGCATGAAATGAGCAAGAATAGCACAAACAAAACAGTGCAACTGCATAAGCATAAACATACATAATGATAAGAATGGGTAATACATTGGTAATATCAAACATCAAAACTAGGAGACTGTCCTTAATAAAGCAATGACTAAAATAGTGTTTCTTAACCTTTTTATTACCAGGGACCCCCTGTAAATATAATTTGTTGAGGGGGACCTCCAAGACTTAACTCAAGATTTGAATATTTAAGTTTAGTTTAAAATATTCAAATATTTATTTAAATATTCAAGAATGGATGGATGGATGGATGGATGGATGGATGGATTGATTGAAGGCTTCTGGAGACTAGGATTCAAATCCCTGCTCAGACAGTGTGTGACTCTGGGCAAGTCACACTGTCTCCGCCTCAGAGGAAGGCAAAGGCAAATCCCCTCTGAACAAATCTTACCAAAAAAATCTGTGATAGATTCACCTTAGAGTTGCCATGAGTCATAAGTGATTTGAAGGAACACAACAACAAAGCACTGCTGACGGCAGGGGTGGAGAGCTTCTTTCTGGCCATCATGCCTCTCCCCTTTGCAACTGACTTAGACAACCCTAAGGTGAACCTATCATGGGGTTTTTGGGGGGACTTGTTGCCTTTGCCTTTCTCTGAGGCTGAGATAATACAACTTAGCTGAGGTAATCCAGTGGGTTTCCATGGCTAAGTGAGGATTCAAACCCTGGTCTCCAGTCATGGAGGCAGGTATGTGAACATGCCCAAACTGCTCCCTTGTTTGTGAAGGAGGGAACAGTTTGGATGCATACACACATTGGATGCCACAATGTTCCTTTTATGAGAGATATGGCAGTGGAAGGTGTAGGCATGTTCCTGATGAAAGAGACATGGCAACATATGTGAGTATGCCCAAACTGCTCCCTCATTTGCAAACGAGGAAGCAGTTTCAGCACCCACACACATTCACTGCTGCATCCCTGTTGCTGCTGCTGCTGCTGTTGGTGTCAAGCAGCAGCCTTTGCAGAGCTCCCCTGAGGGGCACCATAGATCCCAGGTTAAGAATAACTATTCTAAAGAAATGCCTAAACTTCTGTCAAGGTAAAAGGAAGCAGGATGGCAGGGGCTGTTGAATTTAGTGACTCTTGGGAGTTTCCAGAATGGAATTTTCTAGTGCTAGATAAACCCTGCTGTTCCACAACAAATAAGTAGAATTGAAAAAGACTCTCCATACCACTCGAGACAGTCTGCTTTTTCTGTTTGTATATCTTGATATGTTATTCCACACTCATAGGCATGAGTGGGGAAGGGACAATTCATCTGAGTTGGCACTATTAAAAATAAAGAAAAAAAAAGGAAATACTTCAATTAATCTTAAAAGGATACCAAGTAAAGCTAACATATAGATACTATCTCATAAAAATGAAAAGTAGTTCTCTGTGGGCTTTCAGTTCAGCAGGTAAACTAGGAGAGAATCTTTGGTAACACGTTATTACATTCTTGTGAGACTACGGAAAAAAACTAAAATCTGCATAGCCTCTGTAGCTATGTTTTCTGCCACATTTGTGCAAGGATTTCACATGAAATAACTAATTGTCTTCAAATACAAATTGCTAGTAAGGTTGTAATTCTGACTTTTTCTTTCCTTTTCACTAAGGTCACTCAATTCTGTAATGAAAGTAACCATAATATCCAGGCAACAAATATGCAGAACAAACAATGCAACTACAGAAGCACGTGGGAAGTAATTATGAATTCCTCTGACTTTGTCAGTTCATCTCCAATGAATGCTCCTCCACCTGAACCTGCTATCTCATTGCTGCAAACACAAGACAGAGTTATGTGTTTAGTACTGGATGTTTCTAGTAGTATGAGAACGGTAAGTTCATTTTTCCTGATTTTGAATTCAACAGTAATTCAAATATCAACACAGAGAAACCATATCTCTATTATCTATACCTATATCTATATTGAACTGCTATTATCTCAGAAACAGCTTGTTTTGTTGTATCTGGTTAGATATGTTACTTTAGAAACTTCTCAAATCAGAGTGACGGATAGATGGTTCAGTGACAGATTATTGATTAAGCATAATAATCCAGTTCCATGGAAATGACGTGGATAGGATGTTTACAATCCTGATTTTTCAGTGAAAGAGAAATTGTTTGTTCGTCTGTTGTTCTATGATCAGAAGGAGATACGTAGGGAAAACTGAGAAAGAAGAGCTCCTTCAATGGCGTGGGCAGTCTACAGTCCCAAAAACTTACACAGTTACCTCCTGTCTAGAACTATCTCACCCACACTCCCCCTGAGCCTTAATTTACTAGTAAATTTGCACTTCCAGAAGGATTCCATGTTTTCTGACCAAAGCAACATTTCCTGGTGGAGTGTGTGTATCTGCTTTTAAAACAATTGTTCCCATTGTTGAGTCTCCAGAGGTTGATGAGGCTTCTGGATGCTGATGGATTTCTGTTACCATCCAGAGACTGATGTTTGGGTATTGCTGTCTTAAAGGGGGATGCACTACTGGGAAAATGTGTGTGGAGGTGAATTTCCATTGTACCACTGGGTTTTGGCATCTAATTTGATGGAAGAGTGGTAGCACATCTCCTCCATACCAGGTTTCTTGAGATGGAAAGTCCCAGACCCATGAAAGTTGCATATCTAGAAGGAAACAACAACAACAACAACAGAAGGATCCCGATACAACAATATACACATATAGCATCTACTAAGCAGCATAAGTCCACTTCCTCAGAAGAACTCTACATTACAGTAGAGGAATGGGTGGAGACATTTTCTATAAGAAGATCCACTTCTTTAGAAGATGTCTCTCCCAGGCAATCCCTAGCTTAAGAAGTCAACATGGACTGGATTGGACACTTCCACTTAAATTCAAAGGAGGCTCAGAATTGTATTGCTGAGCTGTAGCAATGATAATAGGAAAAGGGCATGCCTGCTTACTTTATTATCTAATTAAAATGGTCTTGTTTTCCATATCCAATGCTCAAAAAAGTTACGGTTGGCATCCCATTCAATATTCATAATGTCATAAGCTGGATTTATGACATAGTAAATTTACAAATTTCTGTTTATGGTTGTTGTACCAGTGCACTGTTTGAGTGCTCCCTCAAAGGCCAGGCAATGCTACCAACAAAGGAATTTCTGAAGGACTGAGGAGCATGGCAGCGAATCAAAAAGCATCCACCCCCTCCTGGCAGTGAGGCACTTTACAACAAGAAGTTGTGACAGGATGCTGCAAGGGCCTCTGTGGCTGTATGTCAGAAAGCACCTCGCTACCAAGAATTGATAGATGCTTTTTCATTCACTGCCCATCTCCCCTCTACCTTGACCCCATCTTGAATACTGTGTCCAGTTCTGGGCACCCCAATTCAAGAAGGATATTGACAAGTTGGAGCAAGTCCAGAGGAGGGCGACCAAAATGGTGAGAGGCCTGGAAGCCATGCCCTATGAGGATAGACTTAGAGAGCTGGGTATGTTTAGTCTGCAGAAGAGAAGGTTAAGAGGGGACATGATAGCCATGTTTAAATATTTGAAGGGATGCCATGTAGGGGAAAGAGAGGGCTTGTTT
Source organism: Ctenosaura bakeri (assembly GCA_948474755.1). NCBI lineage: Eukaryota > Metazoa > Chordata > Lepidosauria > Squamata > Iguanidae > Ctenosaura > Ctenosaura bakeri. The sequence continues at coordinate 153,373 of CAOLHI010002663.1, read as the reverse complement.
TCTGCTGCTCCAGAGAACAGGACAAGGAGCAATGGATTCAAGCTGCAGGAAAGGAGATTCCACCTGAACCTCAGGAAGAACTTCCTGACAGTCAGGGCTGTCCGGCAGTGGAATATGCTGCCTCGGAGTGTAGTGGAGTCTCCTTCTCTGGAGGTTTTTAAGCAGAGGCTGGATGGCCATCTGTCGGGATTGCTTTGAGGGTGTTCCTGCATGGCAGGGGGTTGGACTGGATGGCCCCTGGGGTCTCTTCCAACTCTACATTTCTATGATTCTGTGATTCTATACCTTGGAAATCCCTATGTTGATGGTGTTTCCTGACTTCTAAGATGGATTTTGAAGTAGCTATGATGGAACTTTGCCATCATAGCTACATTTCTTGATGGAAGATCTTGCCTATAATTCACAAAGATGAATATAAAATGAAAGAAAGAGAAAAGAAAGAGTCAGCTTAAATTTCAAACCATGAGATAATTAACCAAAGTAACGAGGGACAGAAATAATCAGTTGAAGATACCAAAGTTCATTTGATGTAAGGCCAATAGTGAGGGAGCCAGATGGGCCTGTCTGGAAACTGGATTCTAGATCTTCAGAAAGTCCTTCTGCTGTGTCCCACTATCAACCTCCTGTTTTTGGTGGGAAATGCAGCAGAGCATTTTCTGCAGATCATAATAAACAAGTAGTTTGATGGAAGAGATGTCCTTTCATGTTCTTTGATCCTTAGTTGTTTAAGGCTTTAATGGTCATAACAAGAAGTTTTAACAAGGCTCATAAACAAACAATTGACATTGGAAGGACAAACATGACCTGTATATCTATCTTCAGACAACAGTGAGAAACAAGCATTTCAGGTAATGGGCACAGTTGGTGCAGCGGCTGAGCTCTTGAGAATATCCCCACAGTGCAGCATCCAACATAGGCCAATCCTATTGTTAGACCCTACTGTCTGCAGGTGGACACTTTATTTGCTGACTCCACGTTATTTTATTACTTCTCAATAGCACTATGAAGTAACTACATATTCTGGCATGCCCATTGGTGTTATAAACAACATAATCTCCAAGAAAATGGAAAATTCCACAATAGTCAGAACCAGCAAAATCACAGAACAAAATGGAAACTGGTTGAGATAGTGGTGTCGCAAGAGAGGGGTAGTGGATGCAGTCTGCCCTGGGCAGCACTTTTTTGGGGAACCACTGCGGGGTCCCCAAATCAAACTGAACCCACCTCCATAGTCTATCAACATTTTCCCCTGCCTGCCTGCCTTTCCCTTTTGATATGTACCATCCAGCCACTTCCATAAGAGGCGCAAAGCTCCTGTGGCAAACCAAGCTGGAATACCTGGAGGGGACACACAGAAGGGGCAGAGGGAGGACCTGCCAACCATTTTCCCCTTTACTATTGGCAGCATAGCTGCTGAGGAGAGCCGAGATGACTTCTGTTACCATTGCAGCCGCCATCCAAGGGCAAAGGACAAAGTGTCCAGCTGCTGGTTCTATTTTTCCTTGCTGCCCCATTAGTATTAATGAGCTGGCTTCTTTCTCTGCCCCCTTAGTGCCAGGTGCTGTCATTTCATTTTTAAAACTACCTCAAGTGTATTGAGGGGGCGGCAAACCCAGGCAGCAAAAGCTCTAGCTGTGTCACTGGGTTGAGAATTTAGTGTGTTTTTACGTTACTATTTTTTTTTAAAAAAAAAAATTCTTATTGAAAGTTTTCAACTACATTAAAATTCTAAAAGAAAAGAGAAAATGAGAGAGAAGGAAAAAAGAAGAAGAGAAAAGATTAAAGAATAAAAAAAGAGATAACTTCCATTCTTCTTTTCAATGGTGTATAACAGTGGTTCCCAACCTTTTTTTCATTTGCGTACCCTTTGGCAGCCTATTTTGTACTTCACTTTTGCTATCATGACCTTTCTTTGAGGAGAAAAAAGCTCCACCAGAAAGCTTCTGTGAGCTCTGGAGAGATGTCCCCACATCTACGGAAGAAAAGGCAGGGTGTCGGGCAAGCCACTCTGCCCAATCTTCTCTATATCATTGTGCCCTGTTATCCACCTAGACACTCTCTGTGGTCTCAGAATCCAGTTTGCTCATGGCTGAAGGAATGGGGAAGAGCAACTGGTGCTGTGTGCCCCTCCCTCAAATGGATTCGGGGCAGAACTGGATCTCTCCACTGGGCACGCTATCTTCTTATGGGGAGGGACACAAGGAATAGGGAGAGAAGTGTGAACATGCAAAGCTCAAGAAGCCTCCTAGCTTGGGTGGGGTTAGGGTTGTGGCAACTCAAATAGAAGTATATAGCCATTCCCACACTAGACTGTAATAGTGCTATTATTCCACTTTCAACATCCTATGGAATCCTTGGGTTTGCAGTTTAGACCCCTCCCTAAACTGAAAACCCCAGGATTCCATAGGATGTTGAAAGTGGAATAATAGCACTATAACAGTCTAGTGAGGAAATGGCCTATGTATACATATGCACGTGAGAAAGTTTAAAAAAGTTTGTGGGCCGACAGCACCTGGAAATTGGGCTTGTGTGTCACTCTTGTCTTTATGATCCCGCCCCCTCGTCCCTTAAGATTCCGGGACAAGAATATCAATACCATGAGCAATCAAGAACCACATCAAGTTGAGAATGGCTTATACTTTATATATTTTTTTCTTCATAATTCCATTTTTTGGGGGGCATATCCCTAAATGTCCTCATTCATACCCCTGGTGTATGTGTAACTTAGGTTGGGAATCACTGGTATAAAACATTCAAATTATTTCAAGCCTCCCTTAACAAAAGACCCACAATTCCCTTCTTTCCATCCCCTATTACTTTATCTCCCAACAACCAACAGTGGTTTGCTTCTTCCCAAAGTTGACATATCTGGCATTAAAATATCAGTCATTCTATTCATCTGTCAAACATCTAAAACAACATCATATTACATTGTGATATGTAATATTCCATTTTCTCATTTTTGATAATAAACAGGTTACTAACAAACTGCATAATATAAAACCTTACTAAGTGTAACTGAAATAAACTCTCTTATAAATCTATGATTTCCATTCTATTTAAACTTCCATTGTTGTTATTGTTGTGTGCCTTCAAGTCGTTTCCAATGTATGGTGACCCTAAAACAAACCTAGCATGGGGTTTTGTGGGGCTGAGAGTGTGTGTCATACCCAAGGTGACCCAGTGGGTTTCCATGGCTGAGGAGGGAATTGAGCCCTGGTCTCCAGGGCAGTAGTCCAATACTCAAACCACTATCCTACGCTGGCTCAGCTCCCATACTTCTATTAAATTTCCTTATGCAAATCCTTCTCAAGACCATGTCCAATTCCATATCTCATTATCTTACATCTGTAATCAGAACTCATAACCTTAATTTAACCAAACATTATGCTTTGTTTCATTTTAAAATCTAACTCTTGCTCTGCTCTTCTTCTGTCCTAATCATGTCCTTCCACTTCGCATTCTCCTCAGATTCTCTTCTTTACACCCAATTAATGTTTCCATTGCCTTCCAGTTTTCTTCTTTAAACAATTTATATTGAGACATAATACCTTCCTTTTTCATCTCACTCTTGACCCCAATCTTACAGGTTAATCCTTTCATTAAAACCTCATGAGTTTGATTTTCCATCCATACAGAATCCTTCAACATCAATTCCAGAGTAGTCTCTCCCTTCTCCCTCCTTCTCATTGGTTTAACAGGCTAATCCCATCATTAAATCAATTTGAATTTAAAGACTTAGTCCCACATTTCTTCTCCTCTTGCTTTACTTCCTCCAGTACTTCTGTCTTAAATCCAGCAATCTCCCTTTTCAGATCTTCTTTCAAATTCTGCAGCCTCTTCCTCATGTTTAGAATTTTCTGATATCTCCCTCCCTCCTCTCTCTCTCCTTCTCAAAAAAAAAAAAAAAAGGAAAAAATACAAGGGGATCTCAAGCAAGAATTTTTGTATGAAATCTTGGGAAAACGCCATCTTTAGTCTATATTCAACCCAGCATTCAAACAGTTCACTAACATTCAGTTACAGACAATCTTATCAGCTTCAAAGAGATAGTGCTTCCACTTTCCCATAAAGTAAATTCTCTTTACTGAATTCACTTCGATCTTACAAATGAAGGAAATCCAAACTGTGTCATATCTGGGAAAATGTGGTAGGACTGATGTTTCAGTTTCACCCAACACATTCACAAAAAAATATAAACTCTTAAATCTTTGTTATATTCCTTTAAGGAAGTCAAACACCAAACTTTTCATATAAGTCCTGATGTTGTAGGGCAAACAAACTTACTCGGTTCCCAGCTGCAAAAAGAAAGTGACTTGACAATGCTCCATTCGACTGTCTTAATCAGAGGAATTCTTCACTTATATGATCTGAAGGTTTTATTTGACAATATTAAGAAAACAGGTGCCAACTTAGTGTCTACCAGATCTCACAGATCAGAACTGCTGCTATTCGTGGCAAGGGCCTTCTTTGTTCATTTCACATTTACTCATGAGTAAATGTGAGTAAGAAGAATTTACGGCCCCAGTGGGCAATCCCCTTGTATCCTCTTTTAATGATTTGCTGTTTTGAATGAAGTACGTCTTTTGTATTTTCCCTTACATATAATTTGACTGAAGTATAATTTGACTGAAAGACTGGGTATATGTCTTCAGATGTTATTAAAATTGCTAGGTCAATACTCACTAACTTCATGCCCTCAAAAGGTTTCAGACTACAATTCCTGTTAGCCTCAATCAGCATGACTATTAGGCAGTGACTGTGGGAGATATGGTCCAAAACATGTTAAAGGCACCAGTTGGGGAAAGCCTGTATTAGGCAAATAAAAAGAAGATAGAATTTTAAATTCTGAAAATTAACTGCTACTTGCTTGAGAAACAAAAGAGAAACACAAACACATTTTTAGATGGGTATTTTGCAAAAGCACATGCTAAGCATCATTGGAATGAACTGTTTTCTTGGATATCTCCTATTCATTTCAACTGGATACATGTAGCAGAGCTTAGTAGAACTGGATTTTTGTCCAGATGACTACATGGGTGGAGATACTTAGCACATTTGTATATTTTAAAGTGCTGTCTGTGTTTTATTAACAAAAGTTTATGAATCTGAGTTTTTCCTAAACAGAATTATTTGTCCTTAAGAACAGAATGTTTCTATAATTGATTCTCTGTTATACAGTATATGTATTGAAGTCTGTGCATTTTCTTCCCAAATGTAGTACGATCGCATTACTCGGCTGTATCAAGCTGCAGAACTGTTCCTTCTCCAGATTATTGAAATGGGATCCTGGGTTGGAATTGTGACTTTCAATACTGCAGCCACAAGACAGACAAGTTTGCAACAGATTACCAATGACAGTACACGTGAAACACTTAAATCCTATCTTCCCACTACAGCAGGTGGAGGAACTAGCATATGTTCTGGAGTGCTTGAAGGATTTCAGGTGAAGAAGAAAAAATTTCAGATACTTCATTTCTTATGCTTCTAGACGTTTTGCACTATGTCTTTTCTATTCAGTTATCTTGGAATCAATGATTGCAAAGGCCAGGAAACTGATCGACAGCATATATATTTGTCTTTTGGGGAGAGTTTTATGAAACAGACTGACATCCAATTATTAACAGCCAGGTAAAGTCTGACCAAAGCAGAACAATACTACTCCACTCTGCTTTGACCAAATCTGACTTGGAACACTGTCTCCAGTTCTGGGCATCACAATTTAGGAAGAATATTAACCAGCCAGATAGTATTCAGAGGATGGATATTAGGACAGCCAAAGATCTGGAAACTAAGCCCTATGAGGAATGACTTGGAGTCTCAGTATACGTAGCCTGAAGAAGAATGAGAAGTGACACAATCACCCTCTTAAAAACATTTAAAGCACTGTCATGTAGAAATTGAGTGAGCTTGTTTTCTGCTACTTCATATGGTGGGGTTCAAACTGATGGATTCAAATTATAAGAAAGGAAATTCCAGTTAAATATTAGAAGGAGTTTCCTGATGATAAGAAACTTTTGACAGTGAGTGGATTATCTTAGAAAGTGATAGACTTTCTTTCATTTAAGTTTTTTTTTAAAAAAAACAGATGTTAGAGGGCTTCTTCACAGAGGTGTCTTGGTGTTCTGGTACTGGCAGGGGGTTGGTTGGGATGGCCCATAGGGTAGCTTCCAACTCTGCAGTTCTATGGCTCTTGATTAGGGCTAATTTAGATCTGTTAAATATGCCAGGATATGGCAGGTTTTGCTGCAGCTTTTATTTTCGAGATCCAAACAATGTTTTTCTTGCCCAGGTGCATGCTTTAAGTAATCACCATGAATTTCCACATTTTTTACTCCTTAGCTAAATGCAGTACTTTATCCTGTCCCAACACACTTTGTACAAACCACAAAGGACCATAATAAAAAGCATAGCCAAATAACGTAAAGAAAATAATAACAAAGTAAATGAGTATAATATTCACAGTCAATATGGATAGCAAAGGAATAAGAATATATGCAGAACTAAAGCAGAATGCCACAATTTAAAACCAAAAAGGAAATAATGCATAGAATGCTACTAAAAGTCCGAGCAATAGAAACATTGAAGAAAAATCAAAAAAACAAAAAGCTGCCTCAGAACTTAACACAACCGTGAAAATGGGTACAAAATGAATGACATTTATAACAATATACACATGAAGTCTGGTCATTCTAGCTGTGGCTGAAATAGAATAGTTGTTGCAAAGATAGTTGGTCCAACAACTGGCAAACAAACAATTAATCACGGGCAACAAATCTATGACTTTTTGTAAAAGGGGATTCTGACAACCATTCCCAGGATCTACGTACGGTAACTGTTTCATTCAGGGTCTTTTTCAGTAGGAACTTTCCAGTATTTCATATACCAGTATTACTGGCTGCAAGCAGAGCACATGAATTCTCTCCAACCAAAGTATCCTCCAATGTAATGGTGTTAACTGTTTCATCTACAGAAAACTGAAGACAGTTTACACTGGAGGATGTTTATTAGGTAACGAGTTCTTACCTTTGCCAGACTAGATATACAATGAGTATTCAGCTCAATGACACCTTAAAGGTTTTTGAGGAGCCTGGAAAAATAAAAATGCCTACTTGCAACTGAAATTACATCAAGTTAGGCACCAAGTAAGCATCTCTGAGGACAATATTCTATAAACAACAGATTAACTTGCCAGAAAAGTTCTCTTCCTTCATCTGTTTCACCTCAGAAGGTGAATTACCCAAAGGAGAATATCCCAAAGCAACATCAGTGCCCAGTGAGGGTCCTAAGCCATGTTTGGGTCCTAAGCCATGAAGGTTGACTGGAAGCAACTATCTCTGTGTAGTCCCTGCAGGGGGGAGTATTTTAGAAGCTCTACACTTCTTAACATTGTGACCAGGCAAGTGTACCATGCTTTGGCCAAAGCTGTCTCCCCTGAAGGAATGAAAGATTGTGCTACAGCTGTTCGGTTGATGAACAGAAACCCGGGAGAGAAGAGAAGGGCAACAACCATTATGAAGACTTCTTTAAAGTGTATCCAGTCCCATAGTGTAAAGTTTGATTTCCCACCCTTACAGCAAAAAATCACATATGATTTTGCTTCTTAGTAAACTATCTTGCATAATAAACTATGTAAATAGTAAACTTTTCTTGCATCTCATCTTCCAAAAAGTCTCTGACTCTTACCAGAAGGAAATTAGTTGACCCATATTACATACAAAAAACTGGCTCTTTGTCAAACTGAGCAGAAGCTTCTCCTGTATTAAAGCTCCAAGCAGCTTGCTCTAGTATCTACACTATTTATACTAATATGGTTGCTAAAATTTAAACTACTCTCTTCCATCTAGGTGTTTAAAGAAAAATATCCAACTACAGAAGGCTGTGAAATTGTGCTCTTAACTGATGGAGAAGATAGTACTATAAGCTCTTGTTTTTCTGAAGTTCAGAGTAGTGGGTCTATAATCCACACCATTGCTTTGGGGCCCAGCGCTGCAGTACAATTAGAAATGCTGGCGAACATGACTGGTATGTGAGTAACAGGGATATTTTTCATCATCTAACAGCTCGTACATCTAGTAGCTGTGATAGATTCACAGTCAGAGGGTTATGATTTGAGCTCTGCTAGTGGAACAGGGCTAATTGCATCCCTGCAATTTGTTCAGAAAACATACTGGAAAGATATGAGATATGCCTGGTACAGAAGAAGAGAAAGATAGAAACTGTATTTGCCTTTTTCTTCTTCCATGACCAGAAGCAAGCCTGGTGCTTGACAAGCTCTTTTGCTACAGTTTCAAAACATGTTTGGACATGTGTGCAGGCCACAGTTACATAGCAGGACCTACCAAGGTCCCATTCACATTATACAATTATAGTACTGTCTTGACACTTGAATTACCATGGTTCCTTCCTATCAAATCTTGGTATTTGCAGTTTAGAGGGGGGGTATATAGAGGGTTCTAGTGGTTCACCAACTACAAATACCAGGATTCCATGGGGTGTAGCCTTGGCAGTCAAAGTGCAATCATAGTGCTAGAACTGGGCAGTGCGAAAGGATCTCAATATATTTGTCATGGGATATCAATTTAAATATGCATGAGGTGTTTTGGACAGTAACGGAAGACGTTAGTATTTGTAAAGTTTCTTGTATTAATCTGAATGTCTACCTAGTTGTAAATGTACAAGTTTTGTGAATGGGAAAAAAGGGAATTAATATAGCTACACGCCTCTCTATAACAGAACAATTCTGATTTTTAAAAAGTTACAGATCCTGATACTACCGTATCTGTATAATAGTGGACTACTGGATGTGAAGCTAATCTTACACAATCTCACTTTGATACATTATTGTAAAGTACAATATAAAAAACTTACATTTTATTTAATCTCTCAGATGATCATAATTACTCTTCTAATCATATTTCAGGAGGTTTGAGATTTTCTGCCACTGATAGCTTGGATTCTAATGGCCTCATAGATGCTTTCAGCAGCATTTCATCTGGAAGAGGAGATATCAGTCAACAATCTATTCAGGTTTGGATTTCAAAGATTTAGGAGCCAATAGGGTTTTTTGGGGGTAGTGGTAGTAATAAGAAGTAGGAAGTAGTAGCATCCTTGAACCTGCTAGGCAAGAAATGTGCAAAACACAAAGCAGAATCAAATATGCAGTCCATGTTTTGGGTCTCATATTGGGAGAAAGGCGGGATATCGCTCAGTCAGTCAGTAAGTCAGAACAGTCAAGTAAACAGACAGACAGAAAGATATGTTTTGTTACTACTAGACAAACCTTGTTGATACCACTTTAATAGCCCCCAAATGCTCCCTTAAATATTGAGATCTCAGGCCATTTAGGACCCTAATATCATCACAAGCACCTTGACTTCAGACCAGAAACATACTGACAGTTTTGTGTAATTCTTTTAGGACTGGCATGATATGCTGTCTCCCTGGTATTCCAGTCAGTAGTTGGGTTGTTGCATTCTTCACTAGCAGCTTCCAAGTCTTCTCTATGGGCAGCCTCACATAGATTTCATCATAGAAGTCTAATCAGGAAGTTACAAATGCATGAATTTCTGTGGTTAGGTTATCTCCACAAAAGGTTATAGCTGGCATATAAGTTGAAGCTGGCTCCAAGCACCCCAAACCACAGAAGCCAAGTGGACTTCCAGTCATAGATATCTGACATCTGACAGCAAAATGAAACCATGTAACACTCCACAGCCTAATGGTCATGGGGCTGAACAGGAATCTCCCATGCTACTCTCTGAAACGGGCTCCACAGATATGATAAGTACCACTCTGAGACAGTGCCTTCTATTCCTATCCCACAATTGACAGTGCTGTCTGGGCTGGATTTGAAGTTGTTCTTATGCACTAGACATAGATATTTAACAGCTTACTTATGTTAGGCAATAAGTCATCGGAGTGGGTAGTACATGGTGTTTGCGGGTTGTCATGGACAATGTAATATTTTGCAAGCACAGTTCCCCAATTAGAAAGCTTCTTCCAAGCAATGCAATTATTTAGTGACCAATGTAGGAAAGGAAACATTTGAGCACCATCCAGCTGTGCTTCTGGCAGAAAGGAGCTGACATTGTAGCTTCCAACAAGTACAAGTTTGCTCATTAGCAATCTGGATAGGTGGCATCAAATTTTGTTCTAGCTGCAAAACTATAGGTGGACCCTGCCCAGATATCTCTTCTTTTCCCAGCCATTCACAAGTCAGTGGCTGTGATGTTTTAAAGCTGCCCAGGTGTTGCGGGGGGGAGTGGGGGATGAAGATGTTGTATGCAGAAGTGAATACTGCAACCACACAGTCTGAAAAAAGACATCTACCATACTTGTCAACCTCAGCTTAAACCTATGTGTATCATCAACGGAATTCATGCCATAGTCAAAGTCCAGTTTGACCACCACTGGAAAATCAAGATCTACAAAGCATGAAACAGCATTACAGATGAAACAGCATTACAGATACCTTCAGGGCAGTGTACTAAGCTAAGTACAGCATGAGAAATGAAATAAGATATATAGTTTAACATATGTTTACTTTTCTGCTTTACTTACTGCTGCTATTTATTTATTTATTTTAACAACAGCTTGAAAGTAAAGGTGAAAGCATCAGTCCCAATAAGTGGTTGGATGGAACTGTGCCATTGATAAAACTGTGGGAAATGACACTTTCTTCGTAGTTACATGGAGTGTGGCCACATATCCACCAGGAATTTTAGTAACAGATCCCAAAGGGAAAATATATACTAAGAATGACTTTGTGATTGATGATACCAATGTCCGAGCAGCTCGACTCAAGATTCCTGGAACTGCTGAGGTAGAACCTTTTTCCCTCCTGAACCTCTATATTTAACTTCAGAGTCATGAAGAATGTGCCTGTCTCTTCTCTGAAACAGGCAAATGACTGTCTTATGGAGCTGTTGGAAATGCAGCTGTGCTAAGTACAGATAAAATAATATACAAGTATGGTACAATCGTACATGCAACATTTCATGTTTTATCCCTTTGGTTTACAGGCAGGTGATTGGGCTTATACAATTCACAATACACACTCAGCAGCTCAAGTCCTTTCAATAACAGTCACTACCCGAGCAGCGTCTGCCACCGTGCCTCCAGTCACTGTGAAGTCTTACATGAACAGAGATACCAACAGCTTTCCTAATCCAATTGTCATTTATGCAGAAGTCAGCCAAGGATTTTTGCCAGTTATTGGTGCCAACGTCACAGCCACAGTTGAATCTGTGTCTGGGAAATCTGTAGACCTAGCGCTCTTTGATGATGGTTCAGGTAAGTTTATTTTGAAGTATTTGTAGAATTATATGCACTTTGTTGTGTAGTATTTGAAATATAATGCAGTATAGGATTTGCCAGTGCACATCTCAGAGATTGTTGTTGTATAAAATAAGAGCTTTCTTAGTGTTTGGAAATTTATGATAGCGACGTTGGAAAGAATGCAGCTGGGTAACAAATTCGTGAAATGGATACAAGAAATATATTCTCATCAAACAGCGAAAGTGATAGTAAACAGGGAAAGAACAAGAGATATAAAAATAGAAAAGAGAACCAGCCAGGGGTGTCCCCTCTCACCTCTTTTATTCATTCTTATACTGGAAATATTAAATAAAGATCAGATCAGATTCAGAGATAAAAGGGGTTAGAATCAAAGACCAAACATACAAACTCCAGGCTTATGCTGATGACCTGGTAATATTTTTACAAGAACCATTAGAAGGTATAGACAAGTTATTAAAGATCGTCGATGAATTTGGTGGAAAAGCTGGATTTAAAACTAACAAAGAGAAAAATGGAATTCTAACAAAAATATGCATATCAAGAAAGAAGAACAGCTTACTAGAAAGTCCAAGGCCCTTTTCGCATTAAGGCTTCTAGCGCGAGCGGGGGAGGGCGGGTCACGCAAGAAGCCTTCTCCGGGAGGCTGCCGCTTCCCCCTCCTTCCTCCCGCAGGTGAAGGAATGAGCGGGGAAGCGGCAGCCTCCCGGAGGCGGCGGCGGCTCACGCGTCCCTCCGTCCCCCCGCGCGCGAGAGAAAGGAGCCTGTCCCGTCCCTCCCCTGCGCGCGCGCGAGAAAGGAGCCTGTCGCGTCCCTCCCCCCGCCCGCGCGCAAAGCAAGAGGCTGTGCGTCCATCTCCCCCACGCGCCCGCGCGAAGCAGGAGATGTCACGTCCGTCGCGCTAGCGCCCCGCCCCGCCCCTTCCTTCCACAGGGGCGGAGGGAAGGAAGCGCGACCCGGCCGCCTCCCCGACGCTCCGCACAGGAGGTAAGTGCGCGCGGGCACCAGGAGCGTTGCGCGAGCGCGGGTGATTTTTGCTTCGAAGCAAAAATCAAAAAACCCGCGCTCGCGCCGCTTCAGCCCCGTGAGCCCGGCAGAAGTGGGAGTGCGTCGTGCAGAGCGACGCTCCCACTCCCGCGAGGCTCACGGAGCTGTCGCACGACAGAAGGCCCGTGCGAAAAGGGCCCAAGTTTCAGATACAAAAGAAAATTAAATATCTAGGTATTTGGATCACCAAGCAAAACACAGAACTGTTTAATAACAACTACAAAAAAGTCTGGGCAGAGATAAAGAAGGATTTGCAGAATTGGAATAAATTACATTTATCCTTTTCCGGAAGAATAGCAGTAGTAAAAATGAATATTCTGCCCAAAATGATTTTTTTATTTCAAAATATACCAATAATAAAGAACGATAAACAATTTAAACAATCATAGAATCATAGAATCATAGAATCATAGAAATTCAGAGTTGGAAGAGACCACACAGGCCATCCAGTCCAACCCCCTGCCATGCAGGAACACCCTCAAATCAATCCCGACAGATGGCCATCAAGCCTCTGCTTAAAAACCTCCAAGGAAGGAGACTCCACTACACTCCGAGACAGCAGATTCCACTGCTGGACAGCCCTGACTGTCAGGAAGTTCTTCCTGAGGTTCAGGTGGAATCTCCTTTCCTGCAGCTTGAATCCATTGCTCCTTGTCCTGGTCTCTGGAGCAGCAGAAAACAAGTCCCCTCCTTCCTCTACGTGGCATCCCTTCAAATATTTAAACATGGCTATCATGTCCCCTCTTAACCTCCTTTTCTGCAGACTAAACATACCCAGCTCTCTAAGTCTATCCTCATAGGGCATGGCTTCCAGGCCTCTCACCATTTTGGTCGCCCTCCTCTGGACTTGCTCCAGCTTGTCAATATCCTTCTTGAATTGGGGTGCCCAGAACTGGACACAGTATTCAAGATGGGGTCTAACCAAAGCAGAGTAGAGTGGTACCAGTACCTCCCTCGATCTAGACACCATACTCCTATTGATGCAGCCGAGAATTGCATTGGCTTTCTTGGCTGCCGCATCACACTGCTGACTCATATTCAGCTTGTGGTCTATGAAGACTCCTAGATCCCTTTCACACGTACTGCTATCCAGCCACGTGTCCCCCATCCTATATTTGTGGATTCCATTATTTCTGCCTAAGTGTAGGACCTTACATTTCTCTCTGTTGAATTTCATTTTGTTCGCCCTGGCCCAGCTCTCCAATCTATCCAGGTCATTTTGAATTTTGATCCTGTCCTCTGGCGTATTAGCAACCCCTCCCAATTTGGTGTCATCTGCAAATTTGATCAGCATGCCCTCTATTCCTTCATCCAAGTCATTGATAAAAATATTGAACAACACTGGGCCTAGGACAGAACCCTGTGGCACCCCGCTAGTCACTTCTCTCCAGGACGAAAAGCAGCCATTCGTGATCACCCTTTGGGTTCGGTCGGTCAACCAATTACAAATCCAACTAACGGTAGCCCTGTCCAGCCCACATTTAACTAGCTTCGTTGCAAGAATGTCATGGGGAACTTTGTCAAAGGCCTTACTGAAATCGAGATATGCTACATCCACAGCACTCCCTTCATCTATCAAGCTAGTAACTCTATCATAAAAAGAGATAAGATTAGTCTGGCATGACTTATTTTTGAGAAATCCATGTTGACTTCTCGTGATTACCGCGTTGCTTTCTAAATGATTAGAAACTGACTGCTTAATGATCTGCTCCAGGATCTTTCCGGGTACTGATGTCAGGCTGACTGGGCGATAATTATTTGGGTCATCTTTTTTTCCCTTCTTGAAGATGGGGATAACATTTGCTCTCCTCCAATCTGCTGGAACTTCTCCTGTCCTCCAAGATTTCTCAAAAATTATAGCAAGCGGTTCCGAAATGACCTCTGCCAGCTCTTTTAATATCCTAGGATGCAATTCATCTGGCCCTGGAGACTTGAATTCATCCAATGCGGCCAGGTATTCCTGTACCACCTCTCTACTTATTATGTGCCTCATTTCCTCTGCTTCCTCCCCTGCTCCCCAACCGCCAGGTTGAGTGCTTGTATCCTTCTGGGAAAATACGGAGGCAAAGAAGGTGTTAAGTAGCTCTGCCTTTTCTCTCCCCCCTGTGAGTAATTCGCCATCTTCTCTGCGTAGCGACCCTACTGTCTCCTTCTTTTTCCTTTTGCTGTGGACATATTTAAAAAAACCCTTTTTATTGTTTTTAATGTCTCTGGCCAGCCTAAGCTCGTTCTGTGCTTTAGCCTTTCTGACTTCCTCCCTACATCTCCTAGCTACTTGCTTAAATTCTTCTTTGGTGGTTTCCCCCTTCTTCCATTTCCTATACATGTTTCTCTTAACTCTTAGCTCAGCTGAGAGTTCTTTAGTCAACCATTCTGGTTTCTTCAGATGCCTTCCATTTTTCCTCCTTAATGGCACTGTTTTAGACTGTGCCTTCAGTATCTCCTTTTTAAGGAACTCCCATGCCTCCTGAACTCCTTTCCCTTTCACTATTCCTGACCACGGAATTCCAGCCAGCAGCTCCCTAAGTTTACAGAAGTCCGCTTTTTTAAAATCTAAGATGAGTGTCTGGCTACCCTTATCTTCTCCTTCCCACTGAATGCTAAATTCCAACAGGGCATGGTCACTCCCCCCTAAGGATCCAACCACTTCTACCTCATTCACAAGGTCATCCCTGTTGGTCAAGACCAGATCTAGAATATTTGATCCCCTTGTGGCCTCTTCCACCTTCTGGACCATGAAGTTGTCTGCAAGACAAGCAAGAAACTTGCTGGACCTTGCTGTCTTGGCAGAGTTTGACTGCCAGCATATATCCGGGTAATTGAAATCTCCTATTATTACTGTATCCCTCCTCTTTGAATGTGCAGTCATTTGGTTGAGGAAGGCGTCATCCAAGTCCTCAGCCTGGGTTGGAGGTCTGTAGTAAACCCCCACCAGAATATCCCTATTGTTTCTCGCTGCCTTAATTCTTACCCAAATGCTCTCTACCTGGCTTTCTGGGTTTAAGTCCTGGATCTCTTCACAGGTGAAAACATCCTTGACATACAAGGCTACTCCTCCTCCTTTCTTGTTGGGTCTATTTTTACAAAACAGGCTATACCCCTCTATTCCTGTATTCCAATCATGAGACTCATCCCACCAGGTCTCAGTGATGCCTATCAAATCGTATTTATTTTCTTGTACTAGGAGTACAAGCTCATCCTGCTTGTTTCCCATACTCCTTGCATTAGTGTAGAGACACTTAAGTCCCTGGGCCCTTCCTGCAAGTCCTGTACTATTGATTCTACTCCTCCCGCCATTGGCCACTTGTACTACTTGTCCAGTATCATTTGGGCCTTTTACCCCTGTGTTCTCTGAGTCCTTGCCCTGAATAATATTGTCCCCCTCCCCAGTGGAACTTAGTTTAAAGACCTCTTAATCTTCCTTGCAAGACTGTTAGCAAAAACAACAATGGCAGGAAGAGATCACGAGTTTTATATGGGAAGGAAAAAAAACCAAGGATTGCCTATAGAAATCTTATAGACCACAAAGAAAGAGGCGGATGCAGCCTTCCTGACCTTAGATTATACTATCATGCTTTGGGAATTGGATAATAGATTGGATTAAATTAAAAAATGTAAGAACACTAACATTGGAGGGAGCAGATAATAGGTTGGGCTGACATTCCTATTTGTGGTACAACAAGGCAAAGATTGACAAAGAATTTATGAATCACTTCATAAGAGGATCATTATTGAAAATATGGACACAGACAAAGAAAAAATTATATAACAGAATACCACCATGGATATCTCCACAAGAAGCCTTCTACAGAAGATGGGCAGAGACGCAAAATAAATGGCTGATGTATAAAGAATTATTAGAAATTATGGAATCAACAACCCCGCAGATAAAATCAAGAGAAAAAGTAGAACACATGGGTTACAAGTTGGCTTGGTTCCCTTATAGACAACTCTATGAAAGATACAAAATAGATGCAAAACTAGAAGGGTTTAATATGAGGCAGACAGCAAATGAATTTGAGAAAATTATATTTGGTCAATCAGGTCATATCACAGCAAAATTTTATCGATATTTGTTAAAGTACGAATTAGAGGACCAAACAGTTAAAGAGACTATGATATCCTGGGCAACTATGATAGGTTACGTAATTGAACTAGACCAATGGGAGACATCGTGGAAATTAACATAAAAATTTACGTTAGCTCAGGATCTTAAAGAAAATTATATAAAGATGTTTTACAAATGGTACATAATGTCGGAGATGGTTTGACCAAACCTCCTGGGAAAATCCTTTTTAAAGTTAGTGTAAAGGTCATGTTGCTTTAATTGCTTTAACTGTTAAGTGCACCTGGGGAAAGAAATGTGGCTCAACCTGAGTTTGTGCTGAGTCAGGCTGATGAGCACCAGGGGCACTCAGTACAAGGGTTGGCCAGGATTGGCTAGGTGTCTGTATGAAGGAAGCACAATCCCAGCCAACAATGCACACATTTTTTGAGGTGTGTGTCTGCTGGGGGGCTTTGCTAGAGAGAGCAAGCTTGATATGCTGGATTGCCATCTGGTCTTTGTAAATACTGTATATGTGTTGTAACAAAGATTAAAGAGCCTCTATATTAGAAGATTGCAACTTGGAGTTGGTGAGTGTTACTGGCTTAGTGCTTGTGCTGCTAATGGTGTTCTCTGCTGCTAGGCATGCTTCCATAGCTGTGCATAGCTATCTCTGCTAATCTATGAGGAGTTTTTCCTTGACTGGCTATTTTTGCCTTTCCCCCCTCTTTTGTTTTTGGGGGACACATAACACCTGCCAAAATTTAAAAAAATGTACAATACACAACAAAACAAATGCTGGAAATGTCAGGAAAAAGTTGGAACATTCATACATATGTAGTGGAACTGCCAAAAAATTAACAAATGTTGGAAAGAGCTAAACAAAAATATGATGGAAATATTTAAAATTCAAATTTCTTTAAGACAAGAAATGTATCTGTTAAACATGGTACAAACTATAGACCCTAAAATTTCAAATAAATACTGGAGGAAATTATTATATCTTATTACTGCTGCCAGAATCTTAATTGCAAAAGGATGGAAAAACAAAGAAACCTCAACCATAGAACAATGGATGATGAAAATAATAGAAATGTGATTTTCATGCATTTTATTAAGAAATTTAGAATTTCTCTATGTACATACATCTTGGAAGTGGATGTGCTGGCAGTAGCTGACACACTGGGGAAGACTGAATATGACACACATCAAAATTGCTTTAGGCATCTAAACATTTATCTATTTCCATGAAAATGAAGGGAGATACCTCTTATATGGTGCTTCTTTTTTTAACTGATCAGCAGTAAGATTTTTTTTCAAAGTTGTTCTCAATATTTTCTGTACTAAGGTGCTGACATTGTGAAGCATGATGGAATCTACTCAAGGTATTTCACATCTTTCAAAGAAAATGGCCGATACAGCGTCAAAGTGAGTGTCCAAGGGAATGACAAGGTAGTCAGACGAGTCCGCAGACAAAGCCAAGCCATCTATGTTCCTGGTTATGTGGAAAATGGTGAGGATCGATTATGAAATAACATTGCTGAAAAAGTAAAATTGCAGCTAAATATCTGGAGAAATAATTATTATTCTAGAAATACAGGTTCCCTTTTTACCATTCCTCAGTGCCAGGACCCATACTGGGAACAAGCCAGGATATTAAATGAATTAATTCTCCTCCTTCTCACTGAGTAGGTCTTGATTTCACAAAGAATGCACATTTAGGACATTTCCGCACGAGGCTGTTATAGTGCTATGATTCCACTTCCAACATCCTATGGAATCCTGGGGTTTGCAGTTTTGGGAGGGGCCAGCTGGCCCCTCCCGAAACTGCAAACCCCAGGATTCCATAGGATGTTGAAAGTGGAATCATAGTGCTATAACAGCCTTGTGCGGAAATGGCTTTAGACATACGTGTCCTCATATCCACTCTCACATACAGGAATATAATCATTAATTTCTCTCCTACCATAGTGTAATCAGCCTTGTGCCTTCTAACTTAACGTGTCGACTTAAAGTGTCAGAAAACCAGTGAAACATTCCCCTAATTCATACAATTTTTAAAAAAATCACATCTCTGACTTTGCTATCTTGATGCATCTTATGCAACAAACTGCTTGCTGATTTATATCATCGCTCAGCACAGAGGAAGGTGGGGGAAAATGGCCATTCATCATAATCAGGCAAAGACCAGTTATTCAAAGTTTTTACTGTTAGCTTTCCTACTCAAAGAAGCTGTGATGAGCCACAAGAATGTGCCCAGCCACTACAACCTACTATAGCAGTTCTTGCTATGATCACAGCATCATTGGTTTGGGACAGACCCTGAAAGATCATTCATCTGAGTTCATAAAGATACAAAGGAAGAATTTTGTCCCTATGGAAGGCCAAAATATACAAGGGTTTTAGACATACATAAAGGTTCTGAATGTTCAAAAGAAAAACAGTATCATCACAATTGGTTCTGGAAAAAAAGCAGATAAGGAATTTTGCCAGCTTCTCAGTTAAGGATGCAAAGATTACAGACAGTTTTAGCAAGACTAGGTTAGATATCTGAGGAATAGAAGCAGGCCAAATAAGCTAGCAGAGTAGTAAGAAAGTCTGGAGGTTTGTAGCCACATAGTCTGATAAGTTTTCTTTTCGATACAACTTTTTCTCTTAGGTGTAATAAAGTTGAATGCACCAAAACCTGAACCTAGTGAGGATGAAATCCAAGCAAATCTAGGAAGTTTCAGCCGAACAGCATCAGGAGGCTCTTTCGTCGTGAGTGGAGTTCCTGCTGGAACTCCCCCAGATGTCTTCCCACCAAGTAAAATCACTGACCTTGAGGCAGAATTCAATGAGGATGATGAATTCATTTTGTCCTGGACAGCTCCTGGGAATGATTATGATTTAGGAAAAGGTAAGTGAAATGCTGTAACATGAGAGGACCTCTTCTTGGTTCTTCTGAAAAAAGAGATCTCTATTTCTGCATAATATGATAGAGATCCAGTCCTACATTCTATTTATACAAGCAATTCTATCCCTTTAACATCTTGGAGAAGTAATACACTTGTTCCTGTGGAGAGTTTCAGGTGGCACGTGGGTCTACAATGACTTATTTTCCCTGGGTTTTTGCAGGAAGAGTTGTGTACATTTTAGGCAACACATGATCCAGCCTGGACGTATGAAGACATGGGGGCTGTTGGGACTCACAGAGATGGACTTGGTAGTGCACATAACCTGCAGGTTGCATTTTACCCACGCTTGTTCTAGACTAAGGTGACATCAAGATCAGAGATATAGAAAAGGAAGAAAGGGAGAAGTGGAAGACAGGCACACAACAAGGGCATGTATCAGAAAGAACCTTTCAGATAGGTTTTGGGTCCTCTGAAAATTCACTATCAAAGAATGTTTTGATAATGTAAGGGAAATGAATCTATTTTGGATTTTAACAAAGAACTTTTAGTTCTAGGGAGAAAAGAGCACTTATCCATCTTTATTTCTTTTTCTTTTTTTAAAATGGGCACTCAAAGGACATTGTCCACATGTTCACTGAATGTTCATAGTTTTTAAGAATAGCCATTCTGGAGGTCTTCATTCCTTAATCTGTATGCTACACAATGTTAATCAAAGAACAAGAGTGACACACAAAGAAAAGGTATTATTTTCTGTCATTGACTTAACTGTCTTAGGTATGGACTATGTGTGTGCAAGGTTTTTTGCTGCTCTGTCCGTGTTTTTGTCCATGTTTAATCCCGATAACTCCATTATATTTGAGAGTGTACCTGAAAATGGACAGCAGAATCTTTAATGACATGCATAACAACCCATGAAAATTCTGTTTAGGCAGAGTGCAATTTTCACTTTAGTAAGCAAGTTTAAAGGAAGCATCTGGATTCTAATAGACACACGTTGTTTAATCCTGGGAGTGGGGTGCATTCTAATGGACGTGTATTGTCTACATGTTCTATTCCTTCTTTTGCAGCTGAAAGATATGAAATAAAAACAAGTGAAGATCCCTTGGAACTAAGAGATGCTGCCTTCAACAGTGCCACCTCTGTAAATACTCCTGGTCTGGTACCTGAAGATGCTGGGGTCAAGCAGTCCTTTCAATATAAGCCAGAGAACGTCTCCAAACAAAATGGCACCTCCATCTACTTTGCCATTCGTGCCATTGATGACAGCAACAACACTGGAGAAGCATCGAATATTGCAAGAGCGGTTCTGCTATTTGCTGCATTGCCTACTACTACTGCATTGCCTACTACTACTGCATTGCCTAATACTACGACTGGTCCAGCCAGCACTGTCAGCCCAGATAGCACATACATTCCTACTACTTCTAATAATGAAAAAAATGACAGCCCGTTAAATACTGTTGTCATAATGGTGATCATAGCATGTGCTGCTGTAATTAATTAACTAAAAAACTAACATTGTTAAAGCCACTTGTTTGAGTATGTAATTAAAGGGAGATAGTGGTATCCAAATTTATTTCAAAATGTATGTGTGGGATAGATTCTTCACCTGAGGTTCATCTTCCCATACTCCATCCTTCTAGACAGTGTTCTTCTTGGTTCAGCAATAGGTCCTTTCACGTGAGAGGCTAGAAGCCTGAGGAAGAGATCTTGTTATATGCTTTCACATCAACTCCAACTCAATGGCAACCCAATGGCAACCCAACTCAATGGCAACCCTGCCGTAGGGTATTCTTGGCAAGATTTATTTTAAAAAAGCTTGCCATTGCCTTTCTTTGAGGTGGAGAGAGAATGACTTCAGGGGGTTTCCATTCCTAAGTAAGGATTTGAAGTCTAATCTTCCTGAATCCTAGTCATCCACTCACAGACTAAAGACTGTAAAATCCAGGCCCCAATGAATGTGGACACATCCAGAATTAAACAGATAATCCTGATACTGCCACGTCTAATTGGACCTTAGTGTTAAGCCTCAGAAAGTCTTTCAAATGTCTCAGAGTGCTTCCTTGGGAAATTTATATCACTGAAGCCCAATTATGTTTCTAGGTTCTAAAATAAGATTTTTTTTTAAAAGGAAAGCTAAAGAAATAGGTTATTGATTCCCTTCATACAACCAATTCTAGTTGTTCTGTTCTTATAGATTGTAAAACTAAATAAATGAAATTGTAAGGGATAAACAATTAATTCTCTCTGCAAACAGTTAATTCTCTCTGCAGCTTGTAGTTATTTCTCTCTGTGTATGCAGTTAATACAATTGAACCTTGTGGGAATGGAATGTTTGCTGGCTCGCTTCTGCTGACTTAGCTTCGATACATCAGACTTGCAACATTTGAGAAAAGCTTATTGTAGTAAGAAACGAAACTGATGATCTTTGTGTAGCACATCTGTTCTTTCTCCTGAACAGGAGATAACACTGTACTAAAAAGGTATAAATGGCTGTGAACTCAATTAAAGGGAGACTCAGACTTTTGGAAGCAATTCTAGCCGAGACTCGCCAGCTAATAAAATAACTCTTTCCAAAATGAAGGGACTGATCTCTGTTATCTGCTTCAAAATGAATCCTAAGTACAGTTGCCTTCTTGTGATCATCTGCTGGAACTGCAGGCCTCCTGGAGAACTCTGAGAAAGTACACTGTTTGGTTTTCTTTAACCAGTCAGGAAAGATAATTGCATTTTATAAATCATATGAAGGTACTACCACGAGGATTCTCCATCTGCCTAGGGAAGAGGAGTAGGATGCAGTGTCCACCGTATGCAAGCATGGTATATGTGGCAGAAGAAACAATGGATGCTCCTCCTCTGGTGAGGAAAGAAGTGTTGACGATAGTTGGAGCCCCCATACACTGCTACTGCCCAGAAGCTGACTCAGCTGTATAGATTCGGTTACTTCCTCAAAGCCAGGACTTCCCTTTGGAGGGAGGAGTCTTTTCTTAATGTCACCCCTCTAATAAGGCTGGCTCTGAGGACCCATCCTGAATCAAAATGGGCTGTTGTAGCAGAAGTTTTTTTTTATGCCACCATTCTAATAAGAGGGACTTTGAGTATCCTTCCTGAATCAACTGTTTCCAAAGGTGATGTTTGGAGACTTCCGATCTATCTACTGACTTTAGATTATGTGTGCTCAGAATTCCTTATGCTTTACAACAGCTACACAAAATCATTTAGGGAAGTTATTCAGAATAAAATATTGTCAATTTGTGGTATCTTGATGTGATGTTTCTTGCTGCCCAGCCTGACACGTCTTGTGTACAGGTCTGCACAGCCTGGGAGATTTCTGGATCAGGCTGGGGCACACACACATAGACCTGCTTCTATCCTCCCCCCACCGGGAACTGCAGCACCCATTTCACTATTGTCTCCCTTTGGCCTCCTCCTACCAGACTGATCTCCCTCCCCTGCCTTCCTTAAACTCTGGCCCTTCCCAGCAATCAGAACAAGCAGACTTTTAATCCTAAAAGAAAGTGGTACTCTTGGTACAGATGTTGTAATGGTAGCTGTATAATCCCGTATGCAGAATGACACTCTGTGAGACTGCTTGTATAAAAACAGAAAGTTACATTTTACTGAAACACTGTTACTGTAACTTGTTTGTAACTAAATTTTTTTATACAGCACACCCCTTCTCTCTCTCTCTCATGATGCTCAGCTCATTTACTGTTAATTATTCACTCTATCTCTCAGCTCTCTAACGCAGCTTTTTTCTCTTTGTCCCTCACTGGACTCTTCTTCCCACTCCCTCCCTCCCGTGTCAGTTAAATTTCTGTCCCCCCGCTTAGTTCACCCCTCCCTTGAGCTCTCCAGGGTTCCATTTTACCAACCAATCATTTTAAACCACTCCTGGTCACTATGGAGGCTCGGATACAATGCCTTTCAGGTTTGGTCACACTTGACCTCTTGTGTCACATGATTTTAGGCAAGTTATGAAAGTCTGTGAACAATTTTGGGACACATGAGGGCAGCCAAGCTTGAAGACGGAGGCTTAGTCAGTAGCAAAAATCCAGAAATCCAGAAAGATGAATTCATCTGGTCTCAGATGGGCTTGTACCCCAACTGATAGACCACAAACATATAGTAGGAACATTCAGCATTATCTGAAGAAGCTAAGATAATGATTAACGTCAGGAGTAATTTTTACCAGTTTAGATAACTATAGCTTCATCTGGAGAGGGCCGATCTTTCCTTGTTTATTTTTGTTCTGATGACATGCAATCTCGATGATTGCAATGGCTTTACTTGGAGCTTTCCCTAATTCTCTACAAAAATTTCTACTGTTGCAGAATATGGCTATCACATATTGGTGATAGCTGGTAGTTGGTTCCCTTGCCACCAATTCTGTGCCAGTTGCACTCAAAGGCACCTCCCCAAACTGTAAGCCCCAGGATTCCATTGGATGTTGAAAGTGGAATAATAGCACTATCACAGTCTAGTGTGGAAATGGCCTCAGACTTTTTTACTTTGAATGCATCATGAGATCATCCGACTCAATGGAAAAGAAAATAATGCTTGGTAAAGTAGAATGCAGTCAAAAAGAGAAAGACCACGCCCTGCAGCCCATGCTTTCTCGATATATGTTGTGTCCCGGCAGCCCAAGTGCTGCTCCAGGGGCCCTTCCGGCCTAGATGCCCTAAACCAAAATGGTGAGAGGGCTGGAAGCCATGAAGCCCTATGAGGATAGCCTTAGAGAGCTGGGTATGTTTAGTCTGCAGAGAGGAGGTTAAGAGGGGACATGATAGCCATGTTTAAATCTTTGAAGGGATGCCATGTAGAGGAAGGAGAGGGCTTGTTTTTCTGCTGCTGCAGAGACCAGGACAAGGAGCAATGGATTCAAGCTGCAGGAAAGGAGATTCCACCTGAACCTCAGGAAGAACTTCCTGACAGTCAGGGCTGTCCGGCAATGGAATCTGCTGCCTTGGAGTGTAGTAGAGTCTCCTTCCTTGGAGGTTTTTAGGCAGAGGCTTGATAGCCATCTGTCGGGATTGATTTGAGGGTGTTCCTGCATGGCAGGGGGTTGGACTGGATGGCCTGTGTGGTCTCTTCCAACTCTACATTTCTATGATTCTATGATTCTATGATTACAGGTACAATGATTCAGTCAAGGAAGTCATGGCCCTGAGTTTGCAAGGTCTCATCCAGCGTGTTGATGTCTAGGGTTCATAGTGGTCTCTTATTCATAGGGTTACCATAAGTTGAAGGCAACTTGAAACAAATAGGGTATGGTTAAAGAGACTTCTTGCTAGCTCTTCACTGCTACAAAACAAAGGTTTTATTTCAAAACTTTAAAAGTTACAGTTCATTTCACATGGATGTCCAAAAATGAATAAAAAAGAGAAATTACAGAATCCTATGAAGAGTGTGTGTGGTGCATGCTTCAAACTTAAATGTATGTGTGTGTTTAAAAAAAGTTCAGGCAAATTAAAATAAAAAAAGATAAGATGATGGCTCTTTTTGCTTGACGTTCCCAACCTGCCATAGGGACAGGAGAAGGACAGGACTGGTTCCACACTTATGTATAACATCATCCTAGTCCTGTCCTTCTCTGGTCCCCAGGTGGCACAATCACCCCGCCATCCACTGCACACCTTTGCTTATCTGGTCTGTAGAGGCCCTGGAAGTGCAATGGCTGTCCCTCCTACCCCATTGAAGCTTGGGACAGTACCTGGTTGCACTGCAGAAGGGAGAGGCAGGACATTGCACTTCCTGGATCCAAAAGGCAGCTGGTGTGGAGAGGAGTGCTCCCATCGTGCTCCCTTCCTGGTAGAGCCGATGCTGGGACCCACACCGGATGTCTCCACGACAAAATAAGGTGCGGAATTTTGTCAATATCGATTGAAGTAAAAATGTTTTTTTTATTTAGTAAGAGTTATTGGGAGTAAAATATGCATAGAGATTGGGCTGTACACAGCTTAATGTTCTTTTGTTTTTATTATTTATTTGTGAATTTATTTGATTATTTTATCTCTTATTTCTGTAAGTATTTCTTCATATTTATTTATTCAAAAGTCATTTATTCACTGCCAAGACAACCAGAATCTCTAAATACTTCCTACAGGACTTGTCTGGTGTTCAAATATGGTAATACGTGCATGTAAACTGTGGTGTCCAGAACTGGACACAATATTGCAGCTGAGCTCTTACCAAATTACAATAGAATGGCACTACTGCTTCCCTTGGTCTGGACACTATGTCCTTGTTGATACAGCCCAGAATTTCACTGGTTTCTTTGGCTGATGCATCACACTGTTGACTCATGTTTAGCTTGTGATCTACTAAGACCCCTAGATCCTTTCCACATGTATTGCTTTCAAGCCAAGTGTCACCCATCATATATTTGTATATTTCATTTTTCATGCCTAGTTGCTGCTATTATTGTTGTTGTGTCTCTTCAAGTTGTTTCCAGCTTGGCATAGTACCATACATTTATCCCTGCTGAAATTAATTTTGTTAGTTTTGTTCTAGTTCTCCAACCTCTTAAGGTAAATTTGAATTCTCATTTTGTCCTCTGGAGCATTAGCTACCCACCTCCCTAGGCTGTCAGCCAATTACAAATCCACCTAACTATAGCACTGTCTAGCCCACAGTTCATCAGCTTGCCTGCAAGAGTATCATGGGAGGCCTGATCAAAGCTTTACTGAATTCAAGGTATACTATATTCACAGTACTCCCCTGATCTACTAAACACGTAACTCTATTGATGTTATGAAGCAGAAACTAAAAGTAGTCATTGTCTTATTGATCAAAGAAGGATATACTGCTGCCTGCTCTATTAAAAAGAGAGAGAGATAAAATTAGTTTGGAATAACTTGTTTTTGAGAAACTCACACTGGCTCTTAGGGCCTTTCCATACTACACTGTTATAGTGCCATTATTTCACTTTCAACATCTGATGGAATCCTGGGGTTTGTGGTTTAGGGAGGAGCATTTAGAATTCTCAGCCCAGATGGTTCTTTGGCCACAGTAAACTACAAACCCCAGAATTCCACAGGATGTGGAAAATGGAATAATAGCACTATAATAGTGTAGTGCGGAAAGGCCCTTAGTAATCACTGCATTTCTCTCTAACTCTAACTAACACAGACTAACTGATGTATTCTAGAACCTTTCCTGGTATTGATGTCAAACTGACTAGTTGATAGTTGTTCACGTCCTCTTTTTCTCCTGTCCCTCCAAGAATTCTCAAAGATTATTGATAGTGGCTCTGAGATTATTTCTGCATGTTATTTAGAACTCTTGGATGCAGCCAATCTGATCCTGAAGCCTTGAATTATTTAGAATAGTTAGGTATTCTTTTATACCTCTTTACCAATTTGGGGGTGTAGTCTCCTTCATACATGGTTTATTCTATTTGCACCAAGTAGAGCACTGTTTTCTTTTTGAGAGAAGACTGAGGCAAAGAAAATATTAAACAATTCAGACTTCTCTCTGTCCTAGTTAACACTTCACCATATTCTCTACACAGTGGTTCTACCATTTTTTCTTCCTCAGCTTGTGCCAAAGCAAAGCTTTAGCTTATCAGCTTTTCAGACTTTCCCCCTACAAGTATTGGCTATTTATTTGTATTCCTCATTAGTAGTTTTTTTCATTCTTCCAATTCTTGCACATCTCTTTTAAATCTCAGCTCATCTGAAAGTTCTTTGTACATCCACCAGAGTTTCTCCAAACACCTCCCACTTCTCTTCCTTCTGGAAATTATTTGCAGCTGTGCCTTCAATATTTCAAGTTTAAGAAACTCCCATGTAGCATGGACTCCCTTCCCCTTTGAGCATTTCTAACCATTGGATTTCACCCAGTATTTCACCTGATATTTCCTTAAGCTTACTAAAACTAGTTTTCTCAAAGTCCAGAGTAAGCATCTGGCTAAGCTTGGCTTCCTCCTTTCATCTGTGTAACAAATCCCATGAGGACAAAATCACTCCCACCTAAAGATCCCACTATTTCCATTCTACTGTCCAGTTCGTCTCTGTTGGTTAGGATCAAATCCAAAATAGTTGATCCTCTTGTTGCTTCATCTGTCTTTTCCACAATATTGTTAGCAAGACCAGTAGGGAGTTTGTTGGACCTTACATTCTTGACAGAGTATGACTTCCAACAAATATCAGGGAGGTGAAGTCTCCTGTTACTACTATCTCTCTCCTTTTTGAATATTTAATCATTTGTCTTAAGAAGGCATCGTTCAAATCCTCTGTCTAGATGCCTATATTGAGGTCAGTGTAGTTTCACTTCCCTTTAATTTTTTCTCAAATGCTCTCAACCTGATTTCCATAGTCTACTTCATGGACTCCTCACAGATAAACAAATCCTTGACTTACAATGCTACTCCTCCTCTTTTCCTGTTTGGAATATTTCCTTGTAATAGGTTATGCCCTTCCATTACTATGCTTCAATCATGAGGCTCATCCCACCAAGTTTCAGCATTGCCTATTAAAACATATTAACCCTTCTTGTGTTAAGACTTCATCTTGTTTATTTCCCATGCTCTATGAATTAATGCAGAGACATCTAAGATCATGGGTCATTCTCTCCAGTCAATTTCCTCCTGTTTTTTCCCCCTCTGCCATTCTTGGGTTCTTGTGCTTTTGGCTCATTTCCTTATGTACCATCTAGGCTATTGTCTCCAGTACTTGGTGCACCCTACTCTCTGGAATATTGTCGTCTTCCCCCATGTAACTCAGTTTAAAGCTCTCCTGAGGAGATCTACAAGACTCCTAGCAAATATTTTACTTCCAGCTCTGTAAGGCAGAACCTGTCTCTTGCTAGTTCTTTTTCATGAAAGTTCAGACTATGGTCCAAGAAGACAAATCTTTTTTGATAGCATCATCTGTGGGGCTGGATGTTTACTTCTAATATTTTTCTGCCTCTTCCTGGGCCATGTGCCTCAATAGGAAGGAGCGATGGAATAACAACCTGTGCTTCAGTGTCCTTTAACTTCCTCTTCAGAACCTCATAATCCCTTGCAATATGTTGAAAGATATATCTTACAGTATCATTTGTTCCATCATGGACCAGAAGGAAGAGGTAATGGTCAATGGCCTCATGAGTTTTGTCAGCCTCTTACATCATAGTCCTCTCTACTGGGAGACAGCATACCTCACAAGACATCTTATCAGGCCCACACACCACTACTTCTGTTCCTTGCAACAGAGAATAACCTACTACCACCACACTTCTCTTTTACTTCTGGAAATTTACATTAGCTGTTCCATACACAGAACCCTCCAAGGGCACCTCTATAATTTCAGAGTTCTGAGGCTCTTGTCTCTGATTGTGATTGTGAGGCACAGGAAAAGGGATAGCTGAGAATCAGTTCTGTACCCACAGGTTTGAAAGATGGTTTTGGACAGCTCTGCTTCCATGGCCATTTCCGCACTATGCTGTTTTAGTGCTATTATTCCACTTTCAATATCCTATGGAATCCTGGGCTTTGCAGTTTAGGGAGGGGTATTTAGAATTCCCAGCCAGATTGCTCTGTGGCCTCAGTAAACTACAAACCCCAGAATTTCACAGGATGTTGAAAGTGGAATAACAGCACTATGACAGTGTAGGGTGGAAATGGCCCCTGTGCCACATTCCTCCAAATGTCTTCCTGTGTTTTAGAATTGTCACCCTCCCTAGAGGCATCCCTTGTTCTTGTCCTTTTCTTGTCAAAAAAGTCTCCTCCTCTTTCAAAACAAAACACAAACAAAAAAACAACAACTTCATCCATAAGCTGAAGTGTAGATACATGGGTTTCAGATTCCTGCACTTTCCGCGGGCTTCAGATTGCTGTGCCTTCTCCTTCAACAGGGCAATCAACTTACAGTTGTTACAGGTACAATATGGCACATCCTCTGGCAAGAAAACAAACATGGCATGTATGTTGCAGGTCACTGCAACAACTCCATCACCATCCATATTTGTCATCATATATATATAGTGGCATAGCTTTCCAGACTTTCCCTTTAAAATCCCCTTTGAAATGCCCACAAAAATGTCTGTTTTTCTCTTCCAGTTTCCCAAAGTGCTATCTTCCATTGTCTTTGTACCTGCCTGTTTGTTTCTAATATTCTTTAGATGCTCATCTGATGTTATTACTGGTCAATATATAATGAAATGGCAGTGGAGAAATTAAACAATGCAAATTAGAACAGCATACTCAACTTCATGAGTCTCAATGCCAATTTATTCCAGACAAAAAGCAAACTATTCCTGCACTGATAGTGTATGTACAAAGTTTCTTTTCATTAAGTATGATCAATGGCATTAGGGAGTCCGTATGATGTATGTTATCCAATTATTCTCTTCAAGAACATAAGATACTTTCCAATTTTTGCCAAATGTATTAGGATTTTAGGAGACAGTAATTTGCAGCTAGTGTAAAA
Source organism: Ctenosaura bakeri (assembly GCA_948474755.1). Classification (NCBI taxonomy): domain Eukaryota; kingdom Metazoa; phylum Chordata; class Lepidosauria; order Squamata; family Iguanidae; genus Ctenosaura; species Ctenosaura bakeri. Next base: position 123,674 of record CAOLHI010002663.1, on the reverse strand, counting down.
TCAGTTGAGCTTGGAGGTCACTCTGGGGATATTTGCAGAAGAGAAGCTCCTAGTAGTGCTTATTCCTTGCCCTTGAACCATCAATAACAAATAGAATCAGAACCACTTTTCTATACAACATGGGATATTGAACTTTAGGTCTCTCTCCTCAAATAGACTATGTACAAAACCAATTATGGAGTACAAAACATAATTTTCAAACTTAACCACAACCACTGCCACCATCCTGCACAGGAGTTGCTTTTGGTGGAACATTTCTGATCCTAGTATTTTCTGGGGAAAGATGTTTAATGCTTTGTGGGGCATCTATTTCAGGTAATTTCCGCACTACACTGTTATAGTACTATTATTCCACTTTGAACATCTTATGGAATTCTGAGGTTTGTAGTTCACTGAGGCCAAAGAGCTCTCTGGCTACGAATTCTAAATCTCCCTCCCTAAACTATGAACCCCACAATTCCATAGGATGTTGGCAGTGGAATAATAGCACTATAACAGTGTAGTGCAGAAGTGGCCTAGAAGTAACATATTGAAGAATTCAGAGACTGTTTCTTAAATGATGCAGATAGGTGTAAGTAGCAAGAGGAGCTCCTTCTCCTTTGCAATTAGGTTTGGTTAAAACTGAATGGAAGAAGTTGCCTGCTTTGTACATTGAGTCAGAGGTCCTTTCCATACCATATCCCATTAGGGTTTTCTTCTGTTACATTCCCAGCATTGCTATTCGCATGATGGTAGCATGTAAGAAGCACTCTCTTCTGCAACCTTCTGTGTTTAGCAGATGAGTAGCAGTATTGCTGTTATTTCTGGTATGGCACCCTTGGTGAGGACACCCAGATATCACTTTGATATCAAACAACTTGGCCACAGCTGGATTGGCTCGCAGTTACCTCACTCCACATGTTTGCAAGTTCTCCAGACAAGCACAGACAGAGTGCGGCCGTTAATGGTTACATTCCATTCCTCATTGTAGCCAGCAACTCAAACCTCGCCTGCAGCTCCAGGGAACTTCCCGCCGCAAACGTCACAATAGCCACACGGCTTTCAGTTAAGTTACTCTTTTATGTTGGGCCATCAGCGTCCCAGCCACGCTATTGTCTTCAAGCACAAATCCAATCATGCTAAATTTGACTTTTCCAAATCCTTTGTCCAGCACCAAAAACTCCTTTTGTTCTCACCTGGCTCGCCATTGCCGGCAGGCACAACCTCCCTTATAAAAACCCCTCACTTTCAAACAGTCTTCGGATCACTTTGGACTGCCATCTCGCCTTGCTGCCGGTTGTCTAAGGGACTCCCCTCAGCGCCCCACACTGAGCTTTCTTCCCCGGAACCCCTCTTCTCTCCAGGACTATGAGACAGGTTGTATTGCCTTTCCCCAACAACCTCCGTTTCTCTTTCCAAGTTAGTTAGTTTATGTTTTGTCCTCTTTGTTTCTGTCTTTAATAAAGAATTGTCTATTATTTGGAAAACCTTGTCTAGCTGCTCTCTGACCTGCCGCTGTATACATTGGGTTAACAATCTCGTTACGTTACCCTGCCTGTCGTTAACCAAACAGTGTTCAGGCTAATTTCCCCAAATTCGGTATTTTAATTGGCAACCTGGGCCATGGGACCCCCCAATTCTCAGGGTAACATTGCCATCAGTGTTCCTTCCACACTATAGCATCCTTCACCACTCACTTTCCCCACCTTCACCCTGCCCTGATTGGTCAGGTTTCTATGGGTTTCTTTTGGAAGCCATACTAGTGCAGCGATGTTGTAACAGCGTGACATGTCAGTACACTATTGCAGTTTTGCTCTATAATGCTTAAAAATGTATTAAAAAATTAAAAAGTTTTAACTCAAAGGAGAAATTTAAAATAAGCAGGGTGAGGTGGTAGATTTCAAAGTTACCATGCCATGGGAGTAGCTGAGGCAGAGGCAAGCTGGGCACACCCACACCCCACCCACTCCTGAATCAAAGACAACAGGAAGCTCTATCAAGTACCATTACAGTACCACACTGAGCCAGCTGATGGGATTGAAGCACTAAAGGAGGCTCTTAATGGATTTTTCAAACAGGCATCAAAAAGGCAGACAGGTTTGCAGCAGTTCATGAGTGAGAGTGTGAGTGAAACACTGAAAAACTATTATCCTACTACAACATCTGGAGGAATTAGTTTATGTGCTGGAGTGCTTGAAGGGTTTTGAGTGAAAGAGAACAATTTTCAGAAACTTCATTTCCTGTGTTTCTAGTCTTGACACCTAATTTATCCAGTTTTCTTGGGGATCAATTACTGAAAAGTATAATGTATTAGTTGGCAAGGATATACCTATTTGTCTTCATGGGGAAAGTTCACTGAAAGAAGGCTGCCATCCAACTATTAATTGAACAGAGGGAGAAGTAACAGTATCACTCTGTTCTGCTCATACTTCACATGAAATCCTCTGTCCAGTTTTTAATGTTACAGTTTAGGAAAGAAATTGACAAGCTAAAAAATGTCCAGAAGAGGACAACCAAGATAGTGGAAGCTCTGAAAATCAAACTGTATGAGGAACAATTGAGGGAGCTGGGTATATTTAACCTGGAGAAGACAAAACTGAGAGTTGACACAACAGCTATCTTTAAACATCTGAAGAGTGGCTATGTAGAATATGGAGTGAATGTGTTTTCCGCTGTTCCAGAGGATTCAAATTACAAGAAAGGTGACTCTGAGGAAACACTAGGAAGAAATTCCTGACAGTAAGAATGGTTTGACAGTGGAATAGATTACCTTAAAAGGTGCTGTAATTTCCTTCATTGAGGATTTTTAAACAGATGTTAGATGGCCTTTAGAAGGTGCTTTGGAAATAGATTCCTGCATGGTAGAGAGATGGACTAGATTGCCCCTGCCAGTTTTGTGACTTGTGATATTGTCACTCTAGCCTGTCCAGACTGGCCAAGTGTATTAGGGCATAGCTATGGCTATTTTAATTACTGTGGACTGTGGAAATTCATACTTTTGTGGGTTGTAGACAATCCTTATTTCATTTTTCCTCTTGCCCAATACAACTAAAGGGAAACTGATCACCTTTCCAAGATTTTTTAAAAAAATATCTTTATAGAAGTATATCACTATTATGGTGTTACTACTAGGTGCTGTGGTATTACTGTGTGTTTTCTTATGTCATCCCTGTGTGAAATAAGGTATTGGAGGGGGGTGAGTATGGGAAAAGGAGAACATATTTATGGGGTGGATGGGAGTTGATCTTGTGTCAAGGATAAAACTCAGCCATATCACAGTAGCAATTTATAGCAGTACTGATAAAGTTCAAGAGAATTTTTTTTTAAGTTTGAAGCAATAATAATAAAGTTTTAAAGACTTTCACTGTCATCCTGTTAAGTATTTGTCATTGTAAACTGACTTACGAAAACCAGCTTGGTGTACTGGCTTGAACATTGGACTAAACCTTGGAGACAAGGGTTCAATTCCCCTCTTGGCCATGGAAACCACTGAGTGACCTTGGGTACTTCACACAGGCCCTTTTCACAGGGCATTTGCCATGAGAAAGGGCCCCTCGAGCATCATGCGAATGTGAGGAGCAAGCCACACAACGCACTCACAATCGTGTGACGGTCCAGGGCCTGGCAGGCACTGCTCGTGCACTTTTTCATTTTTGGTTGTGAGCCAAAAATGATGCATGATCGCACATTGTTCCTGGGCCCCGTGCACACTTGCCGTGTGTGCGGAGCTCCGGAGCCACAGTGCTCGTGACTTCCTGCCCCAGTGCAGCCTGGGAAACTCCTAGGCTGCACTGTGGAAGGAAGAGGAGGGGCTCTTGCATGAGCAGGCAGCAGATGTGGAGTTGAAGGAACCAGGACACAAGAGCCTCTTGCTAGAGGCTGCTCACGTGATCCCTGCACCCCAGCTCCACAAAAAGGTGAGTTGAGGAAAGGACCACACTCTCAGCCCCCAGAAAACCCCATGATAGGTTCATCTTAGTGTCACTGTAAGTTAAAAATGACTTGAAAGCACACAACAACCTCAACCTGACTTGTGAACCTGTGAAGGTGAACTGCAATGTTAACAGATGCTCATATTCTCAGGAGGGGAGTAGACATCTCTGGGATTGTTGAACAAATAGAACCAAATCATGGCCATTGTGCCCTGGGTCCCATTGTTCCATGGGCATCAGATTTTCTATGGGACGTATTGTGCAATGGGAACACCCGTTGCTCAGCAGGATATTGCATAGGACAACCATCATCTTAATTTACCAGAATGGTAAATCCAAGCTGTATCCCAAAAGGACTCACTATTGTGCATAGAAAACCTGTTGACTCAGCAGGATACAGCCAAGCCATCATTAATGGAAGAAACAAATCCAAGTGTATTTGCCAGAGGCTCTACTTGATGGATGCAATAAAAATACCATTCTTGATTCAGAGCTGTCAAGCTCTAAGCTGTCATATGGTGAGTCAAACAATGTCATGTTGTGCAAGAACCTGTGATGTTGCCAAAGAAATGTGGGGCCTGCATTATCATGGTCTTTTCTTACAGATGGCTTCTTGAAGTGATGCAATGTAGCAGTCACTGTTCATTGTTGTCCCATGCTCGAGGACATCAAACATCATGCTCGAGGACATCACCTCCTTGTCATCACAGAACACATTCAAGCATAATCTTCTGTGCTGAGCACTAGCTTTTGAATTTCTTTGGTCTAAAGGAGGTGAAGTGCTGTGACTCCATGAATTGATTCTTGGTCTCTGGGTCATACAGGTATGTTCATGTCTCATCACCTGTGCAAACATTCCCCAAAAAGGAGTCCTCATAGGCTTCAAATGCTGCCAGCAGTTCTGAACACACTTCTCTTTCAAATCAGCCATTAATTTATGAGGAATCCATTTGGTGCACACTTTCCTGTACTCAACATTGTGGATAATCTGCTTGACAGTACTATGACCACAGCCAAGTTCCTCAACAATTCCCCAGGCAGTTATACACCAGCTGCATGAATTATATTGTCTACCCTATTGTGGTTTTCATTGGTGACTGGTGTCAACGGCCTTCCACTGCGTGTTTTGTCTTCAGCACTGGTTTTGCCTTCTTTAAACTTTTTCACCATTCTTCATACATTATTCTCATCAATTGTCACCTCACTATACCCATATCTGAGCTTTCTGTGGTTTCAGGCAGCAGTATATCCTTCTTTGATCAATAAGACAATGACTACTTTTAGTTTCTGCTTCATAATCATGGTTACACAACACCTAGAAACAGAGAAATTACGTCTTTCATACTTTAAGAATTACTTTATCTGGTGAAGTAATAGCATCACATTTGAATTAATAGTTTCAGAGAAAAAGACATACAGGCATCACTTTCAATACAACCCCAGGTACTGATTGCTGACAGTACATGAGAATAATAATAATATCTTGGGGAAAGATGCTTGGGTTCCAATAAATGAACTATTTAAATTAACACAAAAATGGGTGAAAGCTGACAACTTAGACAATTTTTTAGAAATGGGACTGTACAAGTTGAGTAAGAGCTGGGATATCACTGTATATCACTTCTTGTATCAGAGGTGCTGTGTGGTTGTTTGTCAGCACAAGTGGGAGGGATCATGTCCTGCTGGTAGATGTCCCAGAGCCAACTGCCAGGTCATTCTGTCAAATTATGATCCTTTAGTCTGAATTACAACTTTTATTGATAATGAACTCTTATGCATGAGAAGGTTGGATTTGCAATAAGCTTTCAATTCAGTAGTGATTTAAAAGATTTTAAGAAGACTAGAAAAATAAAGAGGGCTTGAAATCATATCGCATCACATTGGCTCTTTCTGATTTTTATAAGAAAGAAATTAATTGATCTAAGATTCATACTGCAACCGGTTGTCATTGCAGAATAGTGTTTGTTTAAATAAATAACTAAGAGTTTCTGGTACAGTTTAACTTTGGCAGCCTGTTCTGGCTATTAGATTATTTGTTCCAATATGGCTGCTAAAAAAATTAATATCCTTTTCTATCTAAATGGTTTTACAAAAGTGTACATGTACAGAAGGCTGTTACTTGAGGACAACCATTCTACTAGACAGAATGAAACATTCAGTTAAGGCAGAAAACTGGGGTGGGGGTGGTAACAGAGAAGAAGTGACAAGTGATGGCAAGGTGCTGGAAGTCAGGGCTGTTACATGTGCCACATAGTTTGTTTTCCAAGCCCTCAGCTAGTCTGCTGTCTTCAAATGTTCTCCTGTTGCCAGTAAAAATTCAATTTCTAGTGCAGCCAGACTCTTTATGGAGAATGGAATGGGGACAGTATCCCATCCTTCAACTCTGACAGCAAAATTTTGTGGCTGGCTCAGTTGTCACTGTTGGTTTTGGACCATGAGAAGACATATTCTAATAAATACTTGTGGTCTATTCTTTATCTTGCAGCTGAAAAAATATGAAATAAAAATGAGTGAAAACCCTTTGGAATGAAGAAATGCCACCTTCAATAGTGCCACCTCTTTGAACACATCTGGCCTGATACCTGAAGAAACTGATGTCAGACTGTCCTTTCCATATTAGCCAGAGAACCTCATAAAAGAAAATGGCACCTCCATCTATTTTTCCATCTATGCTGTTGATAGCAGGAACAATGTTGGAGAAGCATTTAGTACAGCAAGAGTGGTTCTGCTTTTTGCTATTTTGCCTAGTACTCCCATTGATTCTGGTGAAACTACTTTACTCAGTTCAGTTGATAAACATACAGGTCCCTGAAGTTCATCATACACACACATGACTTCTGATGTAAAAACCACTTACCCAACTGCTCCTGATAATGAAAGAAATAACAGTGTGCTAAATATGGTTATCATAATTGTCATCATAGTATGTCTTGCTACAATTATTATTTGTGCCATTCTTAGCATAACAATATGTGTTTTAAATAAACAAAATACCCCAGACATCCTGAGACTGGAATGTAATATAATCATCATGGATGAAATTGCTTCCCAGTGGTACTTAGTGAGTGAGCATTCAGATGTATTATCCCATTCCACATGTCTGTGGTTCAAAATAACCACAACAGCATCAGAGCCATTTGTTAAACCAGGGCCTACTCTTGGGACCCCATGTGCTGTTGCAAAAGGGATGTGTGAGATGAGGTGCTAAACCTGCTGAGATATAACAACAAGTTAACACTCTCTTCACCTCCTGATACGATGTTGAAATTACATTGATCCATGCAGTTTTCTCTTTTGAGCTGCTCTAGTTCTGAGTGAGCTGTGATTGGAGAAAAAGCTCAAGGGAAAGAGCACAAGTTGCAAAAATCAGGTGCTATGAATGCAGAAGATTCCAGAATGCTGGAATTAAACAGCTAGGCCCAACACTCTTACAGAGGCAGATCTAGGGTGGGGCAACTGGGGTGCATGCCCTGGTCACCAATGTTAGGAGGGCACAAAAAAGAGGAATCCCCCTGCCTGCCCTCTACCATCACTTGCCCCGCCCACCTCCGCCCGCTGTTCACCTCACCCCACTGCTGCTCACCCCATCCACTTCTGCCCACCCTATCCACTCCCCCATTTGCCACTGCTTACCCCCACTTCTGCCACTTGCCCCACCCACTTCCGCCCACCACACCTCCTGTCCATCTCTCTTGCCTTCCTCCACCCACTGCCTTTGCCCCACCCACTTCTGTCTGCTGTTTGCCTTGCCCACCTCTACTCACCCTGCCCCCTTGCCCTGGGCACTGTTAAGCTTCCGTACACCACTGCACCCCTACATTTAGTTGGTGCTGAATGTTAAATCTCAGTAAGACTTTCAGTAGACTGTCTGGGAATATCTCCTTGGAAATGGAGATCTCTCAAATCAGATTATGATTCTAGATTCTAAAAACAGTTATAAATAAAGAAGAAATGAAAAGAGAATTACTGTTTTCTTTTGTATAGTTTAGTTTGCTGGATTTTTACAGGTTTTAAAGTAGGATAGGCCAATCAAATCCTCGAATCCTCGAATCCTTGGCAAGGATTTGAGACTCGTCAATCCGAATCCCTGCGCCAAAATAGGCAAATTGAATCTTTCGAATCCACCAACCAAATAGTTTGTTGGTGACCCGGACGCCTGAAAACCTGGGCGACCAGACACACTAGAGAAGATGGCAAGTAGGTGAGTTTTTTCCCTTGAAATAATAATGGCCTTTGCTAAGAATTTCAGAAATTACATCTGGGATTGTATTCTAATATATTTAAATTGAACATGTAATATTTAAGTTCAGCACTATTTTCTGTGCTGAAAATCAATGGCATGTATAAATGCTGGGGTCAGTGGGTCTGACTCCTATCAGCAGTAGTGGGGCAGAGGGCAAGGTCACACAATCTCATCCAGTGATTGCTAGATGTAGGTCCATGTACCTCCTTCCACAAGGCCAGGGCCTAGTTATAAACCTATAGCAAGAAAAGGATGAGAAGTGAAATGTCTGTCATGGTTTCTCATGAGCCACATGACAAATCACATGTAGCAGAAAGGAAAAATTGTTTTTAAAAATTGGCACCTCTAGGGCCCACCAAAGGCTTGATTGGCTGAAAGGTACAGTCTTCTTGAGATTTCAAGGACAGCAGAAAAATTCCTTTGCATAGCTCCCTTGCAAAGCTCTTTCATAAACAATTGTGGGGTTTGGAGTTTTACAAGGTGTCATAGCTTTCTCTGCCAAAGTGTGCAGGTGCATCATCAAACTACAAACCCCAGGATGCCATAAGGAGCTATGCAAAGAAAATCTAGTTTTGACCTGGATTATCTCTGTATTGTAGTATGTGGCCCTGTTTACACAGGCAGGAAAATGTGGGATTAATCCACATTTTCCTGCCTGTGTAGAAAGGGCCTTCATGTCATTTTCAATCTAGGGAGATCCTGAGGCAAAACGATTACAACTATCCTGGCCAGATTTCTTCAGAGGCAGGTTTGCCTTTGCCTAGGCTTTTGTTAAGGCTGAGAGGGTGTGTGTTGCCCAAGATTCTTTCCCCTTCTTTCTCTTGCCTTTTAAACCCTTTTTTAAAAAAGGATTCGAAAGATTTGAGATTCATGAGATTCATGGATTCCCAGAAACTTCCAGGGATTCGGATCCGGATTCAGATTCGGAAAATGCTGGATTCGTCCCATCCCTAAATAAAATAAATGAAACTAATTTCATGACTTATTTGGCTTCTAGTTTTTATTTATTGGAATTGTGGCTGTCCTAGTTTTGTTTATGCAGTCAGAGACCAGAATCACACTTTATAAATGATATTAAGTTATGAAAATTAGTGTCTCTGTGTTGAACCCCTCATTTCTCCTCTATAATATTCAGTAACACGTCCCCTGCTTCTGTATTCTATTGCATTATGTGTGATATTTAGTGAATAATTTTGAATTAGATAAATTGTTTTTTCCCCATGCATCAATAAAGTGGTCTACATAGTAAACACACCATACTATTATGGATTTCCACCACTCATGTGCAGCAGCTAGATTGGGGTGGGAAAATAAAAGACCATAATGACATCACAATCCAGGACAAGGATTTCTATATACAATATTGAGAGAAAGAAAGAACTCTGGATGAGAGGTACCAATTTTAGTAGCAGATCCATGTACTTGTGATACTTCTATGTCATTTCTAATAGCTTCATTAAATCATGAGTTGTTGCACCATCAAATAAGCATTTCAGATGCACCACAACATACCAACCAAAATACCAATATGAGGCATTGGTATTGTGCCATTACAAAAAATATCATGCCAAGGCAGGAGGTTTGGTTGATTGTTGCGGATGTTTCTACCTAAAATTTTATTTCTTATTTTTGAGATAAACAGTGGTGGAGCTTGGAATGCATGGAGGGGGGAGGGGCCACATGCACGCGAGCGGGGTCATGGTGCATGGGAGAATGGCTGAGTCACATGGGGACATGGCCATGGCACGCAGGGGCGTGGCTATGAGCCAGGATGCCCCCAAAACATTGCTGCCTGGGGCGAACCACCTGCATTGCCCCCCTCCCTATGCGACTGGGTATAGATGTCAACGTTATATATGGAAGTATGGTATTTTACTTAGCAACAGAGATAGTTTAGAGAGAAGGGAAAGAAAATTTATTATAGGAACTCCATTTAGAAAGATGAAGTTAAACCTATGGTATTATGCGTGTGAGTGAAGATGTCAATGATGCAGAAAGAAGTGAAGTTTTCCAGTGAATATCAGTTCAGACAAGATAAAGAAAGGTATGTCCAAATGGAGGCATGCAGGTATGTTATTGTTAATGCAGATGAATAGCACTCAGCCTTCACTAAAATAATGGCAAAAAGACAAGAAGAATAAAAAAAAAGGCACAAAGAGAAAACAATTGGGTACTTGCTGGCATGTCACCCTGTTTTGTGACCCTGTTTTATTGGAGCGTAAATGACAAGAAAAATAAAGTGCATTTTGTGTGGGGCAGTCTTTTCTCCTTCAGATATCATAAACTACATTATTTGTCAAGCAACATCAAGAGTACTGTGCCTTGCCCACTAAAAGCCATATCTCGCTCATGTAGTTAACCTTTATCATTGAAGATCAGCTACATGCTCTCTTTCCAGAATGTGTATAACTTAACTGAAGAGAAATATTTTCACAAAATAATATACAGTGGAGGGAGAGTGATTCCATCTTGGCTTGGACCTGCCCGCTTTTATCTTCCTTTCAGGTATTTAAAATCAAGTCTTAGGAAGTCATGCTGTTTGAAATGGTCAGCAGACTAATTCAATAAATTGATCTATCAATCTGTCTTAGGAAGTCAAGCAAGATTTGGCTGTACAGTTGTTGTTTTTTTTCTAGGCAGGAAACATACTCTGGGCCTAGTCTGGGAGTTTTGCTCTCAAGGAAGTAAGTTAAAGGGAATTTCTCCTTCCAGTCATGTCTGTGGGTCAAGAATGCTCTTTAGACTTTAGAGAGCACTGTGGTGTGTTTGCATGCATGTAAGAATGCAGCTTTCCTGCTTATCTGCCTAATTTGTCTAATCTGACAATTGAAGGAGATTCCAAGGAGAGTGAGTAAAAGGCTGGAGGTTGAAGGGAGTGGTGTTCACCAGGGCTGGGTTGAAAAGTCCTCTATGGATGCTTTTCTTTGGGACTCAGTCAATTCATTAGGTTGGGAGTGTTTAATTAGGGAGCTCAGCTGTGCAGTGGGTCTATACTAATGTGGACATAGCAAAATCTAAGCCAGAAACTGATTGAATCATGGGGATCCCAATAGGAACTGAAGGTTCCTCATCAGTATGGGTGGTAGTCAACAAGGTGTGACACTATGGTCCTTTTTGTAACTCACCTATTTTTGGTGCTGGGGTGTGGCGCTCGCGCAAGCAGCCTCCGGAGAGAGGCTCTCACTTCCCTGCTTCTTCGGCTCTGCACGAGCTTCCTGCTCGTGCGAGAGCCCCACCTCTTCCTTTCGCAGTGAAGCCTGGGACCTTCCCAGGCTGCACTGAGACAGGAAGCATGACTGGCCCAGCTTCCGAGGCACCGCATGCAAGGTAAGTGTGCGCGGGGCCCCAGAGCGATGCGTGACCACGCAGCATTTTTAGCTTCAAGCTGAAAACGAAAAAATGTGTGAGCGGTCCCTGCCAGGCCCTGGAGCGTCGCGCAGCTGTGAGTGCGTCATGTGGACCGCTCCTCACATGTGCACGATGCTCAAGGGGCCCTTTTGCATCGAAAATGCCGTGCGAAAAGGGCCTATATTTGAGACTGCCATAGAGGGCTGGTTCATAGGCAAGCATGAAAATATTAGAATGTTGGGTTATGTTACTTGTATAAAGGTCTTTGAGGTGCCTGGTGCCTGCTATATGTCTTGAAGTGAGGAATCTGGACCCACAATAAATGTGTGGCAGATGACACAATGGTTATAGTAGATTTTGAAAGCAACTGAGAAATATATGCAATGGCAATACCCCATTGGAGCTCATTGTTTTCGCTGCAACACAAGCTTTTATCTTCCCAGAATTTTAAAAGTATTTGCATGTATTAATGCTTGTTTTAATGTGTTGCTTATGGGTTTTTTTTTTGGTTTTTTTTTTGAAGTTTGTCTTGTTATGTAACTGCTCCCTCCCTGAAAAGCCTTGTGGAAGGGCAGTATAGAAATACTGGAAATCAGCGAGGAAATGTTGAATTATATAGATAACAGGAAAGCAATGCAGCATGGAATGGCATGAGATTTGAATCAATGTCACAAAATAATTTGGACTGGGTCAGGGGTAAGAGGAGAGCATAGGAACTTCCCAATTCCCCAAGTTGCTTACTGTCGATCCAGCCCAGATTTATATTGTAAATCCAGATATACAGTTCACATTCGCCACTGCTTCTGCTCCACAATATCTTTCACAATGGTTCCCACATACTCAGTATGCATCATTGACAGAAATGGTGATGAATGCCCAGAAAAGTTAGAAAATACTAGCCTTTCAATTATCTTAAACAGAAATCACTTCTATGTGGGAGATACTTTGTCCCCTCATCTGCAAGTGTATAGTTTGCACATAAAAGGTGTGTGTGTGTGTGTGTGTGACAAGATGGGTTTCAGAAAGTCCCAATTAGTGATGGATTCATACCTCACAGGATATATGGTAAAATAAACAGATGTGCATTTGTCATGTTACGATGTATATGGATGGGAGTCACTTTGTTTTGTTTTGCATATGAAATAAAAACAATTGAAATTCACCTGGAATTGAAACAGCCCTGCAAAAGTGGCATCCAGAAACAAGTCCTGCTCAGCATGTCAGCAGGTTGCTGGTTGTATGGAAATGAAAAGTAAGTTCTAATTACTTATTTCATTGCATCCTCCCCCAGTCTGCTTATATTCCTGTTGGAGTTGTGGAGGGTGCTTGGATATTCTGTCAGATGAGTATCAGAAGCAGAAATTCACAGGAAATGGACAGCCGTTTTATATGAGAAAACCTGCAGGGTTTATAACTGTCAAAGCCCAAGGTAGCTATAACACCTTGCAACAACTCCTCTAAAATGTGAAATCTGGGTCTAGAAAGCAAGCAGGTGAGGCGGGGCAGCAAGTTGATCAACAGGGAGCCCAAGCACAGCCCAAAACAATGCACAGCCCAAGTGCAATACTGTGACTGTACTGCTGAGCCAACAGTTAGGATAATAGTCAAAATGACTGATCACCCTTTACTATGAATCACTGGAGAAACTGTCGTATGACAGAGGGGATTCAAGTTCTTAAACAAAGGTGAAGAAGTAATAGGCTGTCCAAAATCTAAAATTCAATCCAGCTGTAGACAGATTTCATGATCTGATGATCAAGAATAGGTCAGATGCCTTCCAGAACTGCAAGAGGGAGGAGGAGGAGAAGGAGGAAGAGAGGAGAGCGGGGGAATCAGACTCCCCACATACCAAGCCAAGGAAGAAGAGGCAACCCTGTAAAGGAGGAAAGAGAGTTAAAGGTTACGGTGCAGAAGAAAAAGACTTTCTGAAAATTGAGCCAAAACATACAACATGCACCTGTAAAAGAAGCTCAGTAAACAAATTAAGATTTATGTGTGTGTTAATGTTTTAGTGTGATTCATAATTGGGACAAAAACACATCTGACAAGTGCTTCAGACCTCATGACTGTCTCTCTGTCTCTACTGTTGAATGAGATCTGGCAGCAATTCTTATTGTGATACCATTGCCAACACATTTAGAAAAGCCTGGTTATTTAAATCTGTCTGTATTTGGATACTGGACTGAAGTAGATTTAGGCATTTTATGGATGACATTTATTGACAGAAGAAACTAGGACATTCTAATCCTCTTGTTTCTGCTTTATCTCTCAGCGGTTTTGATACCATCAGTCATCATAACCTTCTAGATTGGCTCAGGGGACTGGGTTGGATTGGCAGAGCTGCACTTTAATTGTTCTTTTGACTATAGGACAAATTACAGAAAGGGTGTTGGGGCATTCATCCCCTTTCCAATATATGAAGCTGTTGGGAGTGATCATCCAGAAATCTGCAACAAAGTGCCATCAGTAACTTGAACTTTTCTGCTCTGCCACATATGAGTCAGGTGTGCCCCTGCAGGTTCTGGACTACTGCTCGGGTGTGGTGGTGAGCTGGATGAGCCATCAACTGATGCTGAATCCTGGCAGGCATTAGTGTATCCCACAATGAGAAGAGAGATGGAATACCTATTCTGGATGTGATTGCACTCTTCTGATCTGGATCCATCAGTGCTACTGGAGGATACTTCAGTGACTTGGAGTTCCTTTTATTAGCTTCAGCTGATATAATTGTGGGCATGCCTGGACAGACAGAGCTTGCTACAGCCATCTGAGCACTGAGAATCTCCAGGCTGGAATACTGGAATGTGATCTGTATGGGGCTGCCCTTAAGTTTGCTTAGAGCAGTTTGCTTCTACCGGTCTTCTGAAGAAGAAAGGATAATGGACTTCATTTACAAACTTTTAAGGGTTAATCTTCTCCCTATACTTCCAAGTTTGTTAATTTATACAGGCCCAAAAACCTAGAACCTTATAACTGTCAGACTGGCTTCTTTTTTGCATTGTACTCATCTGAAAAAGCTAGTGGTTCCAGACATTCCCTAGGGTCAACATAGTCATGACATCCATAGTGGGGAATGTTTGTCCTTCTGAGATTTGACATGCTCTAACAATTTTTAATTTTAGCACATGGAATACATTTAAAACTTAGCCAATTAGGCAAGCCTGTACTGTCCAACCTATCCTCTATTTCATAGGCAACATGAATATTGTATTTTAATGCTGTCATTTGTCTAAATTGCATGCTTTGTTATTATTAAACATTGCTTTGAAATCTTTGAATCTAAGCCTTTTAAAATTTCTTTTCAAGTAATAGTAACAAAATACTGTGCCCTTATTTTTACAAACATTTTGTGAAGAAAGGAGTCAAAACTTTTTAGCATAGTCACAGAGTGCATGTAGGCCATCTTCCCTTTGGATGAAAATAATGTGTTGTTGTTGTTGTTGTTAGCTTTAGTATCATTTTTAAAAACTGCTTTCTTATTCTTCTGTCTCTCACTTCCAGGTATATTCCATTTCTCAGTATAGCTTCCTTGAATATCTGAATAAACAGAAAGAGAGAGAGAAAAATACACATGTATCCTTTAACTATCTCAAATTAGCAGGCATAATCCCCATTAATCCTCTGACTTCCTGTTTTTCAGCTCCTTTTAAAATGTCCCAGTTTGGCCCTTTCCGCACCAGGCAATTAGAACGGGGCAGTGCGTCCTCTCACAGAGGTCGTCTGCACCTTGGAGTGGACTAGAAGTGGACTACTTACCGGAGATTCACACCTCAGTCCGCTCCAAAATGACCCCAAGTGGTCCTCCAGCATGTTTTCTAAAGACCACAAAAAAACGGTCTTTATTTTCCTGGAACGTGCCATTGCGTTCCTGCTCCCTTGTGCAGATTCGCAGGCTCAAACCAATGTGAGCCTGTGATCCGCAGAGGGCAGGCTTTAGGTGTGGTGAGCTTCAGCGGTTGGTCGGGACCCACAAAATGGAAGCCACCATTTTGGAAGCTGGAAGCCGCGATTTTGAAAGCCAGAAGCTGCCATTTTGGAAGCCAGAGCAGTGCGGATCGCACTGCTCCGATTCATCCTGGACCAAGGAGGAGCCCTGCGGAAGGGCTTCAGGGACAGTCTGCATTGCTTTGGACCCCAGAAGAAGCGGTAGGTAATGGCATGGAGCGATTCCCTCGCCTCGTGCGGAAAGGGCGTAAGTCTCTCCTCCTCCCACTTTATTCTCAGCTTACTTTAGTTGCTACAAACTGTGCTCAAACTGCAAAAATAATTGCATTCCATTAACTCAGCAGTGAGGAGCGGACAGGAGGGGAAAGAATATTGTCCTTTCTGGTAGGCACAGGCAAAAACAAACAGCTGCAGCCCCTGCTGCCTCCTTCATTGATAACTTTTCCCATCCTGACCACACCCCAATGTTGCTTTTTTGTATGTGTCCCAGTTTTTGTCTATGGAATGTTGGAAGGTATGGATTCACTTTCTCAGGATATACTGCTGGTAACACCAGGCCTGGTATGCATTTCTCCCCTCAAGGGATGCTTGTCTCTAAAGCAAATCAGAAGTTCATTGCTACTGTAATTACCTTTTTATCACATTGGGAAATGTTTCCATTGCATATATGATACGCAAATAGATGTTAGAAACTTCTGCCATGATTCACTTTCAGCTTCTTGGGAAGTGTTTACAATGCTGGCATGGTAAGAACCAAATTAAGTTTTTTTTCACCTGAGTTAATTTTTTCCCTAAGATGTTAAAATGTAAGCAAAGGTATAAGCAACGTCAATCAATAACTGAATTCCCTTTATAAAACATAGCAGGGATTTCGTTTATATGTAGAAAAAAGATCTTTTGTGTGTTGAATAATGATTATGAACAATTGAGTCAATTCTTCTAAAGAAAACAGTTAAACCTTAACCTCACTTCAAGTGGATCCCTAGAAATTGTTAGAGCACCAGGGGCGCTAGTAGCTGCTTAGCAGGCTAAGGCCCTTTTCACATAGCATTTTCACATGGCATTTTCCATGCGAAAGAGGGCCTGGAGTGCCGCGCGATTGTGAGGAGCGATCTGCACAACACACCCACAACCACACGACATTCTAGGGGCCGACAGGGGCCAATTGCGCATCCTTTCATTTTCATCTAAAAGCCGAAAATGGTGCACGATTGCACAATTGTGCATTGCTCCCGGGCCCCACATGCACTTATCTGGTGTGCGGAGCCTCTGGAGCTGGACTGGTCATGCTTCCTGCCCCAGTGCAGCCTGGGAAGGTCCCAGGTTGCACTGCGGAAGGAAAAGGCAGGGCTCTCGTGCGAGCAGGCAGCTTGTGCAGAGCTGAAGCAGCAGGGAAGTGAGAGCCTCTCGCCAGAGGCTGCTCGCACAATCCCAGCACCAGAAAAAGGTAAGGTGCGGAAAGGGCCATAGTGTATGGATGGTTGCAATCACCAAATGACATCAAATAGGAGGTGGTCCCAAAGGATTATGTAGCTAGAAGAATACCAGGAAGGTTAGTGAGTTTTAACAGCCACGATCTACACAGCTTTCTCAGTGTACAAAGGCTTGAATAGCTCAGCATATTGGGCATTGTCTAGTTAACCAAGCAGGTTTAAGACAGAAGATAATTGGTACCAAGCAAGTACAGCTTTTCATGTCAACAATCTGAAAGTCACTTGAGCTCTGACAAGTTGCCTCACCTTCCTGATAAATATGTTTTCTGTCTTTCATAGAAAGTCCCATAGACTTCCCCTCCCTTCATGGAGAGTGGGGAAATTACTTTTCACAGGGGGAAAAATGAGTTATATCCTTCAAGCACTTTGTAGACCAGGAGAGTGAAATAGTCTTGCTGTTGCATGCATGTATTTCAGCCTGAAAGTCATTAGTCTGTGGAATGGCACCCAATCTGCTGTTTTGAAGACCTACTTTGATTAGCCAAAAGGAAGTGTGAGGTATCTTTCTATTTACTCATTTCCCTATTCACTTATCACTTGTATGTAAAAAATAAACTGGCTCGAAACTTGTCGGTTATGCATAGATATGTCTGCTTTTGATCATTGCATAAGGAGCTATTCAACAGCTTCTTGTGAAATATCCCAAAACACATCTCCAAATAAGACGTTAGGGCATGGGGGAACTGCCATGGCAGTTTACTGGCTGTGGGTGGGGGTAACCATACAACACTCATCCTGGCTGTACTTCTGAAACCAAGAGAAGAGAAATGAGGTAGGTTTCTGAGATGCGGCTTGACAGCTGCTGGGAGGAGAGAGGCAGAGCATAGAGCTACAAACAGAGAGCATTATATTCCATGTAGTTTGATCTAGGATCTTGACCATAATTATCTTGTTTTACCAATGACGGTTTCACTTTGACATCTCCCTAAATCTGGTTTGGCTGGGTCCAATCACACCTCCAGAAATACCATGCTGGAAAAAATAATGGTGAAATTATGGGAAGGGATAATACTATAGATTTTTTTTTTAAAAAAAAAAATGTTATGAGGGTCATGGAATGGATAAGTGAGGAAAGCATGTGGCGGAAAGTGCTATAGTGTTAGCAGCCAACGACAGTAGAGACAGAAACTGAGACAACCTCTTCCAGTTTTCCACCCTGACTCAGTAACTCTGGGGCTTTCCTGGCATCCTTTTTCGGTCAGTTAATGGGAAAGGACATGTTATTTCACAACCACCGGTAACTGTGGAAGAATATGCAAGCAGACTTGCCTTACTGATACCTGACTGGGTAAAGGAGGAAGAGTGAGCCTCTACCATCAGGGTACACATCTACCAGAGCTCTGGGTCATTTCAAGGGGTGGGGAGGGAGAGTAGTTTTCTTCTATGGAAATTCTACCTTCCTAGTTAGGCATCTGAGTCAGTAGCCAAACAATTTTGCCTCTGGTGTTGAAATTCTGAGAGAGGGTTGGGATTCTCTTTGTGCCTCCATCTCAGGGATGCAAATCTTGGCTTGCTTTGCATGGTCAA
Source organism: Ctenosaura bakeri (assembly GCA_948474755.1). Classification (NCBI taxonomy): domain Eukaryota; kingdom Metazoa; phylum Chordata; class Lepidosauria; order Squamata; family Iguanidae; genus Ctenosaura; species Ctenosaura bakeri. The sequence continues at coordinate 105,207 of CAOLHI010002663.1, read as the reverse complement.
TACGAAAATGCAGCAACTTCAACAACAAAACCCTTATAGTGAAATTCAGAGTATGTGTCTGTAGACACCTGAAAAATTTTGTAGACTATTTTTGCATATCTGTGTCAATGTGCAAAATTTAAAGTTGCAATAACGGTTGCCTTGTTGCATTAATGATTAACCAATGTATTTGTTCTTTTAATTTTTATCTTGCCTTTCTCCCAGCAAGGGAAACTAGGGGCTTAGAAACATACTAAAATAGCTGGATTCTATCAATGCCAAAGTTTTAAAAATCTAACAATTAAATCAACAATTTTGTTAAAGAAGCTAAATTTGAAGTAGTTTTATAAAAAAATTAAAACATAGTGAAAGGTTACAAACATACTTCTTAAAAAAACCTTTCTGCCTGACTTATTAAGAGTCAACGCCCTATCTAAATAAAAAGATTTTTGTCTAATGGAGGAAAGAGAGCAGAGAGGGACCAAAAGAACCACCTGGGGAAGGGAATTCCACAGCCTGCAAGAAGATGCTGAGAAAATTTGTCCTTTGTCTTCGTCAAATCTGTCTGCTGACAGTGGTGAGACCAAAGATAAAGCTCCTGTAGAAGATCTTAAAACTTGGGCAGGTTCATACAAGCAGATGAAGGGTCCTCTTACACAACATGATTATATCACTCTGATTCTACTTCTATCCTAGGTTGCATCCTGTGGAATTCTGATGTTTGTAGTTTGGTGATGAACTGGGCCACTCTGGCTGAGAATTCTAAGTATCCTTTCTACATGGCAAATCCAAAGATTCTGCAGGATGGAACAAGGGGACTAACTGTGGAATTGACATGTTATAATTATGTAGTGTGAAAGAGTCCACAGTTTTTCAGACAGTCTGGACGCAAGCTGTGGAGGACATTAAAGGTGACAAGCTCACAAGAGATTACTTGTGATCAGTCACCAGAATCAGTCACCAGAAGCCACTGCTAGAATAGCTATGAAGACGTCCAGGTGGAACAATTATATTGATGAAGAAAAACATTCCAGGCAAATAGGGTAGCAAAGAATAGGAGAGAGGCAAGAGATTGATGCAGAAGATGCACAGAAATCAAGAATCTAAGGAATGAAGAAGTCAGGAATAAAGAGAAATCAATGAGTAGAGATTGTAAAATCCCATTAAAATAAATAAATGGCTTAAATTTAATTTTATCAATGCACATAAATTTGAAAGAGCAAATCATACAAATTATATGATTTCTAGAATAATGCAAAAAATAAAATAACCAAGAGGATAAACTCTGTAAGGTTGAACGGAAGATGTGGACAACCAGCTACAATAATGTAAGCCAAAAAAACCTTGGTAATAATAAACCAAACAAGTGCTTTTATGAAGTCAATAGTTAAAAATGGATGGGGCACAACAATGGCCAGCATCTGAGGTTATTCAAGCATACCTCTACCTGCTTAGCGGGGTTTTCTCCTTCTTCTTTCCCTCAGCTGTATATGCTACTCCAAAATCCATTCCAGTGGTGTTTGCCAACTTTATGGAATTCCATCTTTCAAGACAGCTCTGCCTGGCATCCTTATCAATACCACTGAGATGCCAGGCTATGACATTTCTCATCCTGCAGGCATCCAGTCCTTGAATTTCAATTTTCAATTTAATTGTCTAACGTTTTGGTTGGCTCTTAACTGTTTAACAGGTAAGCATTCTAATTTTCTAACATTTTGATACTGTTTCAGCTGCTTTAATAGTTTTATATGTAACTGTACGATGTTATTGATTTTGTTTTTAGATTTGTAAGCCACTCAGAGGTCAATTTCAGTAGGGCAACACATATAAATTTTTAAAATAATAAATGAATACTAAGTCTGAATAAGAATTTTTTGCTTTATAAACCCCCAATGCCATTGGAACAGGCTTACATCTTTTGAAGGGTGAGGGAGTGGAATCTGATAATATATCTGGCATTTTGCTCTACATTGACCTTCACTTAAGTTCCTTTACTTTTTGAATCCATGTTATTTTGATTCATGAAACCAAATTCCAAGATATTTGAAAGAGTTTACCTGAGAGCCACTAGGCTCCATTCAAGCCACACATCCAATTCTTTTTTAAAGAATTTGATAACCTTAGATTTTACATTTTACCTTAGATTTTACATTTTTTCCTACAAAAACCAGCAAAAGGGACCAGTAGTCACTGAAGGTCATAGGAATGTTTGCAGCTGCATTAGTTGTCTTATACTTAGTGAGACCATTGGTTCTTCTAGCAACCTACTGCCAGTGCTGACCAGGCAGGAGCTCTGTGAATTAAATTCAATGACAAGTGTAAAGGCTGCCCCTCTTAAATTTAACTGGATGCCACAGCTATTGCAGAGTCTGGAGGGGAGTGTTTAGTGCCATTTAGTCAACTTCCCTCGGATAAGGTTCAGTTGTTGCAGCCTGATGAAGTGGATAAGACGCTTGAATCAGCCCATCTCCTTACATATAGTCTTGACCCTTGCCCATTTTGGCTCTTAAGGATCTAGCAGATGCAGATAGATTGGGTGGGTCCAAAGGGTAAATGCCTCACTACAACAGGGGAAGTGCCTGCTGCCTTACAAGAGGCTGTAGTACATTGAAAAAGACCCCCTAGACCTAGAAGTTTTTGAAGACTACTAGCCTATCACTAATATGCAGTATTTGGGCAAGGTGATGGTTTCATTCTGGGTGCTGGTTTCACTTCCAGGTACAGTACCAAGACAGTCTTGGCCCTTTACCGCACAATGGGGCACAGTGATGTCCTTTCCCTGCAGCCCCAGCGGAAGGGAAAGTGCGCCAGGAACACTCCCCTCCACACCTTGCCTGGTTACTGCAGAGGGGAGCACCCTGGCCCCGCCTCTTCCCTTCCGCAGTGCAGCCAGGCACTTGCCATTGCTGTGCTGGGGAAAGAGGCATCAACAGTTGCTTCTGCCCTTCCACATGGCTGGAAAAAGGTGGCAGCATGATGCAACAGTAAGTATAAAATGGATTTTTTCTGTTTTACAAATACCATGCTCACATGACATGCGGGGACAAGATGGCGGTGAGACTGCGACACCATCATGCAGAAGCACAACCCACGGAGTGCTGTGATCTTGTCCCCATGGCAGGGCAGCCCTGTGGTGCAGAAAAGGCCTTTGTTGCTCTGACTGATGATCTACTCTAGGGGAAATATGGGGAGAGTGCAACCTTGTTGATCCTCCTGGATCTCTCAGTGGCTTTTGATATCATTGATAATGGTATCTTACTGAACCATCTTTGCTGGATGGGAATAGGAAGTACTGTTTTACAGTTGTTTTACAGTTGTTCCCATCCTATCTGCAAGATCAGTTCCAGAGACTGTCATAGGAGACTCCTGCTCAGCCCCATGGACATTGTGCTGTGGGCTGCCATGGGGTTCAATTTTATCTCCCATGTTATTAAACATCTATATGAGGTTGCTGGGAGAAATCATTATGAGGGGCTGAGGGCTGTCAGTTTCCTGACAACACTTAGCATTACTTCCCCTTGTCATCAGGGTTGGGTGGGACTGTGGAGATACTGGAGCCATGCCTGAATGCTGTAATGGGCTGGTGAATAAACTGAAACTGAATCTTGGTATGATGGAGGTTCTGTGGATTGGTGGTTCTTGAGTCTGAGAAGTGAGTAGGTTACCTGCCCTGAATGGGCTTGCGTTCCCCCTGAAGGAGCAAGTGCATAGTTTGGGAATACTCTTAGATCTGTCCTTGTCACTGGAGGCCCAGATAGACTTGGGGCTTAGAGTGGTGGGGGCCAACTTTTACTGGTCTGCCAGCTATGGCCTTTTGGACAGGATAAATTGCCACAATAGTCTATGAGCTGGTAACTTCCTGATTAGACTACTGTAATGTACTCTGCATAGGGCTGCCCTTAAAAACAGCTTAGAAACTGCAGCTAGTGCTCACTGGAATTCCTTTCAGATATTATATAACACCAGTTCTGAAGGAATTGCACTGGCTGCCAATATGTTGCTGTTCTGAATTTAAGTTGTTGGCCATAATATTTAAAACCCTAAATGGCTTTGAACCTCAACACTTGAGGGAGTGCTTCTCTCCATATATGTTTACCCAAGAACCGAAATTCTATTGGAGCGTCCCTCCTTTGTATCTGAAATATACTGTGGGAAGACATGGGAGAGGTAGCACACTGGCTGGGGAATTTCCTCCCCCTGAAGGCCTGATTGGCACCAATGTTGGAATCATTTCAGTGCCATGTTAAAACTTGGCTTTTTAATTCAAGGCTTTGGGCCAAATAAAATAAATCCAGACTGCACATGTCTGATGGTTATTTTATTCAAGATTGTTTTAACTAGTTTTAAATTGCCTGGTTTTAACTGAGAAACTAATTAATATATTTAGAACATTTGTCATTATTGTTTTAAAATTGTTTTGTTTTAAAATTGTTTTAATTTTTTTTATTGTAAAACACCCTGAGATCTTTGGGATATAAATAGTTTAATAAGGAAATAAATACCTTCAGCCTGATACTCCAGTGACTCAACCATCTTTAAACTGAAAACTTTAGTAATCATCAAACACAGAAGGTTGTGTGCACAGTTGTCAAAACATTCTTATGAGTTACTTAGATAATTCCAGTGAAAAGTAGGCCTCTGATGACTTCTTCCATCACAGCCACTCCTGCTTATTGTTCTGGCTGACTCTCCTTTGGAGGTTTCAGCAAATGTTTATCAGAAGCAGAATTTTCTTGCAAAATCATGAACAGTTTTACATATAAAACCTGAAGGGGTCAGGGTGATCCAAGCTCGAGCTGGCTATAAACTCTGCCATTCTTATAAATCAAGAAGGAGGGGCTGGAAAGTCAGGGCAAGCAAGGGGCAGCCCCTCAAACAAGCAGCCTCAAGTATTTTTCAGATTAAAGCAGCTCCAAAAGACACCAATCCCAAGTCCAAAAAACAGTTACCACACCCTGTTCCTGCTGAGGCAAATCAGCATGGATCATAGCCAAAGCAACTGCCCATGCCTGCCCATGAATCCCTGGAGAGACTGTTGCCTGCTTGGAATGAATCCTAGTTATAAGCTACAGATAAAGAATCCAAACAATGAAACATCCAGCAGTGAACAGTCCGAGGCATAAAACTCTGAAGCTGCAAAGGGGAAGCAAAGCACTTTAATGAAGTTGCATCAATGGCAATATCAAAGTCCTTCAAGGGAAGATGGGCAGGAATGGTATCTTGATCCCCAGGCACAATTCTTTAGGCTGGGTAAGAATACAAACAAGGTGACATGAGCATTAAAAACCAGTGAAGCAGCAGCAACTATAAAAGAAGGAAAAACAAATCATCTACCACAAATGGAGAGGAAGAAGCAGCTAAAAGATGAAACTGCAATAAACAACAAAAAAACCTCATATTCCTTCAAAACAAATCCCAACTGCATACTGTTGGGAGTAAAAAGTTTTCCAAGGACTGAGTGTTGTGTTTCTGATTTCCTAAGCAAACAAGCCATTCTGTCTTCTTGCAAGAACTATGTCAAATGCCAACAAGATAAGAATATGAGAACATGCATTTGTTTACAGAAAAATGTTAGAATGATCAGTTCTCTCTACGTGTAATAAGCAACTTGTATGGATTTTGTCTTCCTTTGGAAGCTCTATAAAAATCCTGAAAGCTTTGTTCATCAGATCTGACTCCTTTCTCAGCCAAGCTGACAGCAAAGGCTGAAAAGATGTTCCTTCTTGGAAAAGAGTAATTATGTCTGTGTCTATGTAGGTGTGACTGCTTCCCAACCTGATTTAGGGCTCAATCTCAGCCTGTGTTTATATAGGTGGGAAACAGTACCTCATATCTGAAAAACAAGCTCAGTAAACAATGTTGGAGTACAGCTTTATTTAGTACTGGAATGGGATGCATCACGCATCTGACATGAATGCTTGCACTCCATAACTAGATTTTCATTCCCAGTAAGCAGATAAAAAATATTCAGCATATTTCTTGTCTTCTACAAGAAAGAGAAAGAGTATCACCTTGATTTAATTCACCTTGATGAATTTGAGGGTCTTTATGCACTACACTGCTATAGTGCTATTATTCCACTTTCAACATCACATGGAGTCCTGGGGTTTGCAATTTAGGGAGGGGCCTTTAGAATTCTCAGCTAGATAACTCTTTGGCCTCAGTAGACTACAAACCCCAGATTCCACAGGATGTTGAAAGTGGAATTATAGCACTATAACGGTCTAGTGCATAAATGCCCTGACTTCCATGAGAAAAAAAATTGTCTAGGGAAAGGAATTGCATGACAGAGGTCAGAATCTTACCAAGGTTAGATATGTCTGAAATTGCTGAGACTCAGCACTGAGCTAGATCAGGGCTGAGGAATTATATGGTAAAGGTGTTCATTTTCTATGCATCTTGTATTTTAATGTAATTTGTCGTTGCATTTTGCTTTCAGTCACTCTGTCTTTCAACTAAAGCTTTGTAATTACTGCCATCCATCAGGCAGCTAGTGCAGAGACAAACACAGCAGAAGTGATTCTCTCCCAGAAGAGGCTTTTCCTGGATTCTCATGCAATGGCTTCGGAAAAAGGTAAGGTGCGGAAAGGGCCATAGACCCAACACATGAACCACTACATCACTCTGGCTCTCACACCACATCGGCTGCCTTTATTTATGTACAATGACATAAATAAAAACATACAAAGTTATTGTTAAAAGGCAATTTAACTATCCATACTAGTAAGCCCATTTAAAAACAAATCCATCAAAACACAAAATATAAAAGCCAGCAAAATAATATACTATTTTGGTCTGACCTTCAATCAGTTCTTAACAATGCGTTGGAACAGATTAGTTTTCGCTTGCCCCCAGAAAGCAAGCAAGCAAGCAAGCAAGGGAATCATCCTAGCCTTCTGGGAAGGTTGGGGCTTCCAAAGAATGGCAGCAAACAATGAGAAGGCCCTCTTCTGTGTTCTCAACAATTGTCCATGGGTAGGTTGTCAGACTGAGGCCATTTCTGCACTATATTGTTATACTGCTATTATTCTACTTTCAACATCCCGTGGAATTCTGGGGTTTGTAGTTTACTGAGGCCAAAGAACTCTCTGGCTGAGAATTCTAAATGCCCTTCCCTAAACTGCAACACCCAGGATTCCATAGGATGTTGACAGTGGAGTAATAGCACTATAACAGTGTAGGGTGGAAATGGCCAAAGATTTTTAGGGCTTAGAAATCTACCTATCTATCTATCTATCTATCTATCTATCTACCTACCTACCTACCTACCTACTTCTATCTATCTATCTATCTGAAGATAACTGCTTTCAGATGGCCTGGACCCAAGACATGGCTCCCTTCTGGACATATAATAGAGAATAGTAACTGACATAGTCATCTTCTATTCTCGAACATGTGCGCTTAGAACAATATAAAGTGGGAAATATGATATCTGAATCCTCCTTTCAGCTTTTGTCTTCACCATGATATGGCTTCCAGGAAGTATCATGCCCTCTACAAATTTATCTGGTTTCCTTTCCAGTATATGAAATACTGAGGCAAAAGGGTATTTTATACATTGGGATACTCTTTGATAATCTCATTCATTCAAGTAGAAGTTGATTGAAGAAATGTTGTAAATCTCACTGAGTTGTAAATCCCACTGAGTTCAATAGGACTTATTTCTGAGCAGACAGATCACACTGTGAAGGGAGAGGGGAAAGCACATTTCTAACTCCAGATATTGTTTGTTTAATAGCTATTGTTTGAATTTAGACAACACACCATTGTTCAGATTTCACCTGGGGGTTCAGTGAGGAGGGATCATTTCTAGTTTCATGGGTGCGAAGGAAGCATTGTACAACAAAATTAGAGAGCAACTGGCAACAGTCATGGTCAGATAATTAAAACAAAGGGAGTTCTTATGCATGCTAGAGAGATGAAGGGAGAAGAAAGGCTGACATTTAACAGAGAAGGAAAGAATTATTGGGTGCCAGGGGGACCTTGGTACATGTTTACTAGCAGGAGTGTGTTTGGTAACTGAAAAGTAATCATATAGTTAAGTGTAGTACCTGCCATATCTCTGAAGGAATAGAGTTGAGAAAGATACTTTGCATTGTGGAAACTAAACAAATAAACTTTAACCTAATCTCAAGGAAATGACAATCTTTGTCTCATTTAGTATGACTCTCAGCTACACAGAATAGCTGATTTAACAAAAAGAAATGCTGGGGGATGCTTTCAGTATGATGTCAGAGTGAAATCCTTTGGTATGTTTATTTGTACCTATTCCTGTTATTAACATTTTGCATCCTGAAGAAATGAAGTATATATCAGAGATCATATATACCAATGATGATGTTTTTATAGAAATAATCATGTTAATTCATTTAATTCAATGTAATTCATTAATTAGCAGAAAAGCACAGAAACAAATGTACAGAAATAATAGAATTACTGCTAGATGTAATGGTGTAGGCATGACTCTTGATGGTGGTCCAAAATGAATTTAATTAAATTCATTTTGGACAACCATTAAATGAGTTAGTACACCATACCATGCTAGCATATTTCTATTTCTGTTACAGTCTGTTTCTGTGCTTCTCTGCTTGTTTGTGTAACTGTCTCTTGAGACATCTCAAGAAGTTTGCGCTGAAATAAATTGGTTAGTCTTTTAGATGCATAGGGCTTCTTTTTATTTATTTTTTCCATTAAAATTTTTATTAGATATAGAAAACAACAAAATTATTGATTACAAATAATATACTCAATATCGTTACACGTGGAAGGAGAAAGAAAAGCAATGTTAGTAAAGTTCTTAACATACATGTATTTACAGTATATTTTTTCATATCTTGAATTTCTGTTATACAGATTGCGTCATTATGTCAGGAATCTCTTCCTGTCGGGCCGCAGCCAGCAAGGGAGGAGAGAAGCCAGGAACACTTGGGGACTCCGAATCTACCTAGCACAGGAAAACACAAGCCGAGCCAGGTTGAAGTCCAGTCCAAAGGGTCAGGAGACAGAGATCCATCCGGAGGGTGTCAGGGAGCAGGAGACACAAGGTTGTGAGGGCTTGCTAATAATTTGCTGCAAGCAAGAAGCAGCCACGCTGGCAGGCTTAAATAGCCCCTGTGAGCAGGTTCTGATCGTTAGTGTTTTCTCAGCCTAGCCCAAGCAGCCTCCCTCTCCATAACACTTTTCAGCCTTCTGTGTGACTGGGAGCTGATGGGCACAGCTGGCTGCAACTCCTCTGCATCACTACTGATTCCCTCTTCCTCATGAGCTGCCGAGGGCAACTCAATCTCTGCTTGACCTTCCAGTGCAGGGGGTGTTTGCAGGTTGACTTGCTCAGTCACTGGCTCGGCCCCCTGCCCAATCAGTCGCTCCTCCATTGCAGCAGCAGCATCTATCACACATTATTTCCTTACTCTCCCTTAATTAATTCCTCTATACATTGTTTAAACAAATAATAAAAACAAAACTATTTATTTTAACTTCTTTCTCACCCTTCACTGAAACAAAAACTTAAGAAACCTTTTTTGTTAACTTCCTTTCCAGGACTTCTTTTTACAGGAGTTTGCATTGATACTAGATGAATCTCAGGTTATAGATGACCAACACGATTAAACATGTTTAAATTCTGGGGAAAGTTCTTGTTATATGTTTCTTGGAATCTTGGGGAAAACTAATAGCATCATCACAGTGAAATAAAAGGATATCTTTCTGTACAGCATGGCTCAGCGCTGATTCCTGGTTTATTTTCTCTTTGGAGAAAAATAACAGTTATTGAAATGCATTTCTATATGGAAAAAAAAAGAAGTTGCTGGACATGGTTGATAACTCCATGCATTTCATTTCACATGGTTGATAACTCCATTCATTCAAGCAAAAGCTAATTTATACTGCTGCCTGATTTTGATATCATTTCCCTATAGTGTTACCCCAAAATGTGGGTGACTCAGGGGTCCATCCACAATACTAGTACCTCCATGTGACAATGGGGAATTAATTGGCTCAAATTAGGAAGCCTGGGGGGGGTTACCTAATGAGATCTTTCCCCCTAATGTTTATGGAGTCTTCCAGGAAAGAACCAGCCAGAGATTCCAAAATAAGTTCAAATGTATTTTATTGAAAGCTTACTCACGCATGCAGAAGATCCAAACATACACATACTCATACAATGGATAGTTGTGGACAGAGGGTTTTTAGGGTTTGGGTGGTTTTATGGTTTACCAGTCCAGAGAGCAACAAAGAAAGCAGCAAAGTGGCTTAGACAAACACCTAAGGACAGTACACATTTGGAAATCAGAGTGACAGACTGGCAACCAGCAAGCAAAGTACTGTGTCTGACTGTTGAAAACAAAGGGCTTATATACGCAAAGTCTACCCTGCTAGTATGGGTGTGGATGGCTCTCCCAGCCAAGCGGACAATGGGAGTTGCAACTTGGACAATGCGATCTGAACAGAGTTAATGGTCTTAGTGTTTAAGTGACTGTGATGAACCTGATGGGAGGGGGTCTTGACAACAGAGCCTTCTTGGCAACTGAGAGTGTTTATGCTGATTGGCTGGTGAAATGGAACCTTGGATAGCCCAGGGGAGGATTTTAACTGTCTGGAGAGTGATTGAAGAGGAGTGTTTTGTGGTGTGTTTGGGAGAGGTTGGAGATTTAAAGATCTCTGTGGGAGAGAGAACTGAGAAATTGGGTGTACGAGAGCCAGTGAATGAATTGAAAGAGAGAGAGAGAGAGAGAGAAGAATGGTGTGCTGTTTATAAACATTTAGATACAAAACAAATTTAAAGCAACAGTGTTACAATAAATGTTTGAAGTTCTGTGTTCCTTAAAACAGTGTCACAGGGTCTTATTTTGAATCCTGGAATATACACGCTACCAATAATATCATCTTGACCTTAGTACCAACAGTACTACTGTCTTGGAAAGTATAAATCACTGCTGATCCTTACATCTGGGAGAAGGGCAGGTTTAGGGAAGGCAGTAAAGGGGGAGAGTCCTGAAAGGAAGAAGCCAAGTGGGGACAAGAGTGAGGAAGGGACTGCGTTCTCAGAGAGGGAGAACTGAGGCCGACCCATTTGTCCTGGCCCTAGCTTGATTCAGAGATCTCCCTGGCTGTTCGGTTCTGATCACAAAGAGGTGTCAGGCTGGGCAGGCCTTGAGTGCGAGGCGTGGGGGGCACCTTTCGCACTCGGCACTGACAGGCGGTGGTTTTTCTTGTGCGTTACAGTGACAAAGAGGTAATGGCTATCATAATTGATCTGTATTGTGAAGAGGTTTGGGAGGCAATGTAAAGAAACATTCAGGTGTGAGGGAGCAGGGTTGAAACAATCATTGTTTTGCTGGGAACTTCCCTTTGATCATGGTATGCTCAGAGATCTTTCAGCTTATTATTTCCAGAGCTGTTCGGTAATCTACATGGTAATGGTTTCGGCAACTTCTAAAAGATATATTGGCTGACCAGCCTTTCAATCACACACATGAAGAGTCAGTAATTTTTGTCTGCCCAGCTTGACCTTCCAGTCACCTCAGGTTCATTTTATATCACTGCCAATTAATGTATTTGCCAATTAAATAATATTTTCCCAATTAAACAATATCAATCTTGAGGGGTGCACAGGGTCTCCACTTTGATTGGGTCCTTAGGTTATGCATTGGAGGCACTGTGTTTCAGTGATTCCATTCCTGCTTGCAGGATGAATTTCAGAGGATAATATTAGCACCTGTTCCTTGATGTGCTGCCATCTGAGCTGTGAGGATCCTCAAGGTGTAATCTTGTTCTCCATGCTATTTAATATTGACAGAAAGCAACAGAGGCTTATTAGGGGATTTAGAACAGAGTGTCATCATTATGTTGATGATATACAATTTTTTCTTCTTATGACACCTGGATTCGGTGTGCAAGGCATGGAGCAGTGTCTGAACTCAGTGATATTGGCCAGTCAACTGAAGCTGAATCCTAGGAAGGATTTCTGCCTCTGGGATATGAATCTCTCAACTTGTTCTGGGTGGTCTTTGCTGCCCCTCTGAAAGAACAGGCTCACAGTTTCAGGTATTCCTGGATCTACCTTTGCCACTGGTGCCTCAAGTAGCTGGGTCTAACAGCATGCTTTTTCCCAGCTACAATTTCTCCTGGACAGGTATAGCTTGGTGATGTACGGCCAGACACTGGTAACCTCAGTGCTGGATGATGGCAATGCACTTAGGTGGATCTGCCATTGCTTTGGAAACTATAGCCAAAGAAGACTGAAGCAGTTTGACTCTTTCAAGGCACTGTCCCTTTTCAACAGCTAACACCTTTGCCGACGGAACTTTACTGGCTGTTTCCTATTGGTGGACGTTAAGATTTTGCTTTTATTGTATAAAAAGCTTCGGATTAGGTCACTTGAAAATTCCTCATCTCTTGCATTTCCCTGCCAGTCACTAAGGAAGGAGATCCTCTCAGAGGTTTGGGTTTAGTCTGAGGTCTATCTATGGGGGGGGGGATTAGTGTGATCTGCAGAATTTCTTGCCACAGTTTGTTGTTATGTGCCTTCAAGTTGTTTCTCACTTAAGGCAACCATGAGGCAAATCCATCATGGTGATTTCTTGGCAAAATTAGTTCAGAGGGAGATTGCTTTCTCTTCCTTTGGGGCTGAGAGAGTGTGACTTGTGCAAAGTCACTCAATGGGCTTCCGTCACTGAGTGAGGATTTGAACTCTGTTCTCCAGAGGCATAGACCAGAGTGTTATTACTTTTATTTGACGTTATTTAAATAACTATTCCCTGACTGAAAGACCAATTGTCAGTATCACTTTTTGATATTTTGAATATTCTTATCTTTCAATTTTTCTCTTGTTGCATGCCACTCAGGATTTTCTTTCTATAAAAATAGCTTGTAAATATTTTACATTGCTATACATTTCACTGATAGGTATAGCTAGGTAGGTACTGTGGAAAGACAGGCTGAGGTCTCTCTTTGAGAGGGGTCATACACATCAAAGATTAGATACATAGAAGAAGGCCAAGTCACGAATGTCTAAGTGCGCTTATCACATAAGCACATAGCTGACACGAGGGGAGATAGTTTACCCAACCCAGAATGATATCATTTTCTTTTTCCATCTGTCCATTTCTTTTCTCTTTCAACTCCATATGTATTCAGTCTCTCAGTATATTTCCTTTGCCGAGTTGAATGTATCTGTATCTCTAGTTATATCTCCTTGGCTAAAACTTAGCAAAGTTACTTTTTTGAATCAACACTTCCAGAAACTCCCCATCAACATGGCCAGGGAATACTTGGAGGATTGTAGGAATGATAGTCCAAATAGTAACTCTGTCCTCAGCTTATCACAGGATTCATACATCTGAGTATCTGATCTGATCTATGTATTTGATCTATGTATTTGATTATATACCTCTTGGATGCCGCTTCTGACATTTTATGACATTTAAGACAGGGACCCTTTCCACACTACACTGTTATAGCGCTATTATTCCACTTTCAGCCTCCTATGGAATCATGGGGTTGGCAGTTGAGGGAGGGCCCTTTAGAATTCTCAGCCAGAGAGCTCTTTGGCCTCAGGAAACTACAAACCCCAGAATTCCACAGGAGGCTGAAAGTGGAATAATAGCGCTATCACAGTGTAGTGCGGAAATGGCCCACAGTTTCTACTTTTATTGTTTACAGATTGGACAAATTATTAAATATAAAACAGCTGGCAGAAAATGACAGCCTGACTACCTATATAGTTTGCATTTCTTTTGATCATGGGTGGTTAGTGCTAGAAAATCAGAAAGTTCAAAGTGCTGTGGTTCTCCTTTGCTACTGCTTGGAAAAGGGATTAGGAATGGGAAATCCCTGACAGTGGCTGTGATTCACTTATTTCAGCTTCTGAAAAAAATGCACTGTTTACTTGGCAAACACATGTTTGATTTTGACCCTTGTTAAAGATTTCCTTGTTTCCTCACCAGAGCAAATTCCCTGTCATCATAGAACATAGAGCAGGGGTGGGAGTAGCTTCTCTTCTCTCTCTCTTTCTGAATGTGTGTCTGTGTGCGCAGTTGCATAAATAACCATTCTGTGCCATTATTTCTGTCAAAGTGCTGATGTGTGTGGTACAAGGAAAGATGTGGCTAAATCGATGGCATCTCCTAATGGTGTTAGTGCTACTGCATGGGGTGAAAGGGACCAAAGTAAAGCTCAACAATGGTGGGTTTGAGGATATTGTTATTGCAATTAACCCTGCATTACCTGAAGATACCAAAATCATAGACAACATAAAGGTAAATGTTGTTATTATTATTATTATTATTATTATTATTATTATTATTATTATTATTATTATTATTTTATATGAATGTAGCAATTTAGTCATTGCTAGATTACAATATTCTAGAAAAAATAAGGTATTCTATAACTATATATGCCCTCATGAGCAGGTTGCTAGACATCCTGCCCCAAAAAGAATCATTGAAATTTCCATGTGGAGACAACAACAAAATCTTGCAGCATGTAGTGTTTCTGCTCTGTCTTCTAGATGGTTGGCCATGCCTGCTTCATTTTAATTCCGCATGTTCTTCTGTTGTTGTTATTGTTTTCATTTAAATTTGTTTCATTCTGTTTCAAACATTCAGTCTAATCTAGTGATCTAGTAAAAAATATTGCTATTCATTAGGGTCCTTTAATTTGTGGAGGAGAGAGCCTCACCTCCTTATGATTTTTGTACTAAAGGTTGTTTTTACTTCTGCAAACTTCTGAACTTGAGCTACTTATCCACTGGGATCTGGCCAATTATGAAACCAGAACAAAATAAAAAAATGATAGACTATCTCAAAATAAAAGAGAGAGAGAGAGAGATTAAAGATGTCACAAATTTTTTTTAAAAGACATCTATCTATCTATCTGTGTATCCATGTATCTATCTATCTATCTATCTATCTATCTATCTATCTATCTGAATATGCTGGCCTTTCTTCCAGTGTGGCTAAGGAAAGGTTAAAACAAGATATGTGATGATGACGATGACGACGACGACGATGATGATGATACTTTAAAGCTTAAACAAATCATCACATTAATATATCATAAAATTTTAAAAATTGTCAAATCATTTAAAAATACAACAAAGAAATTAAAAATGCAGCAGACACTACACCTAATAAAAAGGCTTCCTATAACCAATTTATTATTACATTAATTTGAATAAAAAGATCTTTCCCTCCCGATAGAAGGAGACAAGAGAGGGAAAAGGAATTCCACAGGCTAGAAAATACCTACTGAGAGGGCTGTGTCCAGCATCCTTCCCAAACATGCCTATGATGGCAGTGGGATGAAGAGAAAGCTTTCTTCTGAACATCTCCAAACCAGGGGCCCATTCACACTACACAATTATAGTGTTGTTATTCCTCTTTAACCACAATGGTCCCATTCTATGGAATCCTGAGATTTGTAGTTTGGTGAGGCACCAGAGGAGCTCTCTGGCTGAGAATTCTAAATGCCCCTCCCTAAACTACCAATCCCAGGATTCTATCAACAGAACCATGGCAGGTAACGTTACTTGCAAGGCTCTTTCACACTTAACAGTGCTATGATTGTACTTTAGCTGCCATGGTTCCATCCCGTGGAATCCTGGGACTGGCAGTTTAGAGCAGGCATTTAGAATTTTCAGCCAGAGCACTTCAGTGTCTCACCAAACCCCAGGATTTCATAGGATGGCAGAATAACCATGGCAGTTATTCTTGGGGCCATTCATACTATACAATTATACCACTATTATTCCATTTTAATTGTATAGTATGAATGGTCCCAATAATAGCTTCACATACTAAATAGATGCTAGCATATCAAGCTACTGTTAAAGTTACAGGAGGATATTTATAGAGATTCTAGATGCAAAAAAAGTGAATTGACCCTGCAACGTTCTTCAAGTCAGGAGTCAGATAGGAACATGTGCACAACTTTACACACAAACACACACATGTGCACAAAGGGAGAGGGAGAGAAGGCAAAATTGCAAGCCAAACAGAAGAAGGGAGTGTGGTAGACACAGTTTTGGGTCAGTCTAGATGACCTCTGGGTGTGAGAGAAAAGCAGTTAATTTCCTTTGCAATTGACGTTCCTCTGTGTTAGAAGGAAAGACAAAGGAACCTCGTATAATGGAATGTTATTGGTTTAGTTTGACGTGCTAGCCATTGGCAGTGTTACAGAAGGTTTGCAACATTTTGTAGACACTGGTGGGAACAAATCAGTTTCCTGTCTTAAACATGTGATGTATTTGCACTGGAGATGTATAAATTGCTTTGAATGTAAAGGGGCGGGGCTCAGTCTTTTGGGAATGATCCTACTGGGACAATAAACAATTTTCCTAAAACCGTGGGTCTCTATCTTGGTTCTCCTACAGGAGGAGGAAATTATGTTCCAATTCTTTAAATATGAAACACAAGTCCAAGCTACTCAGGCACATAGGGACAGGGGGGCAATGAGGGCAGTGTGCCTCCTGCAGTAATTTTAGGAGAGTGCTGTGGCTCCTTGTTTGCTCTCCCCCACGCACCATAGCTCCACATCCCGCACATCGTAGCCACACCCTGTCTGTTGTAGCCCTGCCCGTCTGTCATAGCCATGCCCCCATGCACCATAGCCATGACCCCTCCCCTCTGCCTGCCCCTCCTCTCACCCACCCCCAGCACTCCAAGCTCCACCACTGAAGCTACTTACCTACCTGAACACATCTCTGAAACACATAATATGCCTTTTCTTTTCTTTTTTCTTGTTAGAATATGGTTGAAGAGGCTTCTTCTTATCTCTTCAAAACCACAAAGCAAAGGTTTTATTTCAAGACCGTAAAAGTTGTAATTCCTTTGACTTGGACACCCAAACCTGAATACCAAAGAGCAACCAAAGAATCTTATGAAAAAGTGAGTGCATTTTTAAATTTTACAATAGCATTAGCGCTATTTTTAAAGCAATGAGTTAAAAATAGAAAAAGCACTGTGGCAAAGAATATTGGTGATCAGATATATAATTACTGGAATTTAAAATCTCCTTAATGCAGTGGGACCATTTTTTGTGTGTAAACGGGCACAGAACTGGGCTATAGACAGTTTGTGCTCTCCAATGTTTCTAATATTTATTTATTTAAATTTATGTATCTATGTGGAGCAGGGCCTTCCAAATGGTGTGTCGTGACACATCAGTGTGTCACCTGTAGTGCGTTGGCGTGTGGCCTTCTTGGCGGAGAATGACTCCATCCCCCTCCAGGCCTGGCCCGCTGCCGTCACTCTCATTGGGGCCTTTCCCCAGCAAGAGTGACAGCAGTAAGCCAGGACCAGGTGGGAGGGGGCTGCCTTTCTCCCTACCATTGCTCTCGTTGGGGCCTTTCCCTGGGAAGAACGACAGCAGTGGGCAAAGACCAAGTGGGAGGGGGCTACCTTTCTTCCTGCCGTTGCTCTGTTGGGGCTTTTCTCGAGCAAGAGTGATGGCAGCAATCAGGACCAGGTAGGAGGGGGCTACCTTTCCCCACGCTAACTAGGTCTCTGGGTACTGCGCATACCTGATCAGTTGGAAAGAATGGAAGTGAATGTGGAAAGACGTGGGAGCTATGTAGTGTGTACCACGAGGGATTGTTCTCTCACTTTATCACTGAGAGTGGAATGCCATTTTCTTATTTAGTTACTTACATTGCAGTTGAATTGCCCCTAAAATGGATACGTTTCTGCTTAAGACACGAAAAGCTGGTGAAGATGACATTTGCAATGAACAAAATGTAGCAGCTGTAGAGGAAACTGATTAAGAATCAAGTGCTAAGTGGGCTGTATTAGTACGTAAGTTAGTTTAACTTATGGTTTGCTAGTAAAACTGAATTACTGCGTCACAAAATGATGCATGTCTAAAAAGTGTGTCCCCAACATGAAAAGTTTGGAAAGTTCTGATGTAGAGATTCCTGAGACAGATTCACAGAAGGATACATTGAGCAGTAGCAAATAGCCATCCCAAGCAAATATAATGGAGTTGTTGATTGCAGGGGGAGGGTTGACAGGAAGTGGGGTGAGTCAAGTAGTGGAAAAGTATTGTCGCCTTTGTCACCCCGATTTCTGGGGGTCCCGTGGGGGGACCGAAATGTGCTCCAAATAATGGGGAATAGGAATTAGCCAGAGCGCAAGCTGTAGTGCCACGAGAGGCAGGGTAACCTAGCAAGAGCTTTTCAACCCAATGTTTACGGGGTCAGGGCACACCAAAAACCACACCAATTTGCTAATTTAATTATTTTTATTTAAAAATAAGTCCTTGAGCACACTTCACACTTACGCACTCATTCACTCAGAGCTAATTAGAAATAAAAGAGAGGAAAATTGATAGGGGATTTTGGAGAGGTATTATCGGGGTATACTGCACCTGGTCCTGAAGACTGAAGTCGGAGACAGCAGCGGAGCGTTAGAAGAGACTCAGCATGTGGCGGGCTGAGGTGATTGCTGGATGGAGAAACATGGAGCCAAGAGGAAACCAGAGCAATCTGAGGAACCACTTGAAAATTGGGTCTTTTTATAAGGGAAAATGTACCTGGAGGGCCAATCCTTTCCCGGGGAGAACAATGGGTTGAGGAGCTAAGACAAAGCTCTAAAATGTCCAAGTCCTCTGCATAATTGGAAAAACAAAGCTCCAAAATGTCAATGTTATTGGCATGATTAGATTTGCCAGGTTTTGTCAAAAGCCACCACAGTACGCAAATTGCTCTTGCTTGACAGGCTGTTTGTCAGGATCGCCAATCCTGTCAAGCTGGCTTCTTGGGGCAGAGAACTCTTTGTTTAATTTTAATGTGTGCGTGTCTGGAGGGCTCCTGGGGCTACGTGACAGATGGTTTACTGGCCAGACCAAGTTTTTCCTGATTGCAGCCGTTTGGCCGTGCCTGCCTGCGCTCGTCCAGGTGACCCTCTCAAGCATGTGGAGATATATTTAATATTGTATATTAATAAATTGTAGACCCCGGGAGAGGGATAACCACCACAGTAACACCTTCATGCTTTGTTTGGGGACTTTTAGAAAGTTTTAGAAAGTTTCTTGATATCTAGAGTCAGAAACAGGATGATGGACTAATTACACCCTTGCTGTAGAATTCTGCAGAATTCTTCTTCTAACCCTAACACTGAAAAGATATATCACAGATTGCAATGATGCATTTAAAAAGAAAAGTTGTTGATGTTGATTGTGGAAGGGGCAAAAGAAGTTCGCAGAAAAGAGAAATTTAATTTGTTGTATTAAATTACTAATTACTTCATTAACTGAATTGCTAGCTTTTAAAAGAAACTATGGGACTGACAGCAAATGGCAAGTCTGATTGTCTCTATTACCCCCTTAGTTGCACATTTTTGTTAGTGTCTCCCTCAAAAGGGCTCTTTTGGGGATTTTTAAGTTGCCTTCCCCAACCTGATGGTTTCCAGACGTACTGGACTAAACATCACACAATCTGAGGTGCCTCAGCAAATTAGTGTAACATCAAAGATACATGCCATTTCTTTTCTGGGTGATCTTTAAAACAGCTCCTGTTTTACTTTAGGCTGATGTCATTGTGGCCGATCCTTTCCTGAAATATGGTGACGAACCCTACACCTTGCAATACGGAGGGTGTGGAGAAAAAGGACGGTACATCCATTTCACACCTAACTTCCTGACAAATGACAATTTGCTCAGTGTTTATGGAACACGAGGTAGTATCTTTTAGTTCAAATGTCTAACATTTTGAAAATATCTTTAATTTTAAGTAGAGGAAGACATGAGAAACTATTAATGGTTTGATTTTATTCAGTACTCTCTAGAAAGCATCCTGAAGGAACCGGCAGTATTTGCACATTGTGTCAACTGGTGGCTTTTAAAGTCACGACAGAAATTTTGCTGACTTTAGCTGAACATACTCTTGCTTAGCTTCAGCAAGATTACTGTTTATCTTGTACTTTGAAAGTATGCATTGTCAGAGACTGGCTGTCATGAGACGAAAGGGCCTGAGATGGCTGGTCCTAGGAAATGGCTGCAAAGTGTTGGAGGACAGGGCTGCTTCTGTATTTAGCCTTCTTTCTACCCATTAAACCAATCCGTTCAGCATCTACACATGGAAAGGGGAGAGGACTCCATCTTTTCCTCCACTGCAGGCAGCAGTATGTCTTCAGTTGGTTCTGATTGGGACAAAAGCGTGATACGCTCATCAAGTGTCCTGCCATTTTTACACCCTCATCTGAAGCCATTGGCACTTTCCTTTGCTTTCCTTGGCTGTGTCCAAGTTAACTTTAAATGTTTCTACCACTTCAGCAGTGAAAGTGTAGCTCCATCTTCCAAACTTTCCTAAGCAGCACCCACTGTTCAAGGCCGAGGAAAGAGGCTTTCATTCTCAAGTACTGACTGCTTCTTGTAGATATGCTTTCTGATGTGATGGTACAGCTCTTCCATCAATTTAGGTACAGTTTACCTGTTAAATTGATTGTAAATGTAAACTGTGGTGGTATAGCTGGGTTTTTCTGCTGGTTCTTCACAGGCAGAGTCTTTGTCCATGAGTGGGCTCATCTCAGATGGGGTGTCTTTGATGAATACAACAATGATGCACCCTTCTATTCGACTGGAATAAATGAGGCGGAGGCAACAAGGTACCATCCTGGAAATGTATCTTCAAATTAAACAAATGCTTTGCAGGTGATATTTGCTGAGACATGTTAATTTGGGTGTGGTGTAAAAAAGCAAGCAGGAGGTTAAGCAGTAATTTAGTGTTGGACAGAAAGTTTGGGTTTTTAACCTGGTTCAGTCAGTTTTGAAAAATTGCACTGTGATTTAACACAGTGAACCCAATGTGATTGGCCACCTGAGTAATTTCATGTTTTTGAACACGCAAGACATTGCACTTGTCAAAACTGGAATTAACTAGCATCTGTATCAGGAAAACTGTTATACCGGCAAAGATGACAGCTATGATGAATGCATGTGGAGTGAAAGAGCACCTAATTTTCATACAAAAAAAAATTGATTTTGTAGAGCAAACTTCCACACAACTTCTTCACAACTGTGTTTTCTCCATTTGTTAACCTACAATTCTGTGATGTAGCATTCTTAGAGAGAGAGTTTGAGAAGGGATTGTCTCGCAGGGATTACTCATCTTGTCCATGCATCTGGTCCGTAGATTCCATGTGAGCAGTACTGATATACTGACACTGCAGTATTGATATGATACACTCCATATACAAGCATTAACATGATCAGCTACTTTTCTTCTTTGGATCTGTCTTTTTTGTTTTAGCCAAAGCAACATAGCACCAGTTATGTCAAGACTGTAATAATTTTTTTATTTTTTTACGCCTAATTATCTGTTGGTAATACACTTTAGATGCTCATCCGATATCACTGGCAAATATATTTTTCGACATGGCAAAGGACAAATCAGGCAATGCAACATTGAACACGATACTCAACTTTATGAGGTTGGATGTGAATTTATTCCAGAGAAAATGCAAAGTACTCCAGCATCGATAATGTACATGCAAAGTCTCAGTTCAGTAAGTATGTATTTTGTCCAGTATCACTTTGCAAGAAGACAAGAGTATAGTAATTTTTTCCCCAAAATTAAATATACTTGTAGGAAACTTTGGATTTCTCCAGCTAATGTAAAATTGGGCTTGGCAACTACATCAGAAAAAATTCACATTCTAAGCTGAATTGGGCTGTTTGGGACCAGTTTGGATTGGCTCTGAAGGAGGTTGGATCAAACCAGTTCAGGGCTGGAGTGGATTGGGTCCAGTTCAGTTTAGATGGTATCAATTTGGCTTGGGTCTGACACAGGCTTGATCTAACCCGTTCAGGGCTGGAGTGGATTGGTCCGGTTCAGTTTAGATGTTATCAGTTTGGCTTGGGTCTGACACAGGCTGGATCTAACCCGTTCAGGGCTGGAGTGGATTGGTCCGGTTCAGTTTAGATGTTATCAGTTTGGCTTGGGTCTGAAACAGGCTGGATCTAACCAGTTCAGGGCTGGAGTGGATTGGTCCAGTTCAGTTTAGATGGTTCACTTTGGATTGGGTCTAAAGCAGGCTGGATCAAACCAGTTCAGGGCTGGAGTGGATTCGTCCAGTTCAGCTTAGGTGAGGGCCATGGGTCACTGTATCTAAGACTGGCAGAAAGGGGAGTGGAGAAAACAACTGTAGATAGTGGGGTTGGGGTGGAGGAACTGTTCCTTGGAGTTCCAGTATATTTCAGAGGTGGTTCTTCTTCAGTAGCAACATCAATATAGGAAAGATTTCACCCAACCCTTGCCAAAAGGATGCCATCCCATTTGGTTTTGAGACTTCATCTCCAAGCACATCATGGTGCATCATGGGGAGGGGGAGAACAGGAGCTGGACATTGCTCAGTGACCACTCTAGTTCCTAATTCCAGAAAGAGCCTTATTGGAGCTCTCTGATAACAGTGCTTTGGAGGAGAGATGGTGTGAGATGTCACTCAACTAAACATGCATTCAGTTCTCCTATGCATGTATGTGCTCTTTTGCTGGGTTGAGCTTGTAACAGCAAATATTAGCCTGCCTACCTGTCCAGTTTTGCAGGCTGCTGATGCTGCCACCCCACCCAGTGCCTGACAGTATTATACAACACAGCCTGACAGTATAGTACTTTCCTTCTGATCATTCAGGTCTTTAGCTTCTCTCCTCAGTGCATTTGTCTTTCGGCTCTGAAACTGTGTACTACTCTAAGAGGCTTCAACACATTCTTCTGCAAGAGAGAGAAAAAAGAAGCAAAGGTTTACATTTGTCGTGTTTTGTTTTCCAAAGATTCCGTTTTCCAAACCACAGTTTCCAAATCTCAGAGAGACTGAGAAAAAGAGCTTGCATAGGCTTATGCAGAATTATTCCAAGGCTTTTCTGATTATTTCACTGATAATCACATACATTTATCCACATCTTCCTTCCCTGACTCCTCTGATAGTTGTTTCACTGCCTCCTTTTCTCCATCCTCTCTATTCCTTCCGAATTTGTCTTTTTCATCTTGCTATTCTTAATTCTTAATTGTCAGCTCCTTACCTTTGACAATTTAAAGCAGGGGTAGGAAAACTTGGAGGGCTGAATGCTGTTACAGAAAAAACATTGTCCCTTTAAACACTCTCTGTGTGACATGGGAAGTATTTGGGGTCCTTCCTGGGCCTCTAAAAAGCATTTTGAGGCCAAACATTTGGCTTTTTTAAAAAACAACCTTCCTTCCTTCCTTCCTTCCTTCCTTCCTTCCTTCCTCTCTGATCCCCGAGAGTCCGGAGGGACTCCAAGCATGTGGAAATTCTCTCGGCAACCCCTAGAGATCACTTTGGGGTATTTTGGAGGGGAAAATCTCTTTCCTTTTCTTCTGGGGCCAGCATGCAGCTGATGGGCTGCACTTTGCCCACCCCTGTCCTAAAGCTACTGATCATCTTCTTGCTTGTTTCTCTTATTTTCTTTGGTTCTTAAGACTCTTTGAATTCACATTGATCTGTCTCCTTAATTATCAGGAAGCTCCTAATTAGCTATTTGTAAGCATGCCTGCAGATATCACAGGGAAGTTCCTAATTATCTATATGTAAGCATGCATGCAGATATCACAGATATCACAATGACATTTTGTCACTGTCATTATCTTCTTCTTCCTTCTCCTTTTCGTTCTCCTCTGTCAGCATGTTTGAATTTCATTGGCAAGTTTCATTTCTTCCTGCATTTTAATTACTTACTTACTTACTTATTTATTTATTTACAAAAGTATTTTAAAGACTACTACAAACCTTGGAATAGAGGTTCCCTAAAACATGGCAATCTCTCCCTCTGGTGCATGGATATTGCCATTTTGGTTACACAGTGTATTTGATGATACATGCATCATAAAATGGAAATTTGTTCTTGATAGGCTTTCAGGTCAGTAAGTAAATTAAGACAAACTCTTTAAAGGCATTTGTCAATACATTTATAGTTACATTTTGTCAATACATTTCACAAATGGTACTTGTCATTTTAAGAGACTGAGAATGAAGCATTACTAGAATAAAATCCCACAGAGCTCCTCTGGCCTTTTTTTAGGTAGCAAAAAATTTCCTATTTGCACCACCTACTAAAAAGCAGGTAAATCCCAGAGACTATGGTGGTGGTGGGTGGAATGCATCCTCCTTTGAGATCTTGAAGGTTGACACCCAGCCCTCTAATCCCATCACTTCCAGCTTTGAAAAAAGGGGACGGGGCATACAACAGGCTGGGATGATGGCCCATCAATGCCCTTCAGGGTTTGACCAGTTATGGATGAAAAAATGCTTGTGTTTGCCGGAAGCTGGAGGAGGTCTAGCATTTACAGTCAGGCTCCCAGGGGTCAAACTTTGCCAACCTCTGTTTTACAAGGTAGGGGTGGCTGTAGGAATTGGCAAGAAGGTTGCAATCCTGACCTGCTCTTCTTATGTTTTGTTCAGGTTACTCAGTTCTGTGACAAGAGCAACCATAACATTAAAGCTCCAAATATGCAGAACAAAATGTGCAACTTCAGAAGCACTTGGGAAGTCATCGTGGACTCCCCTGACTTTGCCAGTTCATCTCCAAGGAGTGGTCTTCCACCTAACCCCATCATCTCACTGCTGCAAACACAGGAAAGGGTTTTGTGTCTAGTGCTTGATGTTTCTGGGAGCATGAATGGGGTAAGGCTATTTTTTCTGTTTCAAGAGGAAAGGCTTTCAGGGAATTATGTAGTTTTGAAGGAATGGAATTACTGATGATGATGATGATGATGATGATGATGATGATGATGATAGCTCTCTGTAACAGCACCCTGACTGTGGAATACTCTACCCAAAGAAGTTTTTGGACAGTGTTCTGTGATCCTCCGCTTCCAGGAAGCAGAGTTATTTACTTCCATGTGTACAAGTCACTTTTTGGACTATGCTTCATGGTCACCACTTCTAGGGAGCAGAGTTATTGACTTCCCATTTCATCTGCACAAGTCCCTTTGGGGACAGAGCAGAGAGGGCTGTTCTGTTGCTCTTGTGCTCAGTACAAAAAATTCCCACACACAACAGCCTCAAGCTTCAGGAGGAGGGGAGGTGGTCTTGGTGTTGGTGGTAGAGAGCACCTAGTGTTTTGGGGGGTCCTGGAAACAAACCCCTATGGATACTGAGGACTCACTGTATCTCAGATATTTGCCCACAATCTCAGAAGCACTTCAAATGACTGCCTGCCTGCCTGACTGACTGACTGAGAAGTGGGGGAAGGTGCCAAGCTGACTGACATTTTGCAAGCAGCACTTGCAAGGTCCCAAGTACAGTTGGCTTGATGCTGTTTTTTCCCTCTCAGCTTGCTTTGCAAGGAGTGCACACATGTGCGTGCGAGTGGTCCAAAGCAAGCCTTCATAAGAAGAAGAGCTAACGAAGATCCACTGTTTCAATGCTTGCAAATTATAGACAAGTCACAGAGGGTATTAAGGCCTTCTCTTATATGTGCTTGATATTTCAAATAAACCCTACAAGAAGCCTACAGTCAATCCTGTGGTTATTATAGTAATACAACAAAGAATTGTAACATCATACCCTCTACAATGTGAGTTCTGAAAAGAAAATGAGAGTTTCTTACACACCATAATTGAAACTGAAAGTTATTGAATGTGCAAGGAAATTAAATAATTGTGTAGGTGCAAGAGAATTTGGCATCAATGAAAAACATGTTAGACTGAAGAAAAAAGGAGGCTGAACTACCAGAAATATCAAAGTCAAAGAAAGTGCTGCATCACAAAGCTGTATCTTTTGATGCATTGGAAAGGGATCTGAATGACTGAGTGATAGAATGCAAACAAAATGGCTGCATTGTGATTTGATTGAGCATTTGGAAAAGGGCACTTCAGATGGCAAAAAAAAATATTCAGCAACTGAAGGCATTCCACAGTTTAAAGCATCAGCTGGTTGGTGTGCACGAACTAATATGGATCCTGCCTTCATCAGTTGAAGCGACTGGCAAAAGTACCTCTGAATATTCCTTGCCCATGAAAACCCTATGAAATCCATGAGGTACCCATGCAAGGACAGGCACCTTGGAGACAAGGCACCCACCTTTCCATTCATTTCAGTACACCATAGCCTAGATAGATAAATAGATAGATAGATAGATAGATAGATAGATAGATAGATAGATGATAGATAGGCAAAAATAACAAAACAAAACAGATGAATTATGCCCTAGATTACAACACAGATGAAGTTATTCAGGATGTCCATACAATTTATGGATTTGTCTTTATTTCATTCAGCTTCGGTTACCATAATGTTCACATGATCAAGCAGAATTTTTCCTAATTATTTCCAGAATTTGCTATTTAGTCATTTTTAAAAATGTCTTTCATGGTAAACCTGAACTGGCTTTTTAAAAAAATTTCCTTATCTCTCTGTACAGTTTAATCGCATTAATCGACTGAGACAAGCTGCTGAACTATTCATCCTACAGATTATTGAAACAGGTTCCTGGGTTGGAATTGTCACATTCAATAGTGGAGCATCAATTAAGACTGGTTTGCAACAGATTTCTGATGATAATGTCCGCCAAACTCTTAAAAATTATCTGCCAACTACAGCAGATGGAGGAACTAATATATGTTCTGGAGTCCATGCAGGATTTCAGGTGAAGGAGAGCATTTTCCAAATACCTTGATTATTACATTTCTGTTAGTCTTATCTATTTATCTAATAGTGTTGACATCTACTCTTTTAAAACCTAGATTAGTTTGCAAGCATGTCCTTTTTAGGGAGGGAATGATCGCCGGAAAGAGACTGCCTGCCAGAAGTTAACCTAACTCTATAACTCTAGATTAATATTAACAGTCAAAGCACCCAAGCCAAGTGGGTGAAAAAATGCAATGTCAGAAGCTGCTGCTGAGAGACAGCAGCAGAAAGAGTGTTTTAGGCTCAGAAGTGTGGTGAGACTGGTATAGTAGCAGTCTATCCAAAGAGTTTTATAAACAAGGAGAAATCTTGTAGTTCGAATTCTAATTTTCCATTTAAAGTGTGTTGCACAATTTTAGCTTCCTCCTCTTTTTGACCACTTCTCCTTCCATGACTTAAGATTTGGTCAAATGTGGCACATGTGGAGACAGATGTTTCTTCAGGTACCCTCAAGGATTGCTCAAGATATTTTGCTTCCTGAATCAGACCACCACGCAATGCATGCCTACCCCCAGCCCTTCATGTCAAACCAAGCAAACCCAATTGAGGATAAAAGTCTATAACCGAATCACAACAGACAAAAAAATCCCTTCTCCCAGCAACCATCTGATCACCTTAGGTGCACTCTAAGAAAAGCACCTGTCACAACCTCAGGGCCTAATGATATTTGTATCCTAAGCTGTCAAGGTTGATTGGAAGATGCTACAGCACATCACTTTGGATTTGCAGTGTCAGCGCTGTTAGCGGACTGAAATGCCTCCTCTTCGTTTTAGCACTTGAAGCCAGAAGGAAAATGCAGCACTTTGCTAGGGCAGCAGTAGAGAAGGAGGGGCAAAGTACAGTTCCTAAGGTCATTTTTATAGTCAACAGAGCCTTGTCATGTGATTTGAAAACAGAAATTTGAAAAATCTTCCTCAAAATGCCACCAAACATCCTTTAGGGGCCACAGGGTGCATTTTCGCCTGATGGACATTTTAGGCTTCCTTCTTTTTTGAAACAGGAAGTGGCATTCAATGACTTCCACTTGTAAAAAAAAATGGGGGACTCTCATACCCACAATGTCCTAGCAGGTCCCAAAATGTGGTAAAATGCTCATGTGCCCCCAGAGGACATGCAAGGGGATTGATTTTTTCCAGGGGGTTGTGGTGGGAGGTGCATAGTGATTAATGTGACCTCTCCCCAGCCTCTGATAGTCATCTGTCCCTGAACTAGGAGAAGAACTAGGACATCCACTCTGTGAAGACTTTCTTGAAGGACTGCTTTGACTCATCTTGTAAACTTTGATTAATTTTTCTTTGGCCATTTCCACACGGGGTAAACCCCGCGTTGGAGACGATCCGAGATGGAGGTCGTCCACACCGCGGGGCGATCAGTGCGGTTGGAAAATGTGAGGCTCCACACCTCCAACCGTTTCTAGTGCAGCCGCTAGGGTGGCGCTGCAGTTTTTTAAAAACCACCTTCCCAGGTGGTTTTTACGAAATCGCCCGCACTAATCTGCCGCTGCTCCCGTGTGAATCTGCAGAGACGCATTAGTGCGTCTCTGCAGATCTGCCCGGGGGCAGGCTTCCGGCTGGCGCGCTGCCCTGATTGGCGGAGCGCCGCGGAAGCTGCCAGCCGCCATTTTGGGTGCCGCCAAACGCCGCCGAAATTCGGCGGCGTGTGGAGGGCGGAGCCGCACTCCCCAGGGACGGAGCAGGGACGGAGCAAAACGCACGCAGGTAATCTCCGCCCCTGTGTGCACCGCCCCGTTTCGGCTCTGCACGTGTGAAAAGGGCCTTTGTAACAGAAGAGTGCTGTACAGTATATTGTTACCTCCTTCACAGTGGTACATTATATTACATCCACTTCATCAAACATTGCTTGTGTTACAAGTAGGAAATTAGTTCACCAGCATTTTGTATCCAAACCCCTGCCATGGTGGCTAAGATCTGTAGATGTCCCTCCATTCCAAATGGCTTGCTTGGGGTCCTGCATTGTTTGTTCTAATGCTGCTGCTAAAATTTTAAATGTTCTTTCTTATCTAGGTATTTTTACAAAAATATTCAAATACAAAAGGCTGTGAAATTGTGCTTTTGACAGATGGAGAAGATTCAGGAATCAGCTCTTGTTTTGCTGAAGTTGAAAACAGTGGGTCTATAATCCACACCATTGCTTTGGGGCCAGATGCTGCAAAAGAACTAGAAACGTTAGCAGAGATGACAGGTGAGTAAAGAAAGTGTCTAAGTCGGACTTTTCTGTGGTATAGATGCATTTTAATCTGTATTGTTTTAATATTTTGTAAGCTGTCTTGAACGTTTGTATTGGAGAAAATGCAGGATAGAAACAATAACAATAGTAATAATATAATTAATAATAATATTAACATTGTCATCATCATCACTGTCATCATACTGTTAGCTGGCGACTCCTCCAAAATGAGAATGCCCCAAGTCCCAACCAGTCAGTCATGCTATGTCTATGTACACAATGCTTCTCTTACTTGTTTCACTCATGGATCCTCTCTCAGGGGCCATGATAATAAAATGGCCATGTTCCAAAGTGATATGCCCCTAACCACCAGTTTCCCAGAAGTATTTGGATGACTGCTGTTGAAAATGAATATTGGACTAGATGGAGACAAATGGGCCAAACTAGATGTGACTCCAAAGAGTTGCTGCCACCCCCACCTCCAAAATGAACTGAACATCCTATGCTTATAACATAAGTAACGTTGCAACTGGATTATAAATGGATCCTAACTACTACAACCAGAGTTCTGCAGATGGACCAGGTCAAACTGCATCCCTGAAAAATTGTTCAGGGGATAGTTGGGAGTGATATAAGATGTAGTTTAGGAGAAAGAATTGGTAGCAGCTACAACATTCCCCTTGCATGAGATGAAGCAGGACTGCTGCTTGGGTAATCCTTTTCACACCGTGGTACAAGCATCCTTGAAAATTGCCAGTTATATAGAAGGGGTCTGAGGGAGGTCCACTACCCTTTTCAATATGTCACTGTTTTCCCAAAAAACTACTTGTGATATTTACAAAAGATTTCAGCATTAGTGAAGTACTTTTAATATCTGCCTCCCTAGCCAATTGTAAATGTTTCATTCACAATAACTAAGAAAAGAGAGGGGATTCTGGTTCACTATGGTCTCTTTTACACTATACAATTATACCACTCTGAAATTGCTTTGACTGCCATTGCTACATTTTACAGACTCCGGGGATTTATAGTTTCATATCCTAAGATTCCAAAGGATGCAATCATGGCATTCAAAGTGGTATAGCTGTGTAGTCTGAAAAAGGACTTACAGTTTACCGACATACTACCCCCATATACTCTTCATTTTACTACTACAGAAAAATAATTCTGTTTTCAAAAGCCACAGATTCAGACCAAAATAAAACTATTTACAGAAAGAGATTGTAGGGTGCACAGCTATAATTTTGTAACCTTGTTTGTATATTTGGCATTCACAACTACATAACACAATGCCAAAATGTATTATATTTTATTTCATCTGGCAGATGATTCTAACCATCCTTCCACTCATGTTTCAGGAGGTTTGAAATTTTCTGCCACTGATAGTTTGGATTCCAATGGCCTCATAGATGCTTTCAGTGCAATTTCATCAGGAAGTGGAATCATTGGTCAACAATCTATTCAGGTCTGGATTTCAAGGATTTGGGAGCCAGAAGGAGCTATTTGTTATTAGTGGAATGTATAAAATTGCTAGGTGCTTCACAATTTTTTTTAAAAAAAAAAATACACAGAGGAAGGAGAAATTTATGAGCAATTCAGAGGAAGAGGGACAGAAAGATCAAACTGAGGAGGCACATTGTTATTTAGAGCTGACCAACGTTTCAAAAAATTCAGAACTTACTGATCCAAGTTCAGTTGTATATGACAAAGATCAGTTTATACACATTTCATTTTCCATTAATAAGTGAACAATAAATTTAGGGAGAGGAATTGCCCGGAAAATGACACTGTCAAAAAGGGTTTAATATTTTCCTCCCAGTACCCACAGGCCCAATTTCAATGGCTAGTATTTGTTAAAATCCAGAGGCACAAGTTTTTTTTAATTAAGATTTCCATTTCTCATCCAATGTAGCACTATTTCAGTTTCCTGCATAGGAAATGGTGTAATTTGAGGCTTCTGCACAAGATTTACACATGGTTGATTTACACAGAAAACAGCAGTTTCTATGCAGGAAGCAACTTTTTTTATGTGCAGAAAGTGATAATACGTTTTGTTCAGAAAATGCTGTTTCCTGTACAAGAAATCAATATAGGAAACCTAAGACTTCAACAGCTGAAACAGATCTTTGTATTGCTCTACCAGTATTTGTCATTGTCTGAGGCTCATGTCTATGAGAATGTCCACCACGACGTTGCCTTCCAGCCAGGGGCAAAGTATCATCGCAGGGCCTCATGCAGCATCCACCCATCTGTTTTTGTAGTCCATGACATTGCTTTAGACCACCTTTTCTTTGTGGGGTGAATTGTCTTTCCAGTAGTGGAGACTGGACCCTTCATAACATTGTTTAACATTAAAAAATGCTCATTTTGCAAAATCAAAAAATGCACTTCCGGTTCTGTTTTTCCTGGGGATTTTTTTTTTTTTTTTAGGAGATTGGTATTTTGGCATTGGGAGTTTGGGCAAACCTTGGAAGGTGTTGATACCAGAACACTGGCCCACAGACTCACAAAAGTTTCCCACCCCTGTTCTAATAATACATGAACCTGTTTATCCTCCATGTCAGTAGTTCCAAACTTGTTTTCCCAGATGGAGCCTCCCAGAAGCTCCACCACCACATCCAATGGGCAGAGGTTCTGAACTTGTAGTCCAACAATATCTGGAGACCCATGTTTGTGATCCCCTGTTCTAGCAAAGGAGAGAAATTATGTGTAAAAAAGGTACAATATAACTTTACTTTTCTCCTAATCAGTGTGCACTAAACATTTTCTTAACAGCTTGAAAGTAAAGGACAGCACCTCAGTTCCAACCGGTGGATGTATGGAACTGTATCCATTGACAAAACTGTGGGAAATGACACTTTCTTCGTAGTTACATGGAGTGTGAGCATAAATCCACCAAGAATTATTCTGACAGATCCTCATGGAAAAGAGTACACTCAAACAGATTTTGTAATTGACAACACCAATGTCCGAACAGCTCGACTCAAGATTCCTGGAACTGCAAAGGTAGAATTGAAGCTTTTTTTAAGAACTATATATTCAGTAAAAAAGATATTAAGAGTATGCCTGCTTTAAAAAAAAGAAAGAAAACATAAGTGGCTGGCTTATGGAGCTGCAAGAACTGCAGATGTGCTAACAAAGGGTTGCATCACTGCTGCTTAAATAACACAACTACTTATACATGTAGAGGAAAACTACTTATTTCCAGAAGTTCTATGTGTAGCATTTTATATTTTAATATCTTCCAGACAGGAGATTGGGTTTACAGAATTCAGAATAACTACACACAAGCTCAAGTGCTATCAATAACAGTCACCACACGAGCAGCATCTGCAACTGTGCCTCCTGTGATCGTAAAGTCCTATCTGAACAGAGAGACCAACAGGTATCCAAATCCAATGGTCATTTACGCAGAAGTCAGCCAAGGATTTTTGCCCGTCATTGGTGCAAATGTCACAGCTGTAATTGAATCTGCATCTGGAAAATCTGTAGAGCTAGAGCTCTCTGATGATGGTTCAGGTAAGTTAATTTTGAAGCAGTTGTTATCACATGGCTTAGAATTTGCTTGTGCGTGTACTTTGTACAACACATAGAACAAGATTGGTTTTAATGGGAATTTTGTTTGGGTTGGGTCCTTCTGCATATACTGTACAACTGAGGGTTTTTTTTTCACTTTTAAATATATTATATTAAAAATACACAGCACACATAAAAACAAAACAACAAAAGACAACAAACTACAACCACAAAAAAACACAAAGAAGAAAAACTGGTGAGATAAATACACTATAAGTATATCCTAAATACTGATTACTAAAAACTAACACCAAACACTAACACTAAATACCCTAACCCCTAAAAAGAGAACAATTAATTACAATAAAACAAGAAAATATTAAAACAAAGGTTGTTTTCCTCTTTCCCAATGCAAACTACAGTCCTCCATCCGCATTCATGGATTTGACCTTCACAAATTTGATCATTTGTGAGGCATATGCTTGCCTCCCCTCCCTCCATTTTCCTCCTCCTCTCCCTTGCATTCCTCACCCCAGGCTTGCAAAGCTTGTGTTTAAAATGCATGTTTTTCTTTTTGGGTGAGCAAAGCCCTCTACCACTACTGAAGGCGTAGCCTGTCTGCCATATGGTTGCACATTTTGCTATCTATTGGCTGCTGATTGGTCAGGTGCTCCTTTCTCAAGATGGTCACCAGAAGCAATTAGAGCTAATTAGAAGTCCAGAACCCCCCTTTTCTGTGTCTGAGGGTAAAGTACCATTAAGCATTTTAGGTTGTTTTTTTTCTCCCCTCTCCCCCAACTCCAGGGCTGAACGCAAAGGAATGGAACAGGGGAAGCTCTGGATGGGAATGGGAGGGGAATCCAGGGAGGAATTATTCACTGTTTTTCCACTTTTGTGTTCCAAAACCTCATGAATATAGAGGGGCTACTGTATTATTAATTCCATAGAAAGATAGTAACTTCTGTAACAACACAGATCATTCCAATGCTTCCATTGCTACATTTCTCTAAAAATACTAATAATCAAATCTGACTACAGTAGTATAATAGGGTTTTTTTCTTGCAAAAAGCTTGTTAATAATTCCCATTCTTTACTGAAAGTCACCACCGATTTTTCTCTTATCAATGTTTTATCAATTTGTCCATTTCTTGTAAGTCCACACAATTTTATCAACCAATCTTCTTTCTTTGAATTTTCTGTATTCTTCCATTTCTGTGTGTATAGTAGTCTTGCAGCTGAGTTATGAACTACTCGCTCTTCTACAAGGTAAATTTTCATGTAAGCAATTCCACTGAAAGCACCAGAAAATAATTGTCTTTTATCTGGTCTGTGTGGATACTTTCATAGTGCAAATACAATCTCTTCTCGTCCTTTGAAATATGGAGCTTAATAGCAAGGGCCAAACTATATGTCACAATAAGTACAGGTTTCCTCTTAAGGAATAAATTTTCTCATACAAACAGTCACCATTCTACCCACCACCACCACCACCCTGAGCTGCATCAAGACTGTAAAGAGAGTGACTTTAACCTTTTGCTCCTTACATGGTCCAACTCTGGTTCACATGTCAGGTTTGAAACTCCCTTTCCTGCCAAACCAGGGTAATTTCTCCTGGTCTGAAACAGGTTGGAGTCCCTCCTACTCCATACTGTGGGCCCAATCCTGTACAGAGATCCCCTCCACTGTCTTTAAATATGTATATATATATATATATATACATATATTTCAAACACACTTTTAGCTAATATATTTTTAACTATATATAAAGGAAAAAAACACAAACAATACAATAACACACAAGACAAACTTACTAAACAAACTAGACTAAAACAATATACAAACTATCAAGTCTGCTAAACAATTACGACAATTTTTAAAAAAAGATTGACTTCCCACATCTAGAACAGATGACTATTTCTGTATTGTACTTCATGAGTCTAAACTTTAACTTATTTATTATTGATGGCAGTCTAAATATTTATTACTATATAATATCTTTGTATGTCTTAAAAATTGTTCTACTCAAGTTACTCTAACTTTACACTTTACTCAAATCATTTTACAGCTTGTTCACCCTCAATTACCCTTTTTTTTTAAATTGCTTTTTATATTCTATGAGAGAGTGATCTCTTAGCAGCATTGTCAATTTATCCTTCTCATCCATGTCCAATACCTTGAATATCCAATCTTCTTGAGTTGGAATTGTGAGATCTTTCCACATCTGTGTATACAGTATTCTCACTGTGACAGTTTTGTACTGTACAACTCTTGCACAGTCTTTATTTATCTTGTCATTTCTCAGTCCCAGAAATAATTCTGGTGTCAATTGGATTTTAATCTTCTGTATGCTTTCCATTGGATGGGTTTTCATCATCCAATACTTAACTTTATCACAATTCTGCCACATATGAGAAAAATCCCTTCAGCTTGTTTACATTTCCAATATCTACCTGAAGAACCATGATACATTTTAGAAAATTTATCAGGTGTGAAATACCAGCTATATATCATCTTATACAAATTCTTTTTCAAATCATAACTTAAAGTAAATTTTATATCGTTTATCAACATCTCTTCCCATTGATCCATTCTCATTGGATGACCCAAGTTTTGTGCCCATTTAACCATACATTCTTTCACCTAGTGTTCTTCCATTTCAAATTTCAACATCTTATACATTTTTTGCTAACTCCACTGCCTATTTTGTAAAGGAAAAATCTGGCACTCAAGGCTTACACAAGTGACTATTGTAATGGTTGGCTTAGCCCCAAGTTATACTCCTTCCAGACTTATTCCTCAGCATAAAAGTATCCAATATCTATATCAAATGGGCATCTGGAACAACTGACTTTTTCAGTTGTTAAATATTTTACTTTACACATTACATTAAAATCTGCCTAAACCTCTGAGCTGTCTGTTTTGATTCCATTAACGATATTCAGAAACTGGAAATCATCTTTTCCCATGAAAACAGGGGCAGATACTTTGGTGTGAATATCTCTTACCTATGAATGCTATGCATTTCTTTTAAAAAAAAAAAAGACCAGCAGCAAGATGTTTGTTTTAGGTGGTAATTTTCAATATTTATGTACCAAGGTCCTGATATTCTGAAGCATGATGGAATCTATTCAAGGTATTTGACATCTTTCAAGGATAATGGCAGACACAACATAAAAGTATATGTCCAAGGAAAAGACAAGGCTGTCAGACGAAGCCACAGACAGAGTCATGTTCTCTATGTACCAGGTTATGTAGAAAATGGTAAGTATTAAGCATGGAACAGTAGTACTTTCTAAGAAAAGTGCAGAAGAGTGGATGTCAAGAATTCTAAAAACAGGAAAATGAATTCTTTGGGGAAATACAGATTTCTCTTTGTTAGCTCCTTTTCCATCATTAGTCTTATGGTCTTGATTTCATGTGGAGGCTGAATATACACTCATACCAATATGCCCTGACACACACTTAAGCATATACATATTCAATTCTTACCTTTTCTTCTACAATTCTCTAATCAGCCAAGGGCATTTCCACACTAGACTGTTATAGTGCTATTATTCCACTTTCAACATCCTATGGAATCCAGGGGTTTGCAGTTTAGGGAGGGAATGCTGAAAGTGGGATAATGACACTATAACAGTCTAGTGTGGAAATGGCCCAAGTGCGTCCTAACTTAGCGTGTTAACTGAATCTGTTGGGAACCAATGAAACATCCCTCTAAGTCCTATAAAAGTTTTAAAACAATAATCTCCTATCCTTCCTTTGGCTTTCTTATGCCATCTTGTATCCCTTCTGCTTCTGTTTACCAGCCTAAAATCTACATCAAGTTGCCTCTGGTTACCATACAGGTGCCATGTAAGCATGGGAGACAGGGAATTTTAGAAAATTTTGTACAATATGTGGTGCTGACTGGGTGGAAGGACCTACCTGTTTGCCTTGCCCACATGGTTATTGCATGCACAACCATACATCACTTATGTGGGGATGGCCATGTGACTCTGTGTGCCTCAGTATTGCTGACATCCTGTTAGTGACATACGTCAGAATAAGTCAAACATACCCCTGTGTATATCTTTTTTGGTCATTGCAGAGCTTGATATTATCTTCCTCTCTCTGCAGCTACCAAAGCCCCACTCCCAAATTTACTATTTAGCTGCTGCAGTTTTTTCTACAGCCACTCAGTACATGCAGAGCAGGAGTGGATATCAGAGAAGTGTCTGGCTGTGTATTCATAGTGTTTCCACAGCCAGATGCAAAACGATTGCATCCTCTGCTTAGACCTCATGAGGATGAAGTCATTGGTATTCTGAGACACAGAACAAACGCACCTGTGGAACTTGTATGCTGTGCTCTGTCATGCTGGATCTTGACCCTTATATGTTAAGGGCATCTCAGTTTGGCCCTGCTGAGAATGTGCTGTTGTATAGAGTGGTGATTTTAAGGCATTTTACTGATTAAGGGGATAAAAGAAACAGAAATGATACCCATGTATATTTGTGAGCGGAGAAGTGATATATTTGTCAGCTTACAAAAACCGAAAAGACACAGCTACATCATCTGCTGGTTTAAATACCAGTAAGACAAGGGGAAGTGGATTAAAAGTTCAATGACATATCAAATGCTGACTGGGAAGAGCAAACAGGAAGAGTGAAAAAATGATATTCAAAAGAGAAAAAGAATTTAAGATTTCAGTCATTTTTTAAAACATTGATTGAGAAGAAGTCAGTCCTATTAATAAAGATAGCATTGCTTGGAGTCCCTTTGTTAAAAATGAGAGAGAGAGAGAGAGAAAAGTGAGCCATTACACTGACTACTCATTTATTGTAATTTATTTAACTTAAATATGAATTAAGATTATATGAATCCAGTAGTGCATTCCTGGAGTGATGATGTACCATGGGAAACATATTTAAAAACATATTTAAAACATATTTTAAAAAATATGTATCTGAAAATAGGGTTTGTATAAAAGACTAGTGTCTGAAGAATTAGAATATTAAGGCAGGATATGCAAGGAGGAGAACGAAGAAAACTTCAAAAATGCTTCAAAACAAATAAGAGAACTTCAAAAGTTAATCTGAAAAAATTTAGTGTTAAATTCAAGCAGTAACCAGTTTCAGAGATAAATTCCTTTGCAGCGAGGTCACTGGAGGCTTACTGCTATTTTCTAGTCTTTGCATTTATTTGCAGATACCAACACTGAGCAATTCCTTCTGATGCTCCAAAATATTATAGAGTTTCACTTCAGCTTTCTGACTCTCCTTGGCTTTTGTCTCAATTTGTGGTCACTCTGGGCTATAGCAAGGAGTGAGGCAGCTGTGGGGCTGGATATGTCTTTGGACTATGGTTATTATCATTCCTGTCCACTAACTAAAAGAGTTTGGTCTGATCAGAGCTGGACTCCTACATATCTGGAGTGCCACAGATTTGCTGGCTCTAGACAACAGATCTTTTTTTTTTTAAACATTTAGAGTGGCCTGGAGTACATCAACAGCAGAGTGAAAGGTGCACAACAGCACATCTGAGGGCTATCTCTGGCCATCCATTTTAGTCAAAGATGAGCTGTTTGGGTCTATCAGTGCCAGTCTCTCTGATAAAAAGAGATCCGCGAACTTAAATCTGACTTATCAATATGAAACCTCACAGCATTTCTCATTGTTCAGTGATCAAAGAGTTGTAAGGTTGTAAGAGATCTCAGTGGTCATTCAGGTTAATCCCATAATACCCCAATCCCATGAAAGAAACAGAGGAAAGCTATATTTTTAAGAGAAGAAACATGCACAAGAGCTTAGGATAAATTCTAAAGGATGAAAAGAAGTTAGAAGACTACATGGAAGAATATTGCCACAACTTATTGATAACTGGAAAACTGCATAAAAACTTCTGCCATGTCAACAGGTATATTATAGATGAAAAATGGAAGTTTTAATGGGAGCAGATATTTGAGGAAAAGAAGTAATTGAAGATAATGCACAAAAGAAAATAAATCACATAGACTTGCAGAATAATGTCTGGAGCTTTGTGGTCACACACTCTGATAACATCTGTTTCTTTATCATTTTTTCATAGGTGAGATAAAACTGAATCCACCAAGGCCTCAGCCTATTGAGGAAAATATCCAAGCAAATGTGGGAAATTTCAGCAGAACGGCATCAGGAGGATCTTTTGTAATAACTGGGGTGCCTCCAGGGAATCCATCAGATGTCTTCCCACCCTGTAAAATCACTGACCTTGAGGCAAAACCCAGTAAGGATAAGGAATTCCTTTTGTCCTGGACAGCTCCTGGGAATGATTATGATACAGGGAAAGGTAAGGTGAAATTTTGCTTTGAGCAAAGGACAGTTCTTCGTTCCTCAGAGGAACAGGCTCCCTGTCCTGTGTGATAAGAAGAAAGGCCCATTTTATTTACAATAGCATCTTCTCCTTTTTAGTATAAGTATTATGAGAACCATTGTGATGTAGTGGTTTGAGCATTGGACTATGACGCTGAAGATTCTATGACTCTCAGGGTCTGGACAGCCATGGAAATGCACTGGGTGATCTTGGCATTTCACACTCTCTCATCCTTAGATGAAGCCAAAGACACACCCACCGAACAAATCTCACCAAGAAAACCCCAAGATAGGTTCACCTTAGAGTCAGCAAATGTCAGAAATGACTTGAAGGCACACAAGAACAAAAAATTATGACACTGTTGGTATGGAAAAGGATTGCCAGTTTTTTTCCAGGTTGTGCAACTACAGAGGAAATGGGCATGTTCCAGTATATGGCAAAGTCTGTTTTGTCTCATGTTGCCTTAAATTTTGTGAATTTTTTGCCATGTACTTGGTTCATAATCTCTAGAGCACAAAAATTAGTGGACATCAAATAACTGGAAGCACACATAGGAAGCCTCTAATATCTAAAAATCTGTAGGGGGTTGGAATTTCTGGAAAAACTGGTGAGTATAGGTGCCTCATACATTCACCTTAAGCATGTTTTATATGTGTAGGAGATGCTTAACACAGTAAATGGTTGTCTACTAGTTAATCAAGTCAGCCTGTAGGGGCAAAAAATAACCATGCTGCTTTCAAAGTTGCAGTTTCTAACAGACTGTGCAAGTTCAGCTAAAGCTGAAGATAATATAAAAATGTTTCCATCTTAGAATGTCTTGGAAACAGTTCCTTTGTTGCTTGGATGGGGTGATTTCCCCCTTCTTTTGTCTGTGAAAGTGTTAACACCAGCTAGAACACAGGAGAAATGGTATTTAAAGATCAGGAAAGACTAGATAATTAGTCTGGTTTTGAAAGTGTGAAACCCACCATAATACAGTTTAAAAAAAAATAGTTTCTGGTTTGTTGGGGTTAGCATCTAGTTCATTGTGGAGACATCATTGAACAGTAGCTGTGACAAATAACTGATTTGATCAGCGAAAAGATGTGAATTAATTTTGTCCTTGTCTTGGGTTTTATTGCTGCATCCCACTTAGCATCTTCAAGTAATCAATAAACCATTGTTCTGGTACACCTGTGACTTCACTTCATTTTGACAGTGCTTTGAGCCTTACTTGGCTCAGAACCAAGTAAGTTCCAGTGGATCAGGGCCCTGGAATCATGACAACATCCTTGCTTTTCTCATTCAAAAATGCACACGTGTCTGGAGATATGGCAGCCTCAGATCTAGAACCCTGTAAAAAATAATTTTCTAGGTATCTCAACACTAATAGGTGAAATCATTTTAGCAAGGTCACAAAGAGACAAACACATAGGAAGATGATATGCTAGAAAGAATCCCTCAGGACAGAGCAGGGCACAATCATGACTAGTTGGTCTGCAAAATCATAGTACAAGAACACTGCATAAAGAAGAAACTATCATTTACATATGGAAAATGGGCCAACACTAAATTTGAACTGAAGAAGTATCTATGGTCATTTCCACACCTTACCCATCTCCATCGTTGTCCCATTGCAATCCCGGCACAGCCACTGTTGAGATGGGAGCACAATGTTAATGCTCCTCTCCTAGCTGGCTGCCTGAGGAAGGGTAGCTCAAGCAACACACACTTTCCTTCTGCAGTGCAGTCAGCCACTTCCCATAGTGCATAGGGGAAGGAAGCATCTAAATCATGCTTCCTCCCTTTCTGCATGGCTGCCAGTGATGGGAACACTGTGCAATTAAGAGCCATTACTGAAATATCCTGTGATCGCAATGGGTGGGGATGCATTGGAGTGGGACAGTGATGGCATCATGCAAAAGCATGATTCACAGACTGGCACCAATGCTTCATGGGACAGAGACATCATGTGGAAACAGTCTGTGATTATAGGGAGGAAGGACTGTTTATCCCTATTTGATTTCTTTTTTTTTCCGGAAAAAATGGAAACTGTTTCGTGTTGTTTGATTAATTTCCTACAGCTTTTTGAACTTGGGTAGTCATGTCATTTTCATTTAGTTTGGAAGAAAAATTAAAAATCAATTATTTAGTCTCCTCTAATTCTCCATAATGTCAAGCAGACATAAAACATTTGTTCTCATAAAGAACTGAAAAATGGAAACCAGGACTAGGAATTACAATGCTCTGATGCTATAGATCAGTGTTTCTCAGGCTTCCTCCAGCAGTGCAGAGGCTTGTATTATATTTGTGCCTGTTGGCAACAATTCTTCTTTCTCTCCTGGAGACTCACATGGACTGGCAGCCGATGGCTCATTTGCTAATACCCATCTTCAGATCACTCAGTGGCATAACTAGCATATCTGACACCTGGAGCAGATCATTTTCAATACCCCCAAAAGAGATGGGGAAGCCTCTCTACCACCTCTTTCTTTTGCTTCTGACACTGCAGCTGCTTTTTCCCCTTGCTGCCCATGGCAGCCACCAAGACACAGACAGCACTGCTGCCAAGTTGGTTGTGCTGCCGTTGCCGCTGCATCTACTGCTGGGGGCTGTGACCAAGGAAGGGCCCTGCCAGCTTCAAGTCACACTGTCATGTTGCTGCTGTTGCTGCTCAAGTCGCAGCTCACCTGTGGAGAAGGGATGGCAGTGGGTGTTGGTGCTGCCGGAGCAGCTGCTGGTGGGCTGAGGGAAGTGACAAGGCCATGGCTGACAAGCCCACTTGGTTCTCCTTGGCAGCCCAGTTAGCAGAGCCCAGCTTCCCCCTCTGCCACCACCACAATGCTACTGTTGGCCACCTCTGTTAGCTCTGAAACTTCAGCTTCAGATAGGCTGTTCTGAGTACTGCCACAGTGCAACCCCTTATTGCCTGCACGCTGAGTGGACCACTGCCACTGCCCAGTGAGATTATCACTTTGACAAGCAATACTACACAAAGGCCATTTCCACATTAGACTTTTATAACGCTATGATTCCACTTGAAACATCCTATGGAATCCTGGGGTTTGCAGTTTCAGGAGGGGCCGGCTGGCCCCTCCTGAAACTGCAAATCCCAGGATTCCATAGGATGTTTCAAGTGGAATCATAGTGCTATAAAAGTCTAGTGCAGAAATGGCTATAGTCTTACATACAAGTCTTAACTTCTACACAGTTTTAGAAATAATATGAGAGGAATAAATATATGAACATCTCATCCTGAACATTTTATTATCATTATAAAAGAAAATATGTTATGGTCCTTTCCCCTGTCACCATTTTTTTTAAAAAAAATAAGGCTTTGGGTAAAAGATGGGGAACAATTTTTCCACTGAATTTTTCTGTTCCTTTTCATAGGTCTTCACATCTCTGTAACTCAGTATCTAATGCAATTGGGTTGTCTACTCTTTTATTTTGCAGCTGAAAGATATGAAATAAAAATGAGTGAAAACCCCTTCGACTTGAGAGATGCTGCTTTTTCTAATACTACTTCTCTGAACACATCTGGCCTGATACCTGAACTTGCTGGGGTCAAGCAATCCTTTCAGTATAAGCCGGAAAACTTGACAAAAGTAGAAGGCATCTACATCTACTTTGCCATTCGTGCCATTGATGACAGCGACAATGTTGGAGAAGCATCTAATATAGCAGGAGCAGTTTTGCTTCCTGATAACACCGTTCCCCATAGTTCTTCTGACAAACATACTCCTCCCTGTATTATCAACACCATCTTACTACTGTTCCTAATATTGAATACAATGATACTTGTACCATAATGAGGACATGAGTTATGATTTTTTAAAAATATGTGTTTATTGGATGATTAACAAGCAGATATACATACAGAAGAGATATTCCAGAGATTAATTTTAAAAAGTTAGTACTTCACATATGACTGACAAATTAATTCTTCCAATAAATAGATTTTTATATAAATATAACATAGGTATTCATGTTCCTGCTACCAAAACCCTTCCCTCCCCCCTCCCTCCTCTACCCCCAGGGAATAAACTTAATTTTTATTTAAAAATTTTTACTTTGAGATGGAGAATCATAT
The DNA here is from genome assembly GCA_948474755.1 of Ctenosaura bakeri. NCBI lineage: Eukaryota > Metazoa > Chordata > Lepidosauria > Squamata > Iguanidae > Ctenosaura > Ctenosaura bakeri. The sequence goes on along the minus strand of CAOLHI010002663.1, from coordinate 62,481 downwards.
TAATTGTATCTTTTATAATTTTGTACACCTCCTCATCTTTAATTTTTTATTAGTTTATTTCACTTCCTTAGCCAATTGCCTCCTTTCAACTAACCCATATACCCTATTCTTCTTTCTAATATAAAGTCAAATATTATACATTCTGAATGATAATATTGCCGTCTATCCACCTTCCAGCTTTGTTCATCTTTCCATCTGAATCCAATAATGACCTGAGTTACCTTCAATACTTGTTTCAGCAATACTCATCTCCATCCAATCCCAAATTTTTTACATTTACTCATACATTCTTCTTTAATTCTTAAGTTTTTGCCTATTATTCTATTAATTTCATTAATTATTTTCCACCAAAACCTCTATATATGTGCCTTTACTTCCATATCCATGTCAACAATTAGATGGCATATCTTTTATTATATATGATAACTGCTATGGTATTCTCTACCATCTCTCAATTAATTTTAACTGTAACTTCCTTATTTAAGTATTTTTAATATTAATAATTTCATTTTGCCACTTTTGGTTTTATTTACAACTTATTTCGATATTTCTTTCCCATAATTCTGATAATACATCTTCTGGTTTAAACTGGCTTTGCAATAAAATTCTAGAAATCCTACCCCCTATACCTTTCCCCCCTCCAATGGTTCTTTTCATTAAATCTTCTAGGGGACATTGAGTTTCTCCATGCATCCCTATTTCTTTTTATTAACCCCAACTAATTGAAGCCAAAATAGTTTCTCAATTATATCAAACAACTTTTAATCTTAAAGAGTTTTCTTGAGTTCTCATATAACTGTACTATTACTTAGTAAACTTTATTCCTTATATTTTAAATTACTTTACTTATTTCCCAATCTCCTTCCCTATTCAAATATCCTAATGGGTACCATTTATAATTTTGCTCACAATTTTAATTCTTCCATTTCAGGACCTGAGTTAATGTGTTGCTGTCATTATTGTTTCTGTTTAAAGTACAACAATTTATGTTTTACCTGACTAAAAAAAATGGATGTCCCAAGATTGGAGTGTAATAACAACAATAATCACATATGTATCGCTGAGTGAGCATCTGGACACTATATTCCTGTTTGATGCAGCCTAGAATTGCATTGGCTTTTTTAGCTGCCATATCACACTGCTGACTCATGCTTAGCTTGTGGTTTACTAAGACTCCTGGATCTCTTATGCATGTAATGTGGTCAAACCAAGTGTCACCTATCTTATAACTGTAGATTTCTTTTTTTCTCCCTTAGTATAGTACTCCATTATTTTGGGGGCAGCTCTCTAATGTGTTAAGATCATTTTGAATTATGACCCTGTCCTCTGAAGTGTTAGTTACCCCTCCTAATTTGGTGCCATCTGCAAATCTGATAAGCATGCCCCCATTCCCTCATCCAAATCATTAATAAAGATGTTGAATAGCACTGGGCCCAGGACAGAACCCTGTCCAACCCACTAGTCGCCTCTCTCCAGGATGAAGAGGAGCCATTGGTGAGCATGTTTTGGGTTCGGTCGATTACAAATCCATCTGAGAAAGGAATTGGCAAAACCACTTCTGAGTATTTCTTGCCTAAGGAAACCCTATGAAATTCATGGGGTCACCATAAGTTGACAGGTGACTTGAAGAGATATGAATATTATAGTATAACAGTATCATGTGAAAAGCACCTTAGTGATGTCACAAACAGTAGATATGAACAAACTTGAAGGACCTTAACCTAATACAATCTTCTTTTGAGTGTAAACTGATATTATAGTTGGCCCTCCACATTTACAGGTTTGACTTTCAAGGATTTGATTATTTGCAAGTTTCTTCAGCCCCTGCCCCTGCACCTCGTGTTCTTCTTTTCTGGGCAACCTTCCCTCTCAGCAGTTCTGATCAGGCTGGTGAGCCCTTTGAAAGCCCAACTCTAGTCCCCCTTCTCCTCTACCATCTTCTGCCTGGCCAGCTAAGAATGACTCACTCACCAGTTTCTTAGCTCCATAAACCCTTTTCCGATGCCCCCCACCCACCCAAGGAAGGAGAAGAGTGAGAAAGGAAGTATAGGGCCACCATGGCAACCAATCCCTTTTGTCTGACCTCATTTGGACCCTGAGTGTCTATTTTCTCTACCATGTGTCAGACTTCTTCCCACAGACATACACACCCATTTTGATATTTGTAATTTTTCTGCTTTTGCAAGGGTCTTGCACCCTAATCCTAGCAAATGTGGAGGGCCAGTTGTATTTCAAGTTTATATGCTGAATATGAACCTCTGCAGTTATTTTGTTCAGAAAATAGTTTGTCTCTGCAATATGCAGAGTTTATTCCTTTTTAAACCTCTTACACTTCAAGAAAGCAAATTGTTGATAGCTGAAAACTTCATGACTTACTCCAAGAGATAACTGCTTGTTGCAGGTCTGTGGAAGCAAAACAGCAAAATGTTTTATGGCACTTCAAAGAACAGCACATTTATCATGGCACAAGCTTCTATGGACCACAGTTCACTTTATGAGATCATGAGGTGTTATTATGAGGAACACATATATCTACATGCCAAGAAAGAGGCTGTGAAAGTGTAATTTTCACAGACTGTATTTCTGTACAGTCACTCTCCTTGGATGTCACTGTTCCCTAGACCTTTCCACAGAAGTGATCAATGGAGGGGGGGGTCTAACCCGTATCCCACCAACTGTGAAGACTTCCACTGTGCACAGTACAATTACCAAGAATGAGGGCTTTCCTTGATTCCAGCTCTGCCACCTGTCCCCCATGGGTGACACCAACCATTGGACCATCTAAATGCTCTCCAGCTGCAAATGAGGGTTGATGTCACTTCTATCCTTAATGGACACATCCCTCTATATTCAATGCTGCCACCACAGACAAAACACAATAGGTATTTATAGAAGTTAAAAGTATCAAAGCAGATTAAATATTTATTGCATTTAAGACACCACCCACTCTTTTTCATACTTATCTCAAGCTAACTCAGACCAGCCATACCCAAACCTCCAACCCAAAACTTCCTTCTCTCATTCCAACCCTAGTCTAACTCCCAAAACATCCTAACTCAAACCTTTGTCTAATCGAACTCTCAGCTGTCATTCAACAACTGTCATTAACCAGCCTCATGCAAATCTCCTCAAACATTCCACTGATCAACAATCACTTCAACATTCCATTCTCTCCTCCCTCCCAACAGCTCCTTACTTTATCCTCTAATATACAATCAGTAATTCAAACAACATTTACAAATGCAAACCCATGATATCACAATAACCACTTAGGAAAACACCTGTAGTGTATCAGCAGGACTCCAGCCATATACTGCAGTTTAAGATCACTGTCTGTTTTACTTTCTAGTCAAAGTTCAGTGAGTCAGTGTGATGTAGTGGTTTTAATTTTGAATGGAATGCCTCAAATGCTGCACTTACCATACAGGAAATATCTTTTTGTGCACCAAAAAAAAAAAAAAAGGATTTCTGTGTAGACATATTGGCATGAATTCATGATCACAGTTACAAATGTGTGACCTGGAGTTAAGTGTTCATAATTGATTCCTATTCACAACCCCTATGTATTCAATACTGGAAGGAACACATAGGAAGCATAAAAGTCAGCAAATCCTGACTTAGCAGGTACCATCTACTGCAAACAATGGAGGTCTGTTCTCCCATCAATGAGGACACAGCAGACTGATGTTCCCACCTATTCCCACCTATAAGTGACCTCTGGTGTGAGGAGAAATTATTACAGGGATCCTGCTTTGATGGTATACAGGATGGGAGTGGAAACATCAGGATGCTGTATCCCTATTGACAGGAATCCTGTTGCTTGCAGTGGTTGCTGTCTGGTAACTCAGAATTGCAAGGGCTGGGAGATGCTACTTAGGTATCGTATTTAATTAAGGTAGGTCTGTAACTAAGTGGTTGACCTAGAATATCAACTATTATTTTTTTATACAGAAAGTGGTATTTTCTGTGCAAAACAGCCACATACATATTTTGCATAGAGAAAGGCCTGAATTGCAAATAGGCTTTGAAAACTGTGTGTTTTTGGAGTCTTTCCACAGGAGGAAGAAAATTATTAAAACTATCAATTGTTTCCTTCAACAAGAAAATTAGTAATAAATTACTTCCTTAACCTATTCACACTGCTGGTTATCACAGGAAGAGATGGACATTTATATCATATCTAAGTTTATTTTTGTCACACAAATGTTAGCACTCCATCATACTTTTTTTCTTGCTTGACCAGATTTGCATTTCATCTAGGATGCAAAAATCTCTGTTTCAACTATGCTGATTTTCTTCTAATACAGCTTACATTTCCTTTCTGTCTTTGTTTTGTGTCAGATTACACAACTTTTGTTTTCTTCCCATGATGAAATTTTCACAATTGTCAAGATACATTTTGGCAATTTTAGCATTTATTTGCACAATTTCTCTAATTTACATTTTTGTTGAAACTATTGCATCCTATCAAAAAATTTTCCAGCCCTAATTTCACCAGATGTAAAATAGGTGGGACATAACCATTCAGTCACACAGATAAATTTCACATTTCTTCTGTTCAGCTATTCCCTGCCAAAAGATGAATGTGCAAGTCCACACTATTGAGGTCATGGTTTAAATATCATAAGAAATGCTTGCAGCTTGTTTTTCTAGATTGTAGGACATTAAAATGAATGTTCTGATTAACCTATGGAAAACCTTTGATTGTTATCATGTAACCTAAGATAATAGGAACAAAGAGCTGGATTATCTTGGTAGACCAAAGTCCAGCCATAAATCATAAGGGGACTCTTTTTTGTTCATCTAAGCATAAATTGTGCTATTATTTCTGGCTGTGAAGCTGACAGAAGTGGCACAATCAAAATGGTGCTCTGCGGGTGGCTTTTTTTAGTGGTATTACAATTTCTCCATGGAGTAACAGGTACCATGGTAAAACTCAATAATGGCGGGTTTGAAGATATTGTTATTGCAATTAACCCTGGGTTACCTGAAGACAACAAGATAGTAGACAACATTAAGGTAAGTTCATGAAGTTATTAATTTAGCAATTTAGTGACGTTTCCAAATTATGTTATAGCAGTAAAAATTTAGCTTGAATTCTGTAACCACAAATCTATACTTTGTTACTCAAAATCCCTGCTCCTTGCAAAAGTATTCATAAAATTCCCAAACCTGCTGTTCTAATATGTATGTAGTTTTGTTTATGCTGGTTTATATTCTGGGGTATTTCTCTGCCTGAGATTAGACTGTTAGATTTTTTTTTTTGGAAAAAAAAGTCCAATTAACAGATCATTCTAGTAACTACAACTATGAGGACTGCCACTTTCTGTGTGGGTGGGTGGGAGATCATGTAGAGAGTTTTCATGAATACAGACGAGTTTTCTGATCAGAAATGCCTATGTCTCCATATATGGAGACAGAAATGTCTCCATATATGGAAACAGATGACAGTTACAAATATTTTCATATAGGTATGAAAAGAGAAGTTCTGCCTTTCATTATTCATTATGTTGTGTGATTATATTTATTGCAAAGCTTTCCACAACCACATTCTGTACTGCAATCACAGCACTAAAGGAAATAATAGATAGAAGGAAAATGTTTAGGGTTGTTTTTGTTTCGTTTTGTTTTTTGCACTAGGTGAGAAATAGTGTATTATAGAAACAGTGGAATGAAGATTTCGTACAAATACCTGCCCATGTGAAGATTTGAGGGCAATTATGGATATAAGGAGGTATACAAACTCCAAGCACAAGAGAGGGGTGTTCTGCTGTGAGATGAACTTTGGTCCCTCCTGTTACCATTTTCCTCATGCCACATGTACCTGATTGCAACCCTAGCTTGTATGCACCCCTCCCTAAAAATGTTGGTGGGAGCCTAGCAGTGATGTAGACTCAAGTCAATTGACTTGGATTCAAGTCAGACTTAAGTCACTTCAGTGACTCAACTCGGACTTGACTTGGTAAAGATTACACACTGACTCAACTTGACTTGCATATTTTTAGTGAACGACTTCCTGCCCTTGGTTCAGTAACATAACACATTCCTCTAGAAACCTTACAATTTACTGGTCACATGACAATCTGTCTCAAGCCCAAAGTGTGGACACACTTCTCAGTAGGAACAGCAAATGGTTTGAGGTGGGGTAGCCTGTCCCTGCTTCATATAGGATGAACTTTCTAAAACTTTTCCTAAGAGCAGAAGGCAAACTTTGCAAATGGGAAGTAAGAAGGATCCTATTCCCCACTTCTGAAGCTGCAGATGGCAAAATCACAAAAGTGAAGGGCTAACTCTACTTAAATTGTTAAAACTGACTTTATTTGTCCAGAAATTCTGGAGCACAGGTTGGGGTATAAAGTTGGCTCCCAGACATAAGACTTGACTTGAAAGTATCTTGCAAGGACTTGAGACTCGACTTGAGACTTGAAGGTAGAGATTTGACACTTGATTTGGGACTTGGAGTAAAAGACTTAAATACATCACTGAAGCCTAGCATGTTTATCTATTTAAATCGTTATTTAGGAAGAGGATGCTGCACTAGAATGTAAAGAGAAGGAGAGAGGGAGGGATGGTAAGAATGAGATTAAAAGACTATACATGACAATGCAAGATGATACAAAGAAGGGTGGGAGGAATCCTGTATCATCTATTAGTTTTTGTTTTGCTTTGTTTCTAAATAAAAATATAGGTACAGACAAGAAGTACAAACAAAAAATATGAGCAACCAGCAACAGGACAATCAATATCAGTGTGCATAAACTATATGATAGCAACAGAATATCATCTGCAATCACTATTCATTCTATCCAAATACATCATTCCAAATGTTTCCATGAGCTGTGGGAAGTTGTGCTGGTGTGATTATTCCTATAGCTAATAAAAGGAAGCCAAATTTTTGTAAAGCTGTCCATGTCTGTGTCTCCATTCAGTTCTTTAACTTTACATGTTAGTTTTTTTTCCCAACACAGCAAGATCCCAAACCTTAGCTAACTATTTCTTAATATTTACATTGTCAGCTGTTTTGCAATCACAAGCTATCAACTGCCTAGCTGTTAACAATAAAAAAGTAATAAAATCTTTGCAGGATAAATTAGCATTTGAATCAGAGAGAATGTTTAACAGTGCCAATCAAGGAATAGATTGAAACTATTGATTAGCGATATTACCTGTCTCCTGAAAGATCTGTTTTCAAAACATGGAGACTTTCTTACAATCCTATCACATATGAAAATAATTACCTGTTAAATTACAGTCTCTGCAACATATTGATTAATTGATTGAATATATAAACTGTCTTTTCTCACAAAGCAGGACCCCAGGTGGCTGGATTGGTCTTGTGGAAAGTTTGTAATAGTTTCATTGGCATTAAATACCATTTATAAATTAATTTATGTGTTGTTTCACTAGATTGTACAGAGATTGATTTGAAGAGTTTCATCCTCCATAAGCTATTCCAATTAACATCACTAATACCATGACCCAAGTTGTGTTCCCAATGAATGTTTAACCCTTGCACTTTGGGGTCCCTGTTAGAGAGAAGTAGATTATAAACAACAGAAACTAACTCTTTAGATTCGGAGCTGGACTTTTAATAAGCAGTTCAAAGCAAAGGAGTGGGAGGTTAACCTATTTCATTACTTCTGCTTTTTCTAGAAACTGTACGGTTTGATGAATTCTGGACTAAGATCTCACATTTGCTGCAAGTTTTTCTATTATTTGTTGCCTAGAATAGGCATTTGTTTGAGGAGGGGCATCTAATAACCTATATAGGCAAAAATCTTCCCTTTTACCAAATTGAGCTTTTTTATATTCATGACAGAATAATGGGTATATGATAACAGGTATAAGGGGTGATAAATATGGAATTAATTGTTTATTCCATTTATTCCATATCGTTATAGAAATGCGCAAGAAGGGATTATCTATAGTATAGGTGGTGTTTCTATCTTTTTTTAGAAAAAAAATTAATAAAGAGATTAATAAAAAAGTAATAAGGATAAAGATAAGTACTCGGTCCAGATGGAATTAGAACTTAATCTAGGTTTGAAATCATTTTTTAAGGGAAAAAATGATTTCAAGCCTGGATTAGCTAATAATTATATTTGGACCCGGTACTTATCTTTATCCTTATTAAAACATATGGAGCTGACACAATTGAAATGAATAGTAATATTTAGATATATTTGGAATCCCCAACTCTCCTCCTAATATTTTTCTATACATTAAATATTTAGAAACACATGTCTTTTTAACCTTATAGCAGTTTAATAATATGTGCCACTTACTAAAATATGTTTCTGTCAGTGTTATAGATAACATTTGAAATAAAAAGTTAACTTTTGGAAGAAATTTGCTTTAACTGCTGTAACATTAAGTTTTTATAATTTAACTTTTTGATTTTTCAGAGTGTTTTAGGGATTGAGATCCCCAAATATTTAAATGATTTGGAGGCTAAATTTAAACCTGTAGGTGATTGCAGAATTCTGTGATCTTCTAGGGTAAGATCTATGCAAAATGTTTTGGATTTCTTGTATTTACATTGCAATCCAGCAAATTTTCCATAATACTTTAGTTCCTCTAAAATTGCTGGAGGCAAGTTTATCAGGAAATTGCTCTAAAATTGCTGGAGTTGCAATTTGTGGCTTAGCAGTAAACAGCGCAATGTTATCTGCAAACATAATAATTACTGGACAATAGCCTTTGATAGGAACCACTTCAGTGATAGGGTTTCTGCAAGCAGATTCAGCTAATAGCTCAAGGGCAGTTGGGAAAAAAAAGAGGAGACAGGGAACATCCCTTTTTAGTTTCCCTAGATACATAGAATTAATCTGTTTCTTATAAGCTGACATGAATCTTTCCTTTTGAATTGAATTTTGAACTTACCCAAGAAGGTTTAAAAAAAGGAAACCTATACCTCTATTATTTCAAACACTATAAAGAAAGTTCCATTCAATTTTGTCAAAGGCTTTATGTGCATATGCTTCAGTATGCTTAATTAAGTAACCTGTCCTGGCCCAACACTCCAAACTTAATAGGAATGTCATTCACTTGTGTACCAATCACATTAGAATGGATCTCCCTCTCCCAAGCAGTTGATGCCTGGTAAAGCAGGTTGTGGAGGGGAGTTACAATTATGGTAATGATGTCAAAATCATTACTAAACAGCAACTGTGAATACAAAACAGTTATCTAGATTTACTAATCCATGACTGTTTTATATTCATGATCACTACTGAGTCATATTTGTAAGAATATTGTCATGATCATAACTGCCCACCAAACTTACTTTACTAGGAATCAGCTGCATGGAGAGAAGGAAATCCATTCTGGCTGTGAGCAGAGCATGAAGAATGATGTTTCCATTAGGCTTTGGGGCAGATCAAGACAATAGAGGTTACTTAGTTAAATATACTTATCTATGTATCCACTACAAGATTCTGGCTGATATCTTTATTCTAGTGGAAGGATATTTTTGTTGTAAAACAACAAGACTGTAGGAACAATCAGCAAACCAACAAAGAATGGTAACCAAAAACCCAGGCCTGTTCAATTGCTAAAAAATCTACCAAAAGAAAATTAATGTAATACCAACTGTAAACTTCAGAAGGTAATATATCAAAAAGCACAGTGACAAGCTATGGCAGAAAGAAGTGGAGAGAAATGATAGAAAACCAAGTGCAGGTATTAGCACTGAACACAACAACTTGATTGATTATACTTTGTGTTTTCTTTTTCTGCTAGGATATGGTTAAAGAGGCATCTATGTATCTCTACAATGCTACAAACCAAAGATTTTATTTCAAGGCTGTAAAAATTCTAATTCCTTTAACATGGACATCCAAACCTGAATATAGAAGAGCTACCACAGAATCCTATGAAAAGGTGAGCATGAAAAATTCAAATGTAACTGAATGTTTTTAAAGACAAAAAATACAGTGTGAAGGTAAAGTCCTATACGCAGTCATTGGAACAAACTGTCATTGAACTCAGGAGAACATCTGAGTAAACGTATGCTGGAGTGCTTTATACATTTCTTTTAAACAGTGGTGACAATTTGTTTCAATAGCTTTAAAAGACACATTTCTTAAAATTTAGACAAATTTGTGGACAATAGGTCTGTGAATGACTATTGGCCATATTACCTGAAGGTATATTTCAGATTCAAAGGCAGTATGCTTTTGAACATAGTTGATAGCATACCTCTGACTATGGCCATCTAAGAAAAATTTAGGTTTTGCAAGCAGAATGCAGGAATAGTCTGACTCTATAGGGTGCTGATTATGTAAATATCTATTGACCAGCTGAATACCTATATATGCTACTCCACTATACTCATTAGGTCTTTTTAAAATATAGTATATATATATATATATATATATATATATATATATATATAGTTAAGCTACGTAGCACATGAATTACTCAAGTAGTTACTCCAAAGATGACCAGTTGTCTAGAGAAATTCTCTATGGGACAAAATCTCAGTGAAAGCGTATATTGCAAACTTAGGCACCTTTCCAGAAGTGAGGAACCCTACTTTGCCTACAGGGTCTATTTCTAATTTGTTAATGCTCTTGGGGGCTGCATTCCAATAATGGGTAGGGTTAAGGGCATGCAACAAGTAAAATCAAAATCAAAGCATGAGCAGAATGTTGAAACTGAGAATTGGTAATTTTATCAGTTTGAACACTTTCCCACCAACCACCAACCAGCTCCACAGTAATCCCTGGTGTACTTCTCTCCATACTGTGCATCAAAGCTTTATTTCAAGAAACAATTCAATAACCTTTTATCTCTTATCTCTAATCATTGATTGGAGATAAAAACGGATGGCTTTGGACCAAAGGGAATCCTTGTAAGCCATATCTAACTCCATGAATTTTTTATGTTCAACCTCATCTGGACAGGGTTGCATCCCCATCTGCAAATAAGCAGCATCAAAAGTAAGTATTGAAATCTGGAGTACTGTGGAACTCTTTTGATTTATATAAATCATAATTTCAATTCATTTGTGTCAAAGGAATCTCATTTTTGTTTTGGTTTATTGTTTTGTGAAAAGTATAAAAATCATTAAGTTATAAACAAAATAGAACCACTCTTGGTGTTTCTGGATATAGCTGTGCTCTAGGATGCCAAGCTAGAGATTAGAAATACGCTCCTACAAATTAGGCTGGTACACTTTTCTGATGGGATCTGAACTGGTAATATCATCATCATCAGTGTTATTTGTATCCTGCCTTTCTCCCCAAATTGGGACTCAAACTGACTTACATTTTAACACAACAATAATGCATGGCATGAACAATAATTTTGCATGCCATGACAATATGCAAATTAGGCCTTTTTCACACCTTACCTGGTGCCACTGTGATCGCATGGGGATCGCGGGAAAAGCTTTGTCTGGGAGGCACTCACATCCCCTCTGCTTTTCCTCTGCACCAGCTCTGTGCTGGCCAGAAGGAAGTGTAAGCGCTCCACTCCTTCCTTCCGCAGTGCAGCCGGGTACTTTCCCAGGCTGCGCTGGGGGAGGAAGTGTCTCTGCATGCAAGGTAAGTGTGTGTGGGGCATGGGAGGGATGCATGATTGTGCATCATTTTTGGCAATGAGCTGAAAATGATATAATGTGCGATCACACCCTAATGGCCTTCAGAGTGTCACACGATTGTGAGGACGTCATGTAGAACGGTCCTCGCAATCGTGTGACACTGCCAAGGCCATTTTGCAACAGGACTGGTGTGCGAAACGGGCCTTAGATTTCAACAATACATGCTACATGGGTTCACCTTGGAAAAGCACTTGGAAGGTTTGATTGTTAAAAAGAAATGCAATGGGAACAGTCATAAGAAGCATTAAAAAAAAAACACTTCTCAACATAGTATTGCATCAGTTTGAATAAATTTGAATAAAGACCCAATTTTAAAAGTTTATATTCATCTTTAAAAACATAACTGGTCTGTGACCAGGATATCTGAAGGTTCACCTCATTCCATACAGACTTATCCATCATGTTAGACTTGTTTACTCTATCTTTGTTTCTCTCATGCCCTGAAATTAGGTAGACACAGAAGTTAGGTCAATGCAAAGAACAGAATCATTTCAGCCATTGAAATCTGAGTTTGGACCCATGTTCTCAGGAAAACTGCCTGGCACCCTAATTCCTGGTCTTCCAGGGTTTTTTGTTTTGCAGTGAGTTAGATGGGACTGAGACTGAAATAGCTGTAGTATTGACTTGATTGCTGGCTTTCTTTGGGAGTTTCTCTGCTATTATAATTAGCAGAGAAATAATTGCATAATATTTTTTCCTGTATTCAGTCATTTTTCATGATAGACAGATCGATATAGACATAGACAGAAATCACAGCCTCTTTGACTGTTGTTAGAATCATAGAATCATAGAGTTGGAAGAGACCCCAGAGGCTATTGAGTCCAACCCCCTGCTATGCAGGAACACCCATCAAAGCATCTCCAACAGATGGCCATCCAGCCTCTGCTTAAAAACCTTCAAAAAGGAGACTCAACCACACTCCAAGGCAGCGTATTCCACTGCCGGACAGCTCTGACCGTCAGGAAGTTCTTCCTCAGGTTCAAGTGGAATCTACTTTCCTGCAGCTTGAATCCATTGCTCCTTGTCCTGGTCTCTGGAGCAGCGAAAACAAGCCGCTCCCTCCTCAACATGGCATCCCTTCAAATATTTAAACATGGCTATCATGTCCCCTCTTAACCTTCTCTTCTGCAGACTAAACATCCCCCAGCTCCCTAAGGCATTCTTCATAAGGCATGGCTTCCAGACCCTTCACCATTTTGGTCTCCCCCCCTTTTGGACACATTCCAGCTTGTCGACATCCTTCTTGAATTGAGGTGTCCAGAACTGGACACAGTATTCCAAATGAGGCCTAACCAATGCAGAACAGATAGACATAGATAGAAATCACAGTCTCTTTGACTGTTGTTGACACAAAGAAGTGGGATTTGAGTTTTAAAATAAATACATCCCTAAATTATGTGAAACTTCTGTATAAGTTCTTTTTCTGCCAAAGTGGCCATATAACATTAATATCAAATGGTACTTCCTGTTTCTTTTCTAGGCAGTCTTTAAAACTGTTCCTCTTTCCTTTTAGGCTGATGTCATCGTGACCGATCCTTTCCTGAAATACGGTGACGAACCCTACACCTTGCAGTATGGAGGATGTGGGGAACAGGGACTGTACATTCATTTCACACCTAACTTCCTGACAAATGACAGCTTGCTCAGTGTTTATGGATCAAGAGGTAGTACCTCTCAATGTGAAGTAACATTTCTCTTTCCATCATTTAAATAGAATACAGAGAAGATTTTCAAGGGAAACAAATAGCATATGGAAAGTATGAGAAATTTTTATTTCCATGTTTCAAAAGGGCAGTTTGTTTCCTTATTTCTTAGGGGTCTTAAAAGGAGCAAAGGAATCAGAAATTTATCCATCTTAGGTTCATCAGCAGACTTTAAAGTTATAATAGCCTACACAGTACATAATAATCTTTTCTTTATCAATTGCATTTATATCCTGCTTCTCTTCCAAAGTGAAGGAATCTATGATATCATATTGGGATTGAAGCCATAGCTATCCTTTAGCTATTTAGCTGCAGCTAGGTTGCTGTGTCATGAAATTTCAAACCATACACTTGTGGGCTTTTAAGAATTCTGTTTCTATAAAGTGCTCTGCCACCACTCTGCATAATCCTTTTTATGTGAAATCCATTAAGAATCAGTTTAAGCTATGCATAACCAAAGAAAGCTAAATTACATTGCATCTGTCTCTTCCAAAACAGAAGGATAAGCTGCACCTTCTAAAAAGGCCCTCAGCAGCAAAACTTAATTGTCCAGGTGGAGCCAAAGTTCATAGTGCCAGTACATGCTATGCCTCATACTTCTCCCATCCCTCTGGGTTTAGCTGGAATCCCTATAGCAGATGGGGATGGGAGTAGATTTTCTGAGCAACAATACATTATTAACTATCTTTATTAACATGCAAAGTACCGGGATTGGGTATAAATAGTTAATCAAGACCTTTAGCTTTACAAAAAAAACCCTTTCTCCTGGTTGGAATGCAAACTTGCCAGAACTGATTCATTGATATGGTTCAAAACAGCTGCCATATTTTTGTATTCTCCACTGGGGACTGTAGCTATGGGCACTAGTATTAAGAGTGTCTGCAGCTCAATACACACCACTTCCCATACTTCTTAGCGCTACTCAGTTTCTATTGTGATTGCAAAACATATCTAATGGTATTTTAAATTCTTAAATGCAAATTCATTTATATTCTAAATGTAAATAATTATTGTTACAATTAGTTTTTCTGCTCATTCTGAACAGGCAGAGTTTTTGTTCATGAGTGGGCTCATCTCAGATGGGGTGTCTTTGATGAATACAACAATGATGCACCCTTCTATTCGACTGGCGTAAACCAGGCAGAGGCAACAAGGTACCACCCCAGAAGTCTATCTTATTATGGCCTTCAAGTCACCTGTGAATTCATGGTAATGCCATGAAATTCATAGGATTTTCCTTGGTAAGGAATACTCAGAGGTGCCTTGCTATTGCTTTCCTCTGAAATATAGCCTATGGCACCAGGCATTCCTTGATCATCTCCCTTCCATGTACTAACCATGTCTGACTGCACTGAGCTTCCAAGACCAGATGGGATCTGGAGCCTTCAGGGTATTTAGACCATATTTTATTAAATGTAAGTAATATCTTACATGTAGTGGTTTTCCTTGGGCATGTTACTTTAGGTGTAGTATGAAAGATTGTCCAGGACATGAGAAGTTATTTAGCAATAAGTACAAAATGTTCACTAGGAGCCCGGGTTGGTGCAGTGGTTAAATGCCAGTACTGCAAGCCACAAGGTTGTAGGTTCGATCCTGCCGGGCTCCAAGGTTGACTCAGCCTTCCATCCTTTTGCAGATCGGTAAAATGAGTACCCAGCTTGTTGGGGGCATGTATAGAAATGTTTCGAAATACATGCTATTTCTAAGTTGTTTGCCGCCTCAATCCATATGGAGAGGCGGGATACAAATAAATAAATAAAAACTTGGGACATCAGTTTGAAAAGAATGTTCTTTTCATTTGAGATACAGAGTCTGGACTGGAACAATTCCCTTAGAAAGTACTCAAATTATGGAAGGAGCAATCAGGGGTGTAATCTAATCCATATGTCTTGCCTGTGTGTACTCCATTGTTAACCAATCAAAACCTCTGTCGTAATCCATAAACACCTCTTCTACATCATGCAGCAAGGATAGGCTGGATGGATTTCCAAGCTGTCAGAAATTCTGTTGCTAGTTCTGGATGCCTTTCCTTGCCTACCAAGTGTCTTAGTGTGTCTAGGTCCTATGACAGATGATAGAACCTGTGCATGTCCAGAAGTGCAGTGACTCACAAACACAGCTGTCCAGACCAGAAGCATGATCTGAGAGTGCTATCTGCACTTTTGTTGCCTACTTTGTATTTAATTGAATGGGAGGAATGCATACAGCAGCGGACCAGTCAAGGTGTACAGGAAGGCTTGGATACTTATCTTTACAGCACCTGCCCATATGAAAACAATGACACTGGAAGTTTCCTAGTATACTGTCAGATGCTTGAATTCATAAAAGACCACTTAGACTCTAGGATCTCCACAAATGTAATCACATGACCACTGTAAGGCACTGGCTAGTTCTGAAAATTCTAAAACTCTCAATTGAACATGTCTTTTGGAGTCTTTCCTTTTAAAACATTTTAAAGTGTCATGTCTTGTCTTGTGACACTTGCACATAAATGAAGCTATAGCCACACAGTTCAGTCTCAGATGCTTGCTTAAGCCATTGTCTTCTCCTCAGAAACACTGGGTTAATATCTTATTGGGTTGCATTTTGAAGTTCATGCCTTTTCATGGGCAAAGATTCCATATCTTTGCATGCTTCAGTTAAAGTGAATTACTTGTAGCAAACATATCTTTTCTTCTTCAGACAGTGTTGTTTGATTTAAGCATTGTCCTATTATTTATTTATATTATTTATTATTTATGCTGGCTTTTTGATTCCCTAACTATATCTCTTTCTATAATATTGTTTAGATGCTCAGCAGCTGTCAGTGGACAGTATATATTTCGAACTAACCAAGGAACTACCAGAAAATGCAAATTTGAACACCGAACACAGCTTTATGAGGCTGGATGTCAATTTATTCCAAACAAAAAGCAAACTACTCCAGCATCTATAATGTACATGCAAAGTCTCTCTTCAGTAAGTATGACTAATGACAGCACCAAGGCTACAGCTTAACTCTGATACTGTGAAAGCATTCAAGAAATCTGGAGTGTTGGCTTTCTTCTTACTCAATGGTTTTGCTGCTCATTTTACTAAGATTATTACTTTTCATGTATTGATCACCACCTTTCTCAAACTTTTTACTCAAGAGGAAGAAGTGAAATAATTTCCAGGTCTCAGTAAACCTGGAATAAAAATTATTATAGACAAAATCCTGGGCACTTAAAGAATGCATAATCTAGAGTTGCACACTTGTGACTATTTTGCATTCATGATCTCTGTATAGCCATTAGTTTAGAGGCTAGATGCGGATTATGAAAATCTTCCAGTCTCCACTTACCAGGAAGCAGCTGCAGCAGTCAAATGGGTTCTGTTTTCCTGTTGATTAGGAAGCAGCTGTCAGATAGTCTGACCCCAGCCCACATGCAAGGAATCTCTTCCAGGAGGGGAAATTGTGACAGAGCCCCATCAATCGCAGTGCCTGCTTCTCAGTAAGTGGAGATGGGGGTTATTGGGACAAGATACACTGTGTACACTATAATTACAGTGTGTTTACACATACATAAATCCCCAGTAGGATTCTGGTTGATATCTACAGCTTAAGCAGAAAAAAGAAGTGTTACACTGGTGTAGAGATGGTGGACAGAGAATGAGACAGAAGAAAAGTAAAGAGACTTTTTTAGTAATAGTAGAATGAGAACATCAAAGAACAACTCTGATAGTCAAGAAAAGTAAGCATGAAAAAAGGAGCTAAAAAGGAACAAAAAGAAAGAGTAGAAAAAGATGTCACTGAAATTCTAGGGAATTCAAAACTTTGCTGTGTCTCAGTTTGGAAGCAAAACAGGAGCGCTCAAGAATAAGGCAGTAACTCTGTTTGGGCCACTGGGTGTAACAGAAAACACTTTTTGATTACATTTTTGTGAACTGGTTGGTGAAATGTGACCTGAATGTAAAATATGCCGTTTTTGTACAGCGGAGAATTTCCACAGTTTATTTACTCCATCATTTCATAATGCAGAAGCTGGGAATATAGCGGTAATCCTCAACTATTCTGTTTGTTTGTTTAGGTCATCAGGACAAAGAGCAGCTCCCAACTGAATGGAGTGTTAATCTGTTTTGAGTCTTAGTCAAAGCCTTAAAGTTGTTGTCTAACATACCAAACCTGGTTTTGCAATAGAGTTCCATTCCTCAGAAAACATCCTTCCGAGTTTAGACTAAAACCTGGAGAGGATACCATCCCATGGAACACCAGCTGTGCCTGTTTGAGACATGCTATCAAAGTTTGTCCAAATAAAAAATCCATACTGAACCTGGTCTTGCATTAGATTTCAATTCCTCACAAAATTCTTTACAGGTTTGGACTAAAACCTGAGAAAGATTCCCCCTGGCCAGCATGGAAGCCACCAGCCATGCCTGTTTGAGACATGCTATCAAAGTTTGTCCAAATAAAAAATCCATACTGAACCTGGTTTTGCATTAGATTTCAATTCCTCACAAAATTCTTTACAGGTTTGGACTAAAACCTGAGAAAGATTCCCCCTGGCCAGCATGGAAGCCACCAGCCATGCCTGTTTGAGACATGCTATCAAAGTATGTCCAAATAAAAAAATCCATAGAACATTTGCAGCCCTTCTTCCCCTCTGGGCACAACCAGGAGTTTCCACAAAATATAATCATTTTATAGGAATGCCTGTCATAAAGTAGGAATTGTTAGTAAGCTTGTAAGTGGGACCTGTTCTTACCTATTATGTAGGTTACTCACTTCTGTGACGAAAGTAACCATAACATTAGGGCACCAAATATGCAGAACAAAATGTGCAACTACAGAAGTACCTGGGACGTCATTATGGACTCTCCTGACTTCGCCATTTCATCTCCAAGGAGTGATCCTCCACCTGACCCCACTGTCTCATTGCTGCAAGCAGGGGAAAGAGTTTTGTGTCTAGTACTTGATGTTTCTGAGAGCATGAATGAGGTAAGACTATTCTTTTTGCTGTTTCAAAAGGAAAGGCTTTCAAGGAATTATGCAGTTTCAAAGGAACGGAACTGATGGTGATGATGATAATGATGACTCTCTGTAGCAGCACCCAGACTGTTGAATTCCCTACCGAAGGAAGTTAGGCTGGCTCTGCTTCTTTTAAGCTTCCAGCAGTAGCCCAAACCATGCTGTTCTACATGGCTTTTAATATTTGAAATTGCTTTGTTTTAAAATTTGTATTTGAGGATTGTTTTTAGGCTGCTTTTTAAAGAGTATTTTAATGTGTTTTAAACATGTTTAAAGCATTTTTATCTTTGTATTGGTTTTATTTGTTAATCACTTTGGGGACCCTTGTGGGCTGGGAGAGAGTACAGAAATATCTTCAATAAATAATAAATACTAAATGCATTATAATATTATAAGTCACAGGCTCATTATAATATTATGATTTCTGAGTCAGAATTTTAATGCTAATAATATTTTAATACCAATAAGTATTATCAGTATATCTATTTACCTATCTGAATGAGAATAAAATGTTAAATAAATATTAAAATAAAATAACATTTATCTATCCATTTATACATAGATAAATAGATACATTTTAACATTTTAACAACAGTACAAAAAGGCAATGCACATAGTTCTGGAATAAATTTTATTGTTTTTAACTTTATAAACTGGTGAGTTGTTCCTATATTTATGCTTTGGACTGACAAGAAAGTTTTTAATCTGTTTTCCTATATCTGGAATCGATATGACCTGTTACATGACCTAACATTGCATATGCCCAGCTATGTTGCAGAGGTGCTAAGAAACCCCTTCACTGAACTGCAAAGATGCCTAACAGGATGCAAGCAAGAGTGCCCAATGCACATCGGGACTGATGTACTTTGGTCCTTTTGCACACCTGTCCCATTGTTCATCTGGCACCAGTGTACATCAGGCATTTTGCTGGCTCTGCTACGCAAGTAATGTAATAGCAGCCCTTTATGGACATTATGCAACTGCACAGTTCTAATTCCCACATACATAAGTCCACTTATAGAGATGGAAGTCCCCAACAGAATTCTGGCCCTTGTTTTTAAATATATTGTTGACTGCCTTGAGTCTCATTATTAGGAGAAAGATGGGATAGTGTTGCTGTTGTTGTTACACAGTGGTGCAGGGATAAATTTTTACATCATGACAGTTCCCAAGCACCTGGCAGAAACACTCTAAAAATGCAGGCTGCTTTGTTGAACCATAACAACAAACCTATTCCAGCCATTTTTATCTACCACAGGAGCTGATCATTGGTAAAACTAATGGGCCTTAATTGTCCATTCAAGGTCCAACCATCCATAAAATATTTTGCAATACAATAAGGAATGCCTACAACAATATATGTTGCCAAGTACATAATCACCTACTGCAGCTAAGAGGAAACAGGAAGCCTAAGATGAGGTGCACAGACATAACATCATTACTCTGCTAATAAAAAACTCTGGATGTTTAAAGATCAGAATTCTGTTAGGACATGCATATGCAATTACCTTTATGCATGTGAATGTCTTTTTTTGAATACTGCAGGGGTTGGTATTCCCTTTCTCTCTCCACAGCACCCAACCCATTCCCAACTTATTGTAAATCCCCTAAAGCCACCCTGTACATTCTATGCAAAAGCAATATATATAGCAATAGCATTTATTTCTATACCGCTTATCAACTGAGTGTTATCTAAGCAGTTTACAATGTGTTTTAGCTAATTGCCCCCAACAAGCTGGGTACTCATTTTACCGACCTGCGGAAGGATGGAAGGCTGAGTCAACCTTGGAGCCCTAGCATTTAACCACTGCACCACCAGGGCTTCACAGCAAGCAGGCAAGATCAGAGAAGTGGCTGGCTACTTCCCTATAGCCAGACACACAATGATAGCATCAGCATTGAGATCTGGTCTCAGTGCTTTTATGAATTGACTGTGCACCTGGCTATCGAGTGGTGGGCAGACACTTTTCATGTGGAAGGCATGTGTGACTCAGGTCAGCATGTGATATTTGCACTGTACTGAGGGGAAGTTGGATTGAGACCCATCTCTGTGAGGCTTGATTCCATTCAAATACTGTACATATGCATCCGGAGATGGCCCTTCTGTAGTGTACAAAGCTTGAAAATGCAGCAAGGAGATAGCAGCTGCAAAGTTTGAGACCAGCTAAGGCAAACCAGTACAGGTCATTGTTATCTTGCTTCTGGGGGTCCCTTGGGGGGATTCCCAATGCCTGTCAAAATTATCACTTGTGGGGAAGATTAGCTCTGAGCACTGCTTTAGCAATGCAAAGAGGGCAGAGTAATTAGGGATCTTTAACCCAATGTTTACGGGGTCAGGCTCAGTTAGAAATCACACAAAAAGGTCCAATGAATGAATTTATTGAGTAGTAATAGTTTGCACTCTCTCTCTCACACACACACACATGCACATACAAGGGTTAATAGAAATAAAGAGTGGAAATAAGACAGATGGGTTGTTGAGGGATTCTCAGACTTGGGGAATACTGCACCTCTCCTGAAGTCCTTTGGTCCGGGAAGCAGTCAGCTCAGTGAAAAGACACTGAGGAGATGTGTAGCTGTTGGGAGGGGGGACCGATCAGTTGGTGTGACCGGGAGGCATCACACTCATTCTCCTTGCCTCTCTCTCCTACCTAACTAGCCCCAAAACAGGGACTATTTGTAGGAAAAATTTACTTTGAAGACAAATCCTTTCCCGAGGAACACAAACAGAGACAGAATAAGAAAAACACCTCCACACCTGGCATTTCTTGGAAGATAACAAAATGGCATCTAAATAACAGGATCTTCCTTTGCTTTGAGGCTGTGGTGTGAGTTTCTGGAGATGGATCTAATAAGGTTTTATTGCTTCCAGTGCCCAATTTTCCGGGAACACTTTTACTGCCTTCAAGTGGGCTCCTTAAAGGTTAAAGGGCCTTTTGTCCACCATGGGTTATCATAACATGAGGTCTCCTGTTGCTACACGACTGGGGATTTTACTGGCCTGATCTGGTTCTTTTCGATCGTACGACCGTTATTGCCTATGTGCACATTCAAGTGACCTCTCTGGTGGGTTAGATTAATTTTATATCAAAGTTTATATCAAAGTTATATCAAACCCCGGGACTGGCGCCCTTTTCGCACTAGGCTTTTTGCGCGAGCGGGGCGGGCGGCTTGCGGGAAAAGCCTAGTTCGGGAGCCTGCCGGTTCCCCGCTGGTTCCTTCCGCAGCCGAAGGAACCAGCTGGGAAACGGCACCGTCCTGGAGGCGGCGGCGGCTCGCGAGTTCATCCCCCCCCGCGCGCGCAAGAAAGGAGCCCGTCGCTCCTGGTGCGCGCGGGGGGCGGGCGCGACTGTCGCTCGCTCCTGGCACGCGCGGGGGGGCTGCTCGCGACAGCCTCCCGATCGCGCGCGCGCGCACGGGGGCGGGCGCGACTGTCCCTCGGTCCTGGCGCGAGCGACAGTCGCGCCCGCCCCCCCTGCGCGCGCCAGGAGCGAGCGACGTCAGCCCCGCCTCCCAGCGCGTGCGGGGCGCGAGCGGTGAGGTGTCGACGAATAGCAGCCCCGCCGCCCGTCCCCGGAAAGCAGGGAAATGTGTACGTTCCGCATCCGCCGGGGGCTCAACTCCTCCGCCCTCCCCTTCCTTCCCGCACGGGCGAGGAAGGAGACAACGACCCAAGACAGTAGCACCTCCCACCGGCACCCGGCACTATCAGGTCTTCCTGCTTGAGGCTGTGGTTGAGCGAGAGCTGGTTAGCTTCCGGGCCCATTTTCCGGGACATTTTCCCCTTCAAGGGGTTTAAAGGTTAAAGGCCCCGCCTGGGATCCATCATGGGGCCCCGTTGCACACGACTGGAAGTGGGATCGGTTCGTGCGATATCGCCCGTTTTCCTATGTCCACAAGGCCTCACGGGGGTATTTTTAACAAAGTCTTCGTAACAAAGGGCCTGGGTTTCCCAAAGGCAGACAACATCATTATGATGATAATGCAAACAGCAGTAGTAACATGACTCACCAGTAATGTAGCCTTGCTAACAATCTCATATCATTTCTCTTATCTTTACATGGCCTCATGCAACTCATGGTCAGCTCATTTGGTGAATACTATGAACCATACTCTTATAAAGTTCCTATCAACATTTACGTTTGTAGACCAACCTATAACTGAGACAAGACATTTTCCAGTAATATTTACTTCCTGTCTCTCCTGGAATAAACAGACTATTTTACATTCCATTCCCCATCCAGTACAATCACATTGGTAAGCTGAGGCAAGCTGCTGAACTATTCCTTCTGCAGTTTGTTGGAGTTAGTTCCTGGATTGGAATTGTCACATTCAATCATGCAGCAACAATTCAGACTGGTTTGCAACAGATCACCAGTGACACCGTGCGCCAAAGTCTTACTGCCTATCTTCCTACTACAGCTGGGGGAGGAACCAACATATGTGCTGGAATACGTGCAGGATTTGAGGTGAACACTTCTGGTTGTTTTTTTTTAAATCTCTGATGAGACATTTTATACTTTTATCCCTGTTGAGACATTCCTTCTGAATTTTGCTACTGGAAAGCCAGAACAGTATTAGACTCTTGGTGAGTCTAGGAGAGATCATATCATACCAATATTAAGATCATTTCTCTGACTGCCAACTTGTTTTTGAGCAAGTTACAAAGTATTGTCATTACCTTTAAAGCCTTACATGGTTTGGGTCCAAGTTATCTTGGGGATTGCCTTCTACCATATAATCTGCCCCACACAGTCAAGTCCTCCAGGGGACACTTACTTCAGTCAGCCAAGACTAGGCTGGCAGCTACTACCCAGAAGACGTTTTCTTCAGCCACTCCCAAATTGTGGAATGACCTGCCAGAAGAGATTTGACAGCTGGATATACTATTTGAGTTTAAAACAGCAGTCGAGACAAATATCTTCCAGCAGGTCTTAATATGATTCTTAAATTATGAGTTTTTACATTACAAACTGATTGTTTTTAATATATATGCTCTTTTATCTGATGTTATGCTCTTTTAACTGATTATGTATTTTTAATTGGTGTTACATGTTTTTGACTGGTGTTATGTGTCCCTCTGTTGCTGTATTTTAATCTGTTGCTCCCACCTCAATCCATCATCACCATCATTCAAAATTACTGGGGAAGGGGAGGGAGCTAACACTGAAATGAGAATGATGTCGAGGCCTGGCCACAGCACTGCACAGAAGGTAGTAGCAGAATGGTGTCAGAAAATAGATTTGAGTGCCAAAGGCTTGCTGACTTCTGCTGAACTGGTTGCTTGCCTTCAGGTGTAGGGAAGGACACCTGTATAGAAAAGAGATTCCATTGTCATATCAAGCAGTTTTTGTACCTAAAATGATAAGACATGAAAACATTGCTCTTTGCCTCTGACACAAAATATCTTGGATTAGCCTTACTCTGGGTGGTGAAGGTATAGCCTTGCTGTAGAGTTGTACAGCATGTTTGCTGCCTTTCTTTAGAAAATAGGAGACTGGTGTTCTGAAGCACCGAAGAAAAGCATAAAGTAATTAATTTTACAAAGGAAGGGACCTCAGAAAATGGCTGAGCATTGCTGCAGAAATGAAGTAAGCCCATAAGAACATTTCCATCCAGTTTCTGTGGTCTGGAAGAAGCAGCTGAGAGTTGTCATTTACATTTTGCCCTAATGCCTGCACTCATTTTCCTTTATTTATTGATAGTGCTCTTGCAGCTTGCATGAACCTATGAGAGGACACTTTGCAGAGGGGCATCTCAAAGCTGCCTGGCTCCCCACAGCTTCCAGGTTCTCATAAACTGAAATCCAATCTTTGAGAGATGCTAAAATCTCAAGTATTCTCTAGCAGTTAATATAAACATGATTCCACTTTATTATTGCAGCTTGTATTAAGACACCATTATTATTCTGTTGTTGGCTGTCTCAGATATCCACTCATCTTCTGTTACAGAGAACACATTTTCTAAGTATTCAAACAGGAGTATGTCATGATTGAGAAAATATGATTTCATTCTTATCCAGCCATACACAGTTTTGTTGATGAATTCAGTGTAAAAAATAGTGAGATAAATTTCATGGGCAAGTAGTGGAAGTGTCTTTATTGTCACTGGTGGGGAGTGGAAGTTCCCACATCCCATTTTGTGTACTGTTATATTTCTCTAATAAAAGTACAGACAGATTTGCATCCAGTTCAGTGCAAGCAGGAATGGTGATTGCTGGGTTCAGAGTCTGGGTCTGTGACAAATAACCAATAGGAGAACGAAGATTGCTTTGAATATAGCAGCAGCTACACATTAGTGTTCCAAGATATGAAATGAAGACATGAAAAGTGTGAATCCCTAGTGTCTATTTTAAAAACTCTGCACTGGCCCACTTTGCAACAGTGTGGATTAAACATACTACTGCTGCCACCAAGTGGAATCATCTGATATAAGCAGCTCAGTGTATTTGTTTCCTATACTGTATTTGTATCTCAATTTTAGTAGACCTAAGGTAGTATACTTGACTGTACCCTATTTTCCTCACAATAACCTTGTGCAGTAGAGTGTAGACCAAGGCCATTTCTGCACTTTACCTATCTCCGTCATCATCCTTTTGCAATCCTGGCAATGCCACTGCTGGGGTGAGAGTATGACGCAAATGCTCCCCTCCACACCCAGCCGGCTGCCTGTGGAAGGGAAGCACAAGCGACATGCACCTTCCTTCCACAGTGCAGCTGACCACTTCCTGTGCTGCACTGGAGAAGGAAGCACCTAAATTTCCCTTTCCGCACAGCACTGGTGGTGGGAGCATCATGCGATTGGGGACCATTATCAGATTTTTTTCCGGTAGTGGAATATCCCACAATTGTGACCGGTGGGGACATGTTAGCAGCAGAACTGTGATGACATTGTGCAAAAGCATGACTCACTGCCCTGCCAGCAAGGCATCCCCGTCCCAGGACAGAAACGTCATGTGGAAATGGCCTAGGAGAGTAACTATCCTAGGTTCACCCACTGAGCTTTATATCTGAGTGGAAAAATAAACTAGGTTCTTCCAAATCCCAGCTTGGATGTTTGGGAATTAGTTTTACTAGTAATAATTATATTGCTAACACTTGTGGGTCAACAGGGCTGGCCTAACATATTTTGGTGCCTAATGCAAAGAACAAGATGCCATCTCTTCCATTCAGTTTACACAGCTAGCAGGACTGGCATATGAACTTTTCTCAACAGTGGTAATGGTAGTGTCCTCTATTGTACCTAAGAGCAGCAGGTATCTTGGGTAATGGAGAACATTTCTGGTGGGTCTCTGAAAGAAATTGTCTTCTTAATCCAGCATCTGCTACCTGAAGTGGTTGCCTCACTTTTCTTGATGGTGTGGTTCAGACTGACCCAATGACAAAATATTACTATGAGGGGCTGGATTTAAGACCATTTCATATTATCCAATTATAGCACTATTATTCTACTTTAATTGGCTTGACAACATCCTATGGAATCCTAGGATCTGGAGTCTAGGGAGAGGCATTTAGAATTCTCAGCCAGATCATCAGTCCTCAAACAACAAACCCTACAGGATAGGATTCCATGGGATGCAGCCGTGGCCAGTAAAGAAAGAATTATAGTGCTACAATCAGGTGGTATGAAATGGTTCCTGAATTTTCCTTCCATGTTGTAGTTCCAGAAGGTTATTTTCATTGGAACAGAGCAGGGAAGGGAAGGATTATTTTCTGCCCTCATCTATCCCAATGTTTTATCTTAGAACAAGCAAGAATTTGGCTTCACTTCCCCCTTGTATGGGAAGGAAAAAGGCACAGTGAAACCAACTGAGAAACAGATATGAGGATCAATCCTTAAGGCTGAAGCTCAGTTGTTCTCCAACCCCCCTGTCCTTTCTTGGAAAGAGTGCAAAGCAACCTAGTATGAGGGCTCTGAATGTCAGATCCATCAGCTTGTCAGGCCAAGGCTGGGATTTCCTATATCTGATGTATAGCCTGGTAGATTTTTTTTCCTGCAGTTTAATTCCAACAACTTCCTGTAACTTCCACATTTTTGGTAATATTCAAAATTCCTATTTTCCCTTTAATTTAGGTATTTTTACAAAAGTATTCAAGTTCTGAAGGCTGTGAAATTGTGCTTGTGGCAGCTGGAGAAGACTCGGTTATACGTTCTTGTTTCAAAGAAGTAGAAACTAGTGGGTCAATAGTTCACACCATTGCCTTGGGGCCAGATGCTCCAAAAGAATTAGAAATGCTGGCAAGCATGACAGGTATGTAATCAGACTATTTATTTTATTATTTATTTGTTGAATTTATATACCGTTTTTCCTAGAATGGGTCCCAAGCTGGCTTCCAATAATTTAGAACAAGATTCACTTAAAATCTTATACAAAAACTAAAAAAGAATTTAAGAACAATATTATGTTTAAAAGTTTAATATAGTTAAAAACAGATTTAAAACACAAGTTTTAAAATAAAAGATTAAAAAGATTAAAAAATAAAATAAAAGCACAAAGCAAAAAAAAAAAACAAAAAAACCCAACAACACATGTTGCTGCTACATAATTTAAATCTCAAAGGCATGCCTGAATTGAAAGGTCTTTGCTTTCTGGCCAAAAGATCACTAGAGTGGAGTTATGGCAAGTCCCAGTCACTCTAGCAAGTTACTTTTACCAGACTTCTTCTCTGCAATATCCATACAAAGTTCTTCCTACTTGTACACCACATGCTTTCCTGTCATAAACTAAGGGCCTTTGCTGCACTACACTGTTAGAGAGCTGTTATTCCACTTTCAACCTCCTGTGGAATTCTGGGGTTTACCAAGGTTCTCTGGCTGAGAATTCTAAATGCCCCTCCATAAACCGCAACCCCCCTCCAAATCTGATTCCATAGGTATGTTGAAAGTGGAAGGATAGCACCATAACAGCATAGTGTGGAAAGGCCCAGATCAGTCTATTTCCAACATCAACCAGCCTTAAATTGTCCTGTTTCTTGTCCCTAACTGTCATGAATGCACACCATTGCTTGTGTGGAGAAGCAAGGCTTGCCTAGAGGTGTGAGGTATGCACACAGTCACCTCAGATCATTAGGTATTGAGCTGCAGGTAGCAGTTTCTTACCAAAAAGCCTTCAAAGCTAAAATATATTTTGCCTAAGCAGACTGGCCACTTGTAGGTAAGAAAAAAATATAAAAAGTTTCCCAAAGTTACAAATAAACCTTGCATGAGCAATAAACCATATGTGTGCCCTGGATTGCCTTCTGATGTCCTCCATTCCAGACTGATCTAACTGCTGGCTTCTAGCTAGACTGCTGCCCAAGAATCAGCCCTGAAAATAGCATCTGGTATTCAAAGGTGCATTTCTAATAGCAGCACTGATAGATCTGTGTTTTCTAAAGCAATGCTTCCTGAAACAATACAGTTTAAATTTCCCCCACATTCACTAGGGTTAGGGGCACAGGACACCTGTGAAAATGAAAAAAAATGTGAATAACTCTAGGCCCTCCAAAACCATATTTAACACACAAAAAAGTATAATCACCATATTCAACCCACCATGGATTACACTGAGGCATCAGGGTTCCTACACAAGGCAGATGTAGGGGGGCTAGTGGGACTTACTGCCACCTCCATTGCTACTCCGCCATTTTTAATAGGGACTTAAAAGCCTCATTCGCAGGTTTTTCAGTCTCACGAGGCTTGCAATCTCTATTAAAAATGGCATAGGGAGGCAGCAGAGATGACAGCAAATAATCTGTGAAATATCAAATCTGCACAAGTGAACCCACAAATGTGGATGGCTAACTGTATAATGTTTATAGGAACATCTAGGATGGAAAACACCTCAACAATGTTACTTAATCTGTACAACCTGAGGATGTTGATAGTGTCCCTGAAAAGTGAGAATCACCACAGATGTTTAAGATCCTTGCCCCTCCTGGGTCATCAAATGAGGGGGATGACAGAGTGGGTAAATAGTGGTAGTGCCCCTCTTGACCACAAAGCAGGATCCTAACATGCCTCAAATAAAAAATTATGAGCTTTATTGAGAAAGCTTTCTTTTAATCCCCCACCATATTGGATAATTATTATTAGCCAATCACCAATATTTCAGTTTTGGACATGATACTGGAGCATGTGGCAACATTTTATCTCCTGAGGCTTCTGGATGAGATGGATTATTTTGACTCATTTAGTGTGGCATTAGTGGTTATGGGAGAGTGATGGTTTTGGTCACCATGGTGGATGACCTGTAATTGGCCCTTGTCAGGAAGAGTGTGTTCTGCTGGATCTGTTGGTGGCTTTCAATACCATCAACAACAGAATCCTTGTGAGCACCATTGTATTCTGGAGGGGAAAGCCCAGAAGATGGTGCTAAAAGACCTCTCTTCAAACCGCAGTTTCTCCTTGTGGGAACTGGTGGAAGAACTTAATTTTGATAAGGTTATCTCAGTTCTAGGATAGCGTTTATTGTCAGTAACAGTCCAGATAAGGGAAAACTTAATTCAGACAAGATAGAGGTGCTCCTAGTCAGTAAAAAAGGCAGACCAGGGACAGGGAACAGGAATGCAGCCTGTGCTGGGTGGGATTACATTCCCCCTCAAGATGCAAGTTGGCAGTTTGACTGGTATCCTGGATTCAGTTTTAGCCTCCATGCCCAGGTTTCTGTGGTGACCTGGAATGCATTTGCACAAGTGTATCAGCTGCGTGTATTCTTGGAAATGTTTGATCTGGCCACAGTGAGATATTCCTTTGAAAAGTGCTCAGAAACTTTGGTTGGTTCAAAGAACTGGAGACAGACAATAGACCAGTAAAGGTTACAGGGCACACACTGCTCTCTTTGTAGGGATATAATTATTTGCTAATTTTTTTCTCAAAGAAAGAAATGGGTAATTTTAGCAATTTTCTTCTCATTGCAAGAAACTCTGCAAAAACTGTGCACTTTTTGAAAATGAATTAGAATTGTAGACTTATTCCGCACACAACTCACACATGGTATTTTTGTGCAGAAAATGGCATTTTCTATTTTCTAGTCAGCTAGCAAAACTTTCTGTACAAAAAATTATATTTTTGTTGTTTCTTTTATAGAAAGTACTGTATTTTGGCCAAAGCAACCATGTGCTAATTTTGTACACAGTTAACCCCCAACGACAGAATTTTCTACAGAGGAAATAGTGTTTTCTATGAAGATAATGCTGTTTCCTGTCGTAACAACCATGTGCAAATTTTGCATAGAATAAGTCCCATACTGCAAACATTCTCATCAGTCTACAATTTTTTTCATCAGTTCTTGACACTTTGCAATATTCTCTCTATCTCTACTCCATTGTTATAAGAGCTCTGCTGGCCACCAGTGCATTTCTAGGTAAAGTTCAAAGTCATGATTATGGCGTATAAAGTCTTTACAGCTCAGGTCCAGCTTATTTGAAGGACTGGGTCTTCCCATATGAATCTACCTGAGCTCTAAGATCTTTAAGGGATGCCCTCCTCTCAGTCCCATCACCTTCACAGGAACTCTGGTGAGGGGCTTGGGATAGGGCCTTCTTGGTGACTATACCTAGGCTTTAGAATTCCCTCCCTAAGGATCCTAATACGGCCGCTTCCTTGCTGTCTTGTCAGCATGTGACATGTTTTTTGTCTCAACAGGCTTTTAGAAAGTGACTGAAAGAGCTTTTATTAATTTGGTTTGTCATTGATTTTTATCTTTTGTCTTTGTAATAGATTTGTTTTAAATGGTCTTAATTCCATAGCTAACTTAATTACATTTTAATAATACTTCTGTACATACATACTTATGAGTTTCTATGTGTTTTTATCTAAATTTGGTTTAAGTTTTGTAAACTGCCTTGAGTTCTAGGTTTGTACAAAAAGGGTATATAAGTTTTAAAAAATGGTGATAAGTAGTAATAGTAAAATAATAGATAGATATTTGTTCTTTATCTATTACTCCAAAAAATCTAAAATAATATCTGTTCATAAAGTGTATCTTCGTCTTTCTTACTTCACTATGACTAGGCTTGAACATTACAATAAATGTTGGTCTCAAGAGAAGAAACAGTTACAGTGAGCTTCAGGCTACTGTTCTCCTTTTCCAATGTAGCCATGAGAATGGAGGTTTTACTTTCATTATTTTTTAAATTAAGTGTTGTTAAACAAGTTACCCAAAGCCACAAACTCTGATTTATTTTAACTGTTTATTTGAAACAGCCTAGTTTCATAGGTCTTGATGAGAAGTTTCAAACAAAGCATAAGATTAACCACAGCCTAACCCTAACAGTCCCATTGCCACACCTCTCCCACTGCCACATCCACCAACCTTCTATCAGCAGTGCTGCCATTAACCCTTTCCATTACCAACAACAGGCCAAAGTGCTTGGCTCTGACACAGTCCTTCCTCAGAGCCAGGTGTACCTCTCCACAGAGACTAGCTATCCTCCAGCTCACTCTGAGGGATGTTCAAAGTAGATCATAGAGCAGATCCGATTGGCAGCTGCTATGAGACCACTCTGTTGCAGCAAGGTGAAGGTAGCCTGGCATGGTGGTGGGATGGATGCACACCATTTCTCACTCCTCTTGCATTAATTTTATGGGAGGCTTAGCACTGCATCAAGTAACCATGTTGGTCATTTGATCAAGAATATCCACAATTTTTCAACTTCTTTTTTTAAAGAAGAATATAATGAGCTTTCTGTTTGGCAGTATTAGTGGCTTAATTAACTTGTGGACCTGTTTACTTGCTATATTCTTTACACATAACCCAACAATATTCTGAGAGGATAGATAATAATCTGCTATATCCTTTTTTCTAAAAAAAAATCCATAACTGCATTTAAATCCCATGAATCTCTAGTCAACTCTTACAAAAAACAAACAAACCCTGATCTAAAGAAAGGGAGACGACTGACCATGCTGATCTATTTGTACTTCTTTTAGACCCTTATTGCACCATAGTGTTATACTGTCATGGGAATGCATTAGTTCTGCTTTTTCCTCAGCCTTATCATACAATGTCTTTGTTCTTCATGGGCCATTGCATTGCATTGTGTTGCATTGCAGAGTCGTTGAAACTGTGTTTTTTTTTCACAGTGCAAATAATCCATTAATGACCTCCTTTCACATAACAATTCAGTAACTAGTGCAGGTGCAGATGTTTCATAGTGCTTTCTTCCACCCATGAACCATTAGTGGGCATGGTAATCCCTCCCTCAAAGATTCCCAGGGAAACTACACACTGTTATGATGCAGTGGTGTCATAGTGTCATGACGCCATAACACTATGACACTATTACAGCTACAGAAACCAATCATGAAGTGAGGGGCAGGGTCTAAGAGTCAGCAATGACACCTTAACGCAGATGAAAATAATGTCTTAATGATGCTATGGAAGCACTAATGTGGCAAGGATGAAATAGAGAAAGTCAACAATCATCTACCTTAACAAAAATGGCTGAAGCAGATTTCAAATGGAATAAAGTAGCATAAGGAGCAGTGCGATAAGGCATTAGAAATGCATAAATTCATTTTCGTTAAAGCCACAGGCTCTATACCACCACTGGTTGCTAGTGCTGTTGTTTCTAACATTAAAAAGCCTTGTCCACTCATCAGTCTATGAATACTTGATAGTACTACCAAAAAAAAAAAAGTTTTAGTGTAATGAGATTGCTCTACTCATTTTTCCAAATTATGTTTCAGGAGGTTTGATGTTTTTTGCCACTGACAGTGTGGACAGTAATGGCCTTATAGATGCTTTCATTGGAATTTCATCAGAAGGTGGAACATCATCAGGAAGTGGTACTCAACAACTCATTCAGGTCTGAATTTCAAAGATTTGAGAGCAACAAGGGGTCCACAATATAAACTGAATCGCCATTTTAAGAGCAAATTATGCCCAAGTGGTGAATCTCCAATAGCTAATTGTCATGAAATGTTGGAACAGTTTTCAGTTCTTTATTAGGAATATAGTGAAATTAAGAGAAAAAGAAAGCTGATAGCCATGGAAGGCAGATATGAGAAACAATTAAAGAAGACAAATATGTTGGGTCTTCCATATGGCATAATATTGATATATGATTGCTATCTATATATTACTTTGATGTTATTAAAGGGAAAGTACGTAGAAGTGGGAGAGCCAGCACAGTTTGGTAGTTTGAGCATCACATTATAACTATGGAGATAAGGGTTTGGATCTGTTTAGACATGGAAACCCACTTGGTGATGTGGGCAAGTTACACTTTCTCAGGCCATTTCCACACTACACTGTTGTAGTGCTATTATTCCACTTTCAACATCCTGTGGAATTCTGGGCTTTGTAGTTTACTGAGGCCAAGGAGCTCTCTGCCTGAGGATTCTAAATACCCCTCCCTAATGTGCAAACCCCAGGAGTCCACAGGATGTTGAAAGTGAAACAGCACTATAACAGTGTAAGGTGGAAATGACCTCAGCCTTAAAGGAAAGTGAAGGCAACCCCACTTTCAACAAATCTTGCCTAGAAAACGCCATGATAGGTTCACTTTAGGGTCACCATGTGTCAGAAATGACTTGAACAACAATATAGATGTGAAGAGAAGTATGGTGGGTCCAGGGGCCACATAAACTTCCAAAAATGTCACACCCAAAAATTTAAAAAATGTTACTGCAGTTCCTAAGCTGCACTTGGAGTGACATTAGATATCACTTTGATATCAATAATTTGGCTTTCCTCTACCATCCCTCTCCATGTGTTTGTGAGGCCCCCGGACAAGCACGAAACTAGGCACGGCCACTAATCGCTGGACATTCCATTTCCCACCCAAGGGAGGCCAGAAATAGCCAGATCGCCACTTTAGGAGACCTCCCGGCAAGCACACTATTATGTATGCACACTACTTACAAAGAGTTCCCTACCCCAAGCAGGCAACTTGGCAAGCTGAATTCTCAACTGTCAAGCACTCTGTGTTTGCATGCTGTCTACTCCTTTGTCAATTCAGACTTAACTCAATCATGCTAAATTCTGACCTTTCATAGGCTTTGTCCCCAGCCCTAAACTCATTGTTTTTCCCAAGTATGGAACAGCCTGTAGCCACATTTCTCCCTATAAAAACCCCTGATTTTGCGAGCTTCTTTGGATCACTTTCCCCAACTTCCATCCAGCCTCGCTGCCACTTTGCTTGGCGAGCCTTCCCCTGAGTCCCACGTACTGAGACTACGCACCTTCGAACTTTCGCAGTGATCTACCCGGGCTTCAGGACAAGTATAGTATCACCCAAATCAACAATCCCCTTGAAAATTTATCTGTCTCACTCCTAGCTTTATTTTCCATAGTTATCTGTGTGAGTGTGCTGCCTACACTGTTTGATTGTATTTTAATAAAGATCACAATTATTCTTATAACTTGGTTTGCTCCTTGGCTTGGCCTGACCCCGTAGACATTGGGTAAAAGATTCCATTGCATTGCCCTGCCTCTTGCATTGCTAGCTTGTGCTCTTTGACTAATTTCCCCAACTTGTTTAATTGTGAGCACAATTAGGTGTCCCTCACGGGACCCCCAGTAAACAGGGTAACAAAACTCAAACTGGAAGTAGAAGGATGTCTTCTTTGGGTTTTAATAGGCAGTTTTTGATGTTAAAATATTTTTAAAAGGTGAATTGCTGCTCCTAGAGGCAATTTACTATTTTTAGTGGCAAGAAAAAGGGTAGCTTGGGGGTCTGGTGGGATTAAAAGACACAAAAACTGCCTTTGAGAGCCACACATGGATCCAGGGCTGCTCTTTGGCCACCCTGACCTAGATTGTCACTTTCAACAGCTGACTCAAGCAGTGAATGAGTACAATTAGGGTTTTAGCCAAAACAGGGCTACTGACAAAAATGAGGAAAGTATCAGCATACCTGGAAAAATCCTGAGATATGGAGAAGTACAAGAATATATTTTTTAAAAAAACCTAAGGTCCCAACCTTCTCTCAAATAACAACTATTTAAGATCTCTGTTGGCTCAATAGTCATCAAATGTCCAATGTCATGTAGAAAATAACATCAAAGTTGCAAGGTTATCATGGAAGAAAAGGATGAGTGGCTGGAATACTGACCAGGAAGACATCTTTTAAGTTCAAAGATATATTTCTGCAACATTTTGTTGCAGATCCTACTTGTTCTCCAGTATTATAAATAGATGTTAAACATTTCACCTTTTCTTCCTTCATAAGGGACTCCATAGAGACAGCTCTCAAATATTAGCAAGTTTGCAATGCTTTCTCTGCAATATCTGAGTTTTTCTATGTTATGTTTAAACATTTACACCAGAGCTTTCCAAACTTTTCATGTTGGTGACACGCTTTTTGACATGCATCATTTCACGATACAGTAATTCAGTTTGACTAGCAAGCCACAGGTTAAACTAACCCCTTATAAGAGATACAGACACATACATATCTCATGAAAACTTTTCATATATTTTTAAAAATATATGATATATAAATAATAATATACATTCCCAAGATTGTAGATGACACACCTACACGCTGCAGGCAACACACTAACATGTCACTGCACACCATTTGGAAAGCCCTGATTTAAACAGTGTGTTATTTCTAAATGAACAGGGATGCTGAGGGATTCAGAGGAAGGACCATGTCTTGATAGAGCTGAAACAATATATCAGGAAATTTCAATACTCAGTTGCCCTGATCCTAACGTGAACAGTCCATTTGTGTTTACCACTAATAACTCACTTAAGTCTGAAATTTTTTTTATAATAATTTTATTAAGTTTCACAGATAAAAAAAATCTTTCTTTAACCTGTAGTTTTACATGAAATGTTTCTACTACTTCCACTCTGCTCTGGTCTTCGTCTCTCAAAATACACTCCATATATTACATTTATGTATCACATTACAGTGTTCATCTCAAACGCTGGAACATGCTTTCCCCTCTCCCCATTTCCACAATCAAAATACAGTCTTTTTCCCTTGACAGTTCCCAGTTATCCCCCATTATCGGCCATTCTACTTTTCTCTACTCAACAAATTTCAATTAATTCTCATTTCTCTACTTGTCTCTTTTAAATTCTGCTATCATTTCTCAAATTAAGTCCCCCATCATTTGTAAAATGAAATCTTAAAATTTTTAAAACACGTCTATCAATGTATAGCTGGCAGTCTGAGCTATTGCTACTGTTATAATTACTCCTCTTCTGCCCTGGATCTCATTATATTAAAAATGTCTTGTTTCCCACCTCCAACTGTGTCCTATTCACCCATCCACCCTTTAACAATATCACAGTGTCTGTATTATTGAAAATATATCCATCAAAAATGCAAGCTTAATTGATATTGCCAAAGTACATAGTCTAATTCAGAGCCCTGTGCACCATATCATCTCCCATTCCCCCCTCCCATCTGGATCTTAGCTACCCGGACATTCATTTCTGAAAAGTCTCTATATTATCATTGCCGCTTGGATTCCAGGCTGCTTCGTCCCAGGGAGTGAGGATGTTTTGCTTATATGACCTTCCAGCACTGGCTCGGCAGTCTCAACAATCTAGACTCAGGAAAAAAGAATTCGCAAACAAGTCTCGAACAACAGGAACACATCAAACCCATCTCCTGCCTTGAACTCCATTATTTTTTAAAAATGTCTTGTTTCCCACTTCTGTACTTATGCCCTATTTAACAATATTACAGTGTTATATTAATGACCACATATCTATCAAATGTAAGCTTAATTGACAGTGTTAAAGTATTACCACTTTTTCTAATTCAGGACCCTGTGCCACTCCACCTCCCATTCTCCCCTCCCATCTGGAACTTCACTACCCGGAGTTTCATTTCCGAAGATTACTGTACTCTCATAGACGCTTAAATCCAAGTAGTTCCATCCCTGAGGGTGAGGTTATTTGCTTGAATGATGTTCCAGCACAGGTTCACCAGTCTCACCAGTCCAGATGCAGGGGGAAAAAAGAAAGTTAGGAAACAGTCTCAAACAACAGAGGCCAAAAAAGAAAAAGCACTGCTCGATACTCGCTGCCCAAAATGTTCTTTCAGATCAGAAATCCAGAGTCAAGGAGCCAAAACAACAATCCTCTCAGATCAACCAATATAATTGTAGAAATAAGAAGCTCAATGTCCAAATGGGGTTTATTCAATCTTGTGAAGTTCAGTCTTATTCTTTAGCCCTTTAATAAAAAGCCTCTGAGCCGTTTCTTTAAAGACAGCTGCCCCTTTAAGACGAACTCTCAGCCATCAACAGAAAGCAAAAAAGCCTCTTAGCCATTTCTTTTAAAACAGCCGCCCCTTTAAGACAAACTCTCAACCGTCCACGGAAAAACAGAAAAGCCTCTCAGCCACTTCTTTTAAGTCAGCCACTCGTCAAAAGAACTCTCCGCCATGACACACTCACGTCCCTCTGGGTCCTTCCATTCCTACGTTCCTGCGCACTGCTGCATGCCCATTCCAGATGTGATGCTTCCAAAAGCAAAGACCAGAGCAGGTACATGTTTTCTTACTTGCTATTTCAGATAGGTTTCTTGGTTAAAAGTCGACAGCGGCACTTGTGCCGCTCAGGCAATGATCCCACTGGCTCCGTCATGGTCCTTCAACCCCCTGGTGTTTTCGGCGCCCCCAGCAGGGTACAGCCCGCCACCAGTTACAGGGGTCCCCTTTGGACCTCTCCCACACCTCTCTTACCGGGTGGTACCAAAAAAGCAGCTGGAATCCAGCAGGTGCAGCTCGGAGCTGTGCCATTGTGCAGCTTCTTTCCGAGCCGCCGCTTGAGCCCGCCATGTGACCAGAAGGACTTAGGTCTGAATTTTAAAAAGCAGTGTTAAAGAGACCTGTGGCTGTAATTCATGATAGCAGTAACAAATGTGTAATCTAGCATTATGCATCTGTAACTGATTTGTATTCACAATTCTTTTTTGTTCAGTAGTGTAGGGAATATATAGTCCCTCTATCCTGATTTTGGGCATCAATCCCTCTGATGGGGGTCTGTTCTCCTTTTGATCAGGATGCAGCAGTGACCTGCAACAGCAAATTATCTCTCAAGCAAGGAGGAATTGCAACAGGAATTATGCTTTTGACTATTGCTGGTGGGAGGGGATGGAAACACCAGTCTCCTGCATACTGATCAACAAGAGAACAGAGTCCTGTTGCTTGCAGCAGCTGCTGCTCAGTAAGTCAGGGCTGAGGCAGGTGGGCCAGGAGACACTTGAATAACTTAGTTAATAAACTAAGTAGCTGATCTAGAATCATGGCCCTGTCTTTAACTGTTCAGGATCCAAAACAATTATATTGTTCACTTATTTGTGACATGAGATATACCTATTTCTATTTTTGTTGATGTTGATTATATGAGTTTGTAGTGCTGAATTGGATTTGTCAGTGTTTATTCTAATTTTCCATACATTCTTTATTTATTTAGAATTTCCCGTTATAAGTTAACATTTCCAACACTATCAAGAACTAGGGATGAGAAAGCTGATGTGTACTTAATAATAATAATAATAATAATAATAATAATAATAATAATAATAATAGACAACAGCAACAATAACAACAGTAATACCATTTTGTACAAAAGTTGAAAGATGCAAGAGGTACAAAAGGGCATCTTGCCTCAGAAATCCCCTTGTACATTCCCACAGCTAGTACATTTCCCTTGTACTTTACTAAAACATGTGATGAGTTACTGTAAAGAAAATACATGCATAAATGTATGCACACATTTTTTAAAAAAAGTACAGTTAAAAATCCATACCTCATATTAGAAAATTTGCACAAACCCATTATAGTCAATGGGTAAATTAGGAGGGGGAAGGTCTTGCAACCGAGTAAGGAATTGGAAAGAGACTAAAATGCTGTGGGAATTCTGAGAAAAATGGCAAAAACTAAATTGACAGATTTTCACATCCCATCTAAGAACCAATACAACACATACATAATAACAGGAAATATTTGCCGGTAAAGGATTCTGGGATTTGCAGTCCAACACATCTGGAGGGAAACAAATGTTATAGTCCAACATATTGGACCAACTTTATCAGCACAACAGAAAATAAATCTGTTTCTGGCAGGGCTAAAATTGTTTCAAATTTTGTGCTGTTTTCACTAGCATAGTTTATTTCATGTTTAAAAAAATAAAATAAAATTTGTCTTCTCTGTCAAAGCACTCTTTTAAAATTTTCCAACAGCTTGAAAGTAAAGGAGAGAGCATCAGGCCCAGCAAGTTCTTGGATGGTACTATATCAATTGATCAGACAGTGGGACATGATACTTACTTCATAGTTACATGGAATACGAGCATATATCCACCAGGAATTCATCTGACAGATCCCAAAGGAAAAACGTACTTTCAAAATGACTTTGTCATTAAGAGCCACAACTTCCGAACAGCTCAACTCAAGATCCCTGGAACTGCAGAGGTAAAAACCGAGGTTTCTTTCAGTCCCATATATATAATGTTGCAGACACAAAGAATGTGCCTGTTTCTTTCAATAAGCAGGCACACAGCTATGCTGGACCTACTGTTGGGGCAACAGATTATTCCAGGGCAGCTAAAACAGCATAACAGATTGTGTAACTGAGAAGAGCCATGCAGCTCTGTCCTGCTTGCTTCTGGAAGTTACTTAGTTCCAGAAATTTGGAAGTCTCAAAGTTATTTAGTTTCAGATATTTTGAGTGTGGGTGGGTATGGTGTTTTATAGCAACTGTGATGATTTTCAGTTAAGTCATTTTAATACATTTAGTACATTTTAGTATGTCCCCATGCAGAGAAGATGAATACAGATTTGAGTCATGTCCCCAGAACAGGGAAGGCAGGTAGTCTTCAGTCCTCCCTAAGATTAAGCTTAGGGGGCTGAGCCCACCTTAAAAGATCAGACAAACTAGATCAGCAAGACTCCTGAGTAGTTGAATTTCCTCAAGAATGATCAAAAGTAGTATACTTACAGATGAAGTACTAAGTACACATTGTACTTGTAGTTAAGGTCGTTTCAGTGATAAGGGATGGGAAAAGGAATTCACCCGCTCCCTGTAAGTAGGTGAAACTACAGTCACCCCTTCACATTCGCTAGGGTTAGGGG
The DNA here is from genome assembly GCA_948474755.1 of Ctenosaura bakeri. Lineage (NCBI taxonomy): Eukaryota > Metazoa > Chordata > Lepidosauria > Squamata > Iguanidae > Ctenosaura > Ctenosaura bakeri. The sequence goes on along the minus strand of CAOLHI010002663.1, from coordinate 23,158 downwards.
CACAGGACCCCTGTGAAAGTGGAAAAACCGTGAAGAATTCTAGACCCTCCCAAACCATATTTAACACACAAAAAGAGTATGATCACCATATTCAACTCACTGTGGATTCCTTTGAAGCATCAATGTTTCTTCATAAGGCAGAAGAGGGTGGCTGGTGGAGCTTACTGCCACTTCCACTGCTTCCATTTTTAATATGGACTTACAAGCCTTGTTTGTAGTTTCTCAATCTCACAAGGGTTGCAGTTCCTATTAAAAATGGCATAGGGAGACAACAGAGATGACAGCAAATATTCTGTGAATAATCAAATCTGCAAAATTGAAACCTGCAAATGTGGAGGGCTGAGTGTAGTATCAACTTGTCTGTAAAAACAGTTCTGGTGTCCCTGCTTTGAACCTATATCCCTAAAACTGTTCATGAAAGCAGCTGAAGATGTGTGGCAGAGGCCCATCAAAACCATCACCTAGATCTATACTAGCTTTCCTGCAGCTCACTTGTTAAGCATATAATCTTTCCTTCAGCCTAGTGTCACCTTTCCCAACTAGATGCCTTTCAGATGTTTTGCCCTGTAAGTCATGCCTTATGAATGTTGTAGTCCAAAGCATCAGGAGTGCACCAGGCTTAGAATGTGTCTGATGCTAATGCTAATTTGGAAAGGGGATTGAGCAGGAAATCTTCTTGATTCCATTCACAAATTAATGGGAAATGGGTTTCATAGGAGGGGTACAGGGTTACCATCTTGCACTGAAAGACAATCTTGATATAGTGTCTTAAAAGACTGAACCAACTAACAGGCGATTTGAGGGAAGTCCTGCTGTTTTAACTTACTACTCTTATAATTGCTTGAAATTAGGGAAACTGAGGACCACATTGCATAAGTGCAGGGTAAGAGGAGAAGTAAGATCCAGTTTCATTGTTCAGTTAAAGTGATGAAGAGCAGGAATAGCATAAATCTCCCAGGGAATGAATATCATTGTGGATCACAGTTTGCTACCATGAAGCCCTTTTAGGAAAAGACAATCTCTCCTGCGTTATCCAAATTCTCCTGTGTCCAGATGGCTGTGGTATCTTGAGTTTGAAAAAGAAATCCACCCATTCATTTTTCAAACACAAAACTATTTCAAAACTTATTTTCAGGCAGGAGATTGGACTTATGTAGTTCATAATACACACTCAACAACTCAAGTCATCTCAATAACAGTCACCACACGAGCAGCATCTGCCATTGTGCCTCCAGTGACTGTGAAGACCTATGTGAACAGAGATACCAACAACTATCCTAAGCCAATTATCATTTACACAGAAGTCAGCCAAGGGCTGTTGCCTGTTGTTGGTGCAAATGTCAGAGCCACAGTTGAATCAGCATCTGGACAAGCTGCAGAACTAGAGCTCCTTGATGATGGTTCAGGTAAGTTTGTTCCAAAATATTCTGAAAGTTTTTTTTAAGATTTTAAGTAAAAAAGTAAAAAAAAAACAAACCCCTCCCGACTTCCAGGCTTATTTTCCACTTGAATCTGCACGTTTTCATTCCATTCATACATAATTACTACTTGCTCAAAGAATTTGTTACATCTTACATTGTTACACAGTTGCTTTGTTACACTACCTTGCTGCCTTGTTACATTACTTTGTTACATTGTCTTGCTGCATTGTTACATAGATTACTTACAAACTTCCTTTATTCTTTTTTCTTTTCTTGTACTATATCTTTATCCAATCCAAAACTTCTCTCCATTCCCTTTCAAAGTTCTGGATAGGTTTATTTCTCAGAGAAAACGTTAACTTTTCTGTCTCTACCATATCCAGGACGTTTGATTTCCATTCTTCTATATCAACATATTTCCTTTCTTTCCAATATTGCGCATATATCAGCCTTGCAGCAGTTATCAAATATAACAATGTCTTCTGATGAGATCTTATTTCTCTTTGTTTCCCAAGCATATTTAACAAATAAAATTCTGGTTTCATTACAACATTTAAATTATAAATTCTTTGAATTTCATCATGTATTCCCTTCCAGAATTTCCTTCGTATCTTATAAGAGCGCCACATATGATAAAGTGTTCCCACTTTTTCATCACATTTCCAACATCTTACATTTCCGTTTTTAGTTATTTTTTGCAATCTTTCTAGTGTCATACACCATCTATATAACATTTTGTAAAAATTTTCTCTTAAGTTTAGGCTTGCTGTAAATTTTATATCTGTCTTCCATGCCCTCACTCATGTTTCTAGTTCAATTGGGTGTCCAACATTTTGTGCCCACCTAACCATTGTATCTTTAACTACCTCTGATTCAATTTCTCTTTGCAACAAAAGTTTATAAAATTTAGAAATTCTTTTCTTCTGGTCCCCCCTCATCAATAAATCTAGTTCATTTTCTTTTCTCTCAAATCCATATAATTTTGATCCATTTTAAATCTCATTAAGTTGTCTCCATGGGAACCAGTTAAATTCATGCCCTGCAGCTTTTAATTCTTCTTCTGTACACATTCTTGGTTTATCTCCCACCCATTTCAACAACTCTTGATAGGTTAATTAATTTCCTTGTTTTGATAGGGCAATTTTATATGCTTCTTGAAGTGAGATCCACATTGGGAGTCTTCTAAAATTTATGTTTTATTTGTAACCAAACTTTCAATAGTGTCTTCCGAAAACAATGATTATTGAACTCTTTATTCACTGCTATTTTATCATAGCATAGATATCTGTGCCACCCAAACCTATTATTTATTCCTTCCAGTTCTTTAATTGGTATATTTTCTACTTGTATCCAATCTTTAATCATATCTAAACAACGTGCTTGATAATAGGTTTTTAGTGCTGGTACATCAAAGCCTCCTCTTTCTTTTGCGTCTTTTAAATCTTATTCTTGGTTTTTTCCCTTGCCAAATAAATTTTCATAATTCTTTTTCCCATTCTTTAAAAATCTTATCTCTTCCTATTATTGGTAAATTCTGGAAGAGATACATAAGCTTTGGTAGAAAAGACATTTTAAAAAGCATTTATCCTTCCCAGGAGAGACAGATTTAAATTCTTCCATCTTTCCATTTTTCTTTTAATCTCCTTCCATTTCTTCAAATAGTTGTTATCAAATAATTCTTGATTTTTAGTTGTTATCATAATACCTAAGTATTTTACTTTCTTAGTTAATTGGTATCCAGAGCTTCACCCCAGGTCTACTTGTTCTTCTTTTTGTCATATTTAATGTCATCATCATTGTCTTTTCTCTATTTATTTTATATCCTGCCATTTGTCCATATTTTTGTAACATGTCCATCAATGAGATTGCTGTTTACTAAAAAGCTTTGCTTATATCCTGAAAAGTATTGTGTTTATTAACTCTTACCTTCAGAATTTTCTGCTGTGAATTTGCTCAGTCATGTTAGTGGCATTAGCAGTCATTTGCTATGCCCTGGTGTTCCTCAGATTTAAGGGTATACATTTATGATATTAATACATAACTCCTTAACTCCTTAATATAGGGTGAGGCAAAAGTCACTTGATAGTGAGATGTATTTATTAATACAAATAATACAAATCTGTAATGTAATAATAAAAAAAGAGTTAAACTGGTAGAAATATCAATTAAAATCAATTAAGGCATAAATAACATTATTATAACCTTTTCAGTGGATGATCAGCATCAGTCACTGTCAAGTGACTTTTGCCTCACCCTGTTTAGTATATATATTTGGTTTAACTAGTAATATGTGGATTGTCTCTTCTGTGCATTATGTTGTTTTTACTTTCTATTGGATTAGCCCTTTCATCGTCTATCAAGCACTGTAAGTTTCTGCCTCTAGCTCCACTCAGGTCTCCTTATTTTAATATATAAAATAAGCTGAACACATGACCCTCAACTCGAGAAATTCTGCTTTATTGTATGGGCCTGTTGAAGCAGGCAATGTGTTAGACACATAGGCCCTTTTCGCACGTTACCCTTTTGCGAGACGGGGGAGGGCGTCTCGCATGAGAAGCCTCATCCGAAATGCTGCCACTTCCCCGCTCCTTTGTACCGCAGGTCGCTTCCTGTTAGCGCAACCGTCACACAAGCGCCCTGCCCCTTCCTTCCACAACACAGTCTGGGAGTTGTAGGCTGCGCTGGGGGAAGGAAGTGCGACCGGGCCGCCTTGCTGACACACCGCACAGAGGTAAGTGCGCGAGGCGCTGCAAGCATTGCGCGAGCACGGGGCATTTTCGGCTTAAAGCCGAAAATCAAAAATGCGTGCACGCCCCGCTTTAGACTCGTGAGCTTCGCACGAGGGGGAGTGCGTCATATGTAGTGATGCTCCCACTCATGCGATGCTCAAGGGGCGCTCGCGCAAGAAAAAAAGGATGCGAAAAGGGCCATAGCAAACTACACTACATTCTAGCTGGCCATGTTTGGTTTGGCAGGTCAACATCTTGCAGGCCTGCAAAGTAGCAGTCATACAGTTATATATACTAGCAATCTAGCTTGTTAATAACAAAGTGTGATCACTGCTTGAAGCAAACATTGATCTGTTCCTATGAAAATAAGAGTGTCTCTTTCACATTATTTTTATGCCTTGAAAAAAACTACAGTAAAACCCTTGTTAATATTTTTCTATTAAGGTGCTGATATTATGAAGAATGATGGAATCTACTCAAGATATTTCACATCTTTCAAAGAAAATGGTAGATACAACATTAAAGTGCGTGTTCAAGGGAAAGACAAGAAAGTCAGAAGGGTCCACAGACAGAGTCAAATAAACGGCTATGTAGAAAATGGTTTGTAAAATTCTGCCTATCCACTTGCATTTCTGCCCTTCAGGGCAGATTTTGAGGGCTTACATGAAGTTGTAGACAAGAGGGGGAATTGCTCCCTCCAGCTTCTGCTGATGAAACTGTTTCCATCACTGGACCAACACTTTCAGATGCTGATCATGTTAGGAGAAAAATGGTAAATTGAGCAAGAAAAGAAATATGAGATATACAATACAGAGAACAATCATAAATAATGCCAAGAGTGCAATTTTGCTCAACAAGGGGAATGTCAGTTTTTAGAGATAGTGAAGAGACAAAAACCAAGCCATTCAAGTCTCTTGCATATTGATTTTTAATGGCAACATGACATCTTTGTAGAAATAGCTGTCAAGAAATTAAATTGTGAAGAATGAAAGAATGAGAGAGCATGTGTGAACGAGAAGGAAATCTGGGTACTTGTTGGGCAAAAGCATATTGAAAACTGAGTAGCCAAGGAAAGATACATGTATGGAAAAAAGATTCCTCTTGCATTCAATAAGACACAGGCCCTTTTCGCATGGCATTTGCCACACAAAAGGGGCCCTCGAGCATCGTGCAAAATGGTACGCGATCACACATTGCTCTAGGGCCCCGCATGCACTTGCCATGCATGTGGAGCCTCCGAAGCCATGCCGGTCGCGCTTTCTGTCCCAGCGCAGCTTGGGAAACGCCCAGGCTGCACTCCAGAAGGAAGAGGCGGGGCTCTTGCGCGAGCAGGCAGCTCATGTGGAGCTGAAGAAACCCAGATGCAAGAGCTTCTTGCCGGAGGCTGCTCGCACAATCCCCGCATCCCAGCACCGGAAAAAGGTAAGGTGCAGAAAGGACCCCAATTAGGACACTATCTCATTGTGTCACAAAACTTTTGCACAACAGGGAAAAGCAAGGAAACTTAAAATGAAAATGTTTGTAATTTGATAATCAGACCATAACATTTTTTTGGGGGGGGAGTGTCTTTTTGGTAGGTGTGATAAGAATGAATATACCAAGAAAGGAAGCTACTGAAGAGGAAATCCAAGCAAACCTAGGACACTTCAACAGAATTGCAACAGGCAATTCTTTTACAGTGGCAGGAGTTCCTAATGGACATTCAGATCGCATGGATGTCCTTCCTCCATGTAAAATCACTGACCTTGAGGTAGAGCTAGATCGTGATATGTTTCTTTTATCGTGGTCAGCTCCTGGAAATGACTATGACATAGGAAAAGGTAAGTGTGAAATTGTGTGATGAAGGTAGTATGATTATCCAAAACTACGAGATATAACTTTAGTGATTTATCAGAAAAAAAAGTATTTTGTCTTCTCTATGTAATAGGGGGAAAGGCAACTGCTAGTTTTATTTACACAAGCATTCTCTGTCCGCAGTATCTGGAGAATGGCAATTGCTGCTGTGGAGATTATGCATCTGCAGGGACTGTCGGTATCTTTCAGAGCGTACGTTCATGGGATGACAATGAATCCCAACAGCCCTGAAAGAGACATGGAAACCTGAACTAGAACATGTCCTGGGTCACATAAAGATTGCTCGATAGGAAATTGGAAAGCTACCAAAATGAAACTTTTTAAGACTGATTACATGTGTTGTTTCTTCTTTATTTTGCAGCTAGAAGGTATGAAATAAAACTGAGTGAAAATCCTTTGGACTTAAGAAATGCTACCTTTCACAGTGCTCACTCTCTGAACACTTCTGGTCTGACACCTGAAGCTGCTGGAGTCAAACAATTCTTTCAGTATAAGCCAGAAAATTTGACAAAAGAAAATGGCACCTCCATCTACTTTGTCATTCGTGCCATCGATGACAACAACAATGTTGGAGAAACATCTAATATAGCCAAGGCAGCTGTGCTTATTTCTCCATTGGCCAGTACACCCTCTAGCAATGACAATAACAATACTGCTGCTATAATCGTGATAACAATATCTGCTTTAGCAATTATCATTGGGGCTATTGTAAATATAACAGTTTGTGTTTTACGTAAGCGAAAAAGCATTCGCCCAGAAAGTCCAGAGACTGCAATGTAAAAATGATGTATTGATTTGTAAGGGGAAGGAATCCCAAGCTACAAAAATGGAGGATGTGGGATGGATCCAGATTGACTTAGTTGAACTCAAAGTCATTACCAACTTGTCACATTGATTTCAACAGGATCTAAATTCAGCCCATTGAATATACTTCTGGTATTTTGGTACATAAACCAGTAACATATTTCCCTATATATCTGATGAGGATCTATCTAATCTCATGCTTTTAAAACATTGTGAATGGTAACGTGTACACAGGTTGAATTGTAGAACTAGACAAATAAATATTCTCTGTAATCTCACCTTCAAGGCTGGTTTACAGGATTACTGTACTTTCATACTGTCCAACACTGCTCATATAAATACAAGTGACTCTGTTTTTTCTCATTAAGGATCACTGTCCTGTACACACACCCTGCTGCCATACACACTGTTCTGATATTTAAATTACTTACATATGGTAGAATGCATCAATTTACATCAGTTAGCTGGTTTCAAAATGGAAACCAGAGATTCGATAAGTAATGCTAAAGAAGACCTTGATGGTCCTGCATGCAAAAACTATACCAAATGTATTAGTATCACTCTTCTGAAGTTCACACACCTGCTGGTCCAACGAGCAGAGAAAAATAATATGATAGCTGACCTAGTGAAGAATCTTATGCATTTCATGGATAGGATTAACAAAGCAAATGCAGCTGACAGGCTTAAGTCAACAGTCTTATATCCATGTATAATTCCAAATGCAATTATGAATGGTCCAAGAAACAACAGAATTTGGCAATTTTAGTTGGTTTAACTTTTAAAATTATAATATGAATTTTGTTGATTAAAACAAAACAAAACACTGAGTAGTTAGAACATCCCTAGAACACTGACCAAGTAAGTAAAGAAACATTGTTGTTGACTTGCAAATGGTCAAGTGGGGAGGGAAAGAGTATTATTCTGGGCAGGGATTCGAGTGCTGCAAAAACTAGTCCAAATGATATAGATAGGGCAGGCCAAGCAGAACTAGAGACCAACAGGGGGAGGGAAAGTAACTTTAGTGCAGGACTTCCAGGAAGGGCACATTGTCTCAAGTGTCTCTACAGTAATGTACAGAGCATGGGAAATAAGCAAGATGAACTCCAAGGTCCTTTTCGCAGCTTACCTTTCTGTGGAGCTGGCGTGCAGGGATCACGTGCAGCCTCTTGCGAGAGGCTCTCGCATCCCCGTTGCTTCAGCTCCACAGCCGCTGCCTGCTCGCTGCAGTGTGAGAGCCCCTCCTCTTTCTTCCACAGCACAGCCTGGGATTTTCCCAGGCTGTGCTGGGGCAGGAAGTATGAGTGCCGTGGGTCTGGGGCTCCGCACGCACAGCAAGTGTGCACAGGGCCCGAGAGTGATACGTGATCGCACATCATTTTCAGCTCAAAGCCAAAAATGAAATAGTGTGTGATTAGCACCTGCCAGCCCCTGGAGCACCACGCGATTGCGAATGTGTGGTGTGGACTGCTCCTCACAATCGCGCGACGCTCTAGGGACCCTTTCATATGGCAAATGCTGTGCAAAAAGGGCCCAACTCTTGTTTTCACCTGTGAAGAGATCCATGACTTAAATCTGGGAAGCCAAGTCAAGAGCATCTGGGTAAGAATTAAGGGAGTGAGAAACAATAGGGATATAATTGTGGGGGTTTGCTACAGGCCTCTGGGCCAGCCTAAGGACTTGGATGAGCCCTTCCTGGAGCAGATGACCACACATTCAAAATGTAGAGATGCAGTGTTAATGGGAGATTTCAATTATCCTGATATTTGTTGGGAGTCAAACTCTGCCAAAACCGCAAGGTCCAACAGGTTTCTTGCTTGTCTTGTAGACAATTTCATGGTCCAGAAGGTGGAATGGCAACAAGGGGATCGGCTATCTTAGATCTCATCCTGACCAAGAGGGATGACCTTGTTGAGGTGGAGGTGGTGGGAGCCCTAGGGGGGAGTGACTATGCTCTTTTGGAGTTTGTCATTCAGTGGGAAGGCGAAGCCAAGTGTGGCCGGACATGCATCCTAAACTTTAAGAAAGCTGATTTCTCTAAACTTAGAGAGTTACTTGCTGAAATCCTGTGGTCAAGAATACTAAAAGAGGAAGGAGTTCATTATGGGAGTTTCTTAAAAGTGAGATACTGAAAGTACAATTGAAAACTGTGCCAATAAGAAGGAAAAATGGCAGGTGTCTAAAGAAACTGGAGTGGTTGACTAAACAACTCTAAACTGAGCTAAGTGTTAAAAGAAACATGTACAGGAAATGGAAGAATAGTGAAACCATGAAAGAAGAATTCAAGCAAATAGCGAGGATATGTAGGGAGAAGGTCAGAAAAGCTAAAGCGCAGAACAAACTCAGGCTTGGCAGAGACATCAAGAACAATAAAAAGGGCTTTTTTAGATATGTCTGCAGCAAAAGGAAAAAGAAGGAAATGATAGGGTCACTGTGTGGAGAAGCTGGCCAATGAATAATGGGGAGAAGTGAGAAGGCAGAACTACTCAACACCTTCTTTGCCTCAGTTTTCTCCCAAAAGGATAGAAATGCTCAACTTGGGGAGTGGGGAGCAGATGTCGGTGGCAGGCTGGGGTCAAGCAGGGGAGGGTCAAGAGTCACAGGAGTCTCACCTGTGGAGGCCCCTGCCAGTGGTCAAAGGCAAACACAAACAGTCCTTGCAGCAGGTACAACGGAAAGTAAAGAAAGGGTGACTTCACCCGGGATGCTGGCAGAAGGCGGGGCTGGCAGGGTCTCTGGACAAAGGCACGGTTGCAGGCAGGCAGGCATGGTTAGAACCAGGCTCGGATGGACATCTCACAGAGGGCCAACAATTGTTGCTCCGTGCCTGCTGCTGCCTCTTGCTGGCCTTAAGTAGGCCTCCAGGGCCAGCGGCAGCCAATCTGACAGCTGGCTAGCAGCTGCAAGCCCTTAGCAGGGCTCACAGCTGTGAGCCCTCAGCCAGCTGAGAGCTGTCAGCCTGCAGCCGCCGCTCCAGCAGCCGTCGGGAGCGGCGGGCAGCCTCCTTGGCCTGCCGCCGCTGCTGGAACATGGGGGAGGGCCGGCAGCCTGCTCCAGATCGGGGCCGTGGGTGGGTGGTGCCCCAGAAGGGAGCCTGGGTCCTGCCCACCTCAGCAGACTGCTTGGGCATTCCTCCTCGGCGGCGGCGGCCTCTGTGGCGTCCGGGTGGCCCTCCCCAGCGGAGGAGGCCTCCGTGGCATCTTCCTCGGCGGCGTCGGCCTCCGCGGCATCCGGGCAGCCCTCCCCGGCGGTGGAGGCCTCCGCAGTGTCCTTCTTAGTGGCGGCAGCCTCCGCGGCATCCGGGCGGCCTTTCCTGGCAGCGGAGGCCTCCGCAGCATCCTTCTTGACGGCGGCGGCCTCCACGGCATCCCGGGAGTCGTCTGGGCCGTCCTCCAGTCCAAGGGCCGCATCTGCAGCGGCCTCCGAACTGTCGCTGGGGGGCCGGCCAGGCCGGAGCCCCCGACAGCAGGTGAGGAAGTGAGGCAAATGCAGCACAGAATAAGAGAAGTAGTACAGGAATATCTGGCTGAACTAGATGAATTCAAGTCTCCAGGGCCAGATGAATTACATCCAAAGATATTAAAAGAACTGGCAGAAGTCATTTCTGAACCACTTGCATTAATCTTTCAAAACTCTTGGAGAACAGAAGTCCCAGCAGACTGGAGGAGGGCAAATGTTGTCCCCATCTTCAAGAAGGGGAAAAAAGAGGATCCAAATAATTATTGCCTGGTCAGCCTGACATCAATACCAGGAAAGATCCTAGAGCAGATCATTAAACAGTCAGTTTGTAACTACATAGAAAGCAATGCCATAATCACTAAAAGTCACCATGGATTTCTCAAAAATAAGTCATGCCAGACTAATCTTATCTCTTTTTATTATAGGGTTACAAGCTTGATAGATGAAGGGAATGCTGTAGACATGGCATATCTTGACCTCAATAAGGCCTTTGACAAAGTTCCCCATGACATTCTTGCAAATAAGCTAGTGAAATGCAGGCTGGACAGGGCTACTGTTAGGTGGATTTGTAATTGGTTGACGAACCGAACCCAAGGGGTGCTCACCAATGGCTGCTTTTCATCCTGGAGAGGAGTGACTAGTGGGGTGCCACAGGGTTCTGTCCTGGGCCCAGTGCTATTCAACATCTTCATCAATGATTTGGATGGAGGAGTTGAGGGCATGGTGATCAAATTTGCAGATGACACCAAATTGGGAGGGGTTGCTAATACCCCAGAAGACAGGATCAAATTTCAAAATTACCTTGACAGATTGGAGAGCTGGACCAAAGCTAACAAAATGAATTTCAACAGAGATTAATGTAAGGTCACACATTTAGGCAGAAAAAATGAAATGCACAAATACAGGATGAGGGATAAGTGGCTGGACAGCAGTATCTGTGAAAGGTATCTAGGCATGTTGGTAGATCACAAGCTGAACATGAGTCAGCAGTGTGATGTGGCAGCCAAGAAAGCCAACGCAATTCTTGGTTGCATCAATAGGAGTATGGTGTCTAGATCGAGGGAGGTAATGATGCCACTCTATTCTGCATTGGTTAGACCTCATTTGGAATGCTGTGTCCAGTTCTGGGCACCTCAATTCAAGAAGGATATTGACAAGCTGGAGCGTATCCAGAGGAGGCGATCAAAATGGTGAAGGGTCTGGAAGTCATGCCCTATTAGGAACGTCTTAGGGAGCTGGAGATGTTTAGTCTGCAGAAGAGAAGCTTAAGAGGGGACATGGTATTCATGTTTAAATATTTGAAGGGATGTCATGTTGAGGAGGGAGAGGGCTTGTTTTCTGCTGCTCCAGAGACTGGGATAAGGAGCAGTAGTTTCAAGCTGCAGGAAAAGAGATTCCACCTGAACCTCAGGAAGAAGTTCCTGACAGTCAGAGCTGTCTGGCAGTGGAATATGCTCCACTGGAGTGTGTTAGAGTCTCCTTCTTTGGAGGTTTTTAAGCAGAGGCTGGATGGCCATCTGTTGGGAATGCTTTGATGTGTGTTCCTGCATGGCAGAGGGTTGGACTGGATGGTCCCTGGGGTCTCTTCCAACTCTATGATTCTATGATTCTATATTTCTGATATTATCCAAACATGAAAATACGCTACCTTACTTTAAACTGGGGGGCTAGTTCTTAGTTCAGAAATTTCACTTCATTTTTTAAAAATCGATTAACTGTTTGTATTGTCTAGCAATCTAATTTCTTTATATTGATTTCTTTAAATTTAATTTGGAAACTGAAGGAAAATTTCATTAGGCCACAGAATTCTTATTTGGATGACAAAACTTCATTTTGCTGCCCCCCCCCATAACTACAACTCTGGATTGTCATAATTTTGTTTATCTAAAATGTATCTTTTTCTAGAAGTTGTAGTATTTTGGAACTCTTGGCAGTCAGTAAATATACTAAATAAATTCCTGTAGGCTATTTTCTTTTCTGGAATATCAGAGTGCCTGAAGAATGAGCTAACTGGCTATTTGGGACAGGATGAGCCTTGAAAAGGAGCAGTCTATCAAAACACACATACAAAAAATCCTTAGAAAACTTTATGCCAGATTGAAAGAGACACAAGCACATTTCTCTTATGTGGTTGCTATAAAAAGTCACTGTCCTTTCAATTAGCTATCTAAGTCTGCTGAGAGTGTCAAGCCCCTAAAAACTATCTGTACCAGAATTATGTAAATATTTTCTCCTCTTGCCTACTAAAAACATATTCCTTTATCATTTTATTAGCAGGTTTGAGGAGACAAATTATTTGTTCAGAGTTTTTAAAACATATTGGAAACTCTCAGTATATATAAAGACTAGAAAGGAAACCACCATTTGATGAGGAGGAGGAAGGTACACAGATGTGATATTTAGCAAACCTTCATCCAACACACAGCTTATGTTTCTGCAGTCCATCCTCCCAGGTACCTTTTCCCTAAGTCATGATTCAATTCAAGAAGTAAATAGGGCTAAAGAAAAACATATGGAGAAGGAATCTATCGGGACAGAGACAATGCTAGTAGGTAGAGTTCAAATCCTCTCACATAGCTACGTGCACTTTACTCTAAACCTCAGTCTTTGTTTCATGTGTTCCTGGGACAGACTTAAGTCTGATTTCATCACGTCTGGTTTGGCCCACAGAACTATGCAGATTCACTAAATGAGAAATCCATCTGGATGCTTGATCGCCACTGTCTTGGGAGAGGAGCAGAATTTTCCCAATTGTGAATTGTTGACCTATATGATCTCTGCACTTACAGGTTAAACTCAATATGAAGTCAGCATCATGTAGCAGTTTGAACATTGGACTAGTACCCTAGGAGACCAGGCTTCAAATCCCTGCTTGGCCATGGAAATCCAGTGGATGACCTTGGGCATGTCACACTCTCTCAGCCTCAGAAGAAGGCAAGGGCAAATCCAAATTCTGGCTAGAAATTGCCATGACAGATTGACCTTAGGTTCACCATAGGTCAGAAACTCTTGAAGGTGCACAACAACAGATAGGAAATATGATATAGTTATACTAACATCTAGTGCCCAAAATTACAGTTTGTAGTTGTGTGCCTTCAAGTTGTTTCCAACTGAGTACTGACCCTAGTACTCAGAAGTAAATCCCACTGGGCTCAGTAAGACTTATTTTCTAGAATGCACATTCTGATGCAAATTGGTGGAAACATGTGGTACATGGACATATAATGGAGAGTAAAATGCTCTGATAAATTATATATTTCCTTTAAAATATTTACAGACACCAACAATTTTAAAGTGAAAGTATTTCAGGAAACATGTTTCTCCTTGGATAGATTAGGAATGACCTAAAATGTAGGTAAAAATGTACTCTTATGAGAGCTTTATTCTGAAATGCCAGGTAACTATCATAACAAAGATTCCATCTATACATCTTACAGTGCTTTGAAAAACTCATTTTTAGTTGTTGTTTAAGAAACAATGGGACATGATTCTGCCAAAGGTACAGCAAAATCAAATATTCTCAAAAGTTAATACTAATGAGTCTGATATAGCAAACTTCCTAGTAAGAAGGTATAGAACTACAGCATTTAGCAATTTTTGATTTAAATGGAAAAGCTTGGCCAGGTTTGTCCTTAATCCATCAAAATAAGTGGCAATTAAGTGTGCCCATTATTGGATAACCTGAACCAGACATTTTAAAATGAATGTCTAAAAATGTGTTTTAACATTTGCATATAAAATCTGACATAGCAAAAGAAAATTATGCTATGAAACTATGATTCCAGTTTACCATAAACAAATGATCCAGCTTTCAGACGAGCTAGAGATACATGATTCCCAAAGAACGTTTGATCTGATTTGTCATTTGTCCAGTCTCATAAAATGGAAGGACACAATCAAATTTGAAAGCTATAGCTGATAGATGTATGCATGTATGTATGTATGTATGTATGTATGTATGTATTAAAGCTCTACATTTGATAAGGAGGTTGAGTACACATTTAGATATACATTCCCTCATATACACTCTCACATTCAGGAACATTATTATTGTTCCTCTCCTACCATACTGTAATCAGCCCTGTGCCTTCTGGGTGTGTCAACTGAGTATGTTGAAAAGCCAATGAAACATCTCTCTAATTCAGACAAAATTTTAAAAATAATATCCTCACATCCCTATCTTGGCTATCGGGATGCATCTTAATGCAACAAGCTGCTTGCTGATTTATATCTTCATCACTCAGTAGAGAGGAAGGTGGGGAAAAACGGCCATTCATCATAATCATACAAAGACCAGCTATTCACAGCTTTTCCAGTCAGCTTTTGTACTGTGAAAGAAGCTGTGATGAGCTAAAGTTGCCCCATAGCAGTTCTTGCTATGATCACAGCAGGTTCAAGAAGGATCCTGAGGGGTATTCGTCCAACCCCCCCAAGCTCACAAAAATACAAAAGAAGCATATTATCCCTGGGTAGGACAAAACATGCAGAGGTTTCAGATATAAGGGTTCTGAAGGCTCCAAAGAAAAACAATATTATGAGGAATGAGGAAAAGAAGATAGCAGATAAGTGATTTTGCTAGCTTTTCAGTTAAGAAGGGAAATGTTACAGAGAGAAAAATGGCAAATTTTAGCTATACTAGACTGGAAATTTGAGGAACAGAGGCATGCCAAATAGGCTAGCAGAGTAGTAAGAAAGTCTGGAAGTTTGTAGCCACCATAGTCTGTTTAGTTTTCTTTTCAATACAATTTTTTCTCTTAGGTGTAATAACACTGAATGCACCAAAACCTGAAGCTAATGAGGATGAAATCCAAGCAAATCTAGGAAGTTTCAGCCGAACAGCATCAGGAGGTTCTTTCATCATGAGTGGAGTTCCTTTTGGGAATCAGATGTTTTCCCACCAAGTAAAATCACTAATCTTGAGGTAGAACTCAATGAGGATGATGAATTCCTTTTGTCCTGGACAACTCCTGGGAACTATTATGATTTAGGAAAAGGTAAGTGAAACGATGTAACACCAAAGGACCTCTTTTCGGTTCTTCTGAAAAAGAGGTCTCTATTTCTGCATAATATGGTGGAAATCAAGTCCCACATTCTATGTACACAAGCAATTCTATCCCTTTAACATCTTGGAGCAGTAATATGCTTGTTCCTGTGGAGAGTTTCAGCTGACACATGGGTCTACAACTACTGGTGTTCTTTGAGTTTTTGCAGGAAGAGTTGTGTACATTTTACAGCATGAATAGGCAACATATGGTCCAGCCTGGACATATGAACACATGGAGGTTGTTGGGACTCACAGAGATGGACTTGGGAGTGCACATAACCTGCAGGCTGCAGTTTACCCACCCTTGTTCTAGATTAAGGAGACATCAAGATCAGAGATAGAGAAAGGGCAGAAAGGGAGAAGTGAAAGACAAGCACACAAGGGATGTGTCAGAAAGAACCTTTCAGCTAGGTTTTGGGTCCCCTCAAAAATCACTATCAAAGAATGTTTTGTTATTATTAGGGAAATAAACCTACTTTGGATTTTAATGGAGAACATTTAGTTCTAGGGAGGAAAGAATATCTTTCTCTCTTTCTTTTGTTTGAGTGTGGCTTCTCAATATAGGATAGCTGAGTTGAAAGACAAGGCAGACAGCAGAATTCAAAGTATAAAAGAAAATGTTAACTAAAAAAATTAATTAGATTAGAGATATTCTTAGTATATTTTGGAAGTTAAGCGCAGTCAAGATCAGTTAACATTTAAGCAGCAGTATATGTGTGTACAAGCATGAGTCAGAGTCAGAGTGAAATAACAACAGTTAAAGGAGGACAATGTTCTCAGAGCAAGAGTGAGAATTAAAACTGAGTCCATTTCCGCACTAGCCTGTTATGGTGCTATGATTCTAGTTTCAACATCCTATGGAATCCTTGGGTTTGCAGTTTAGGAAGGGGCTGCCTGGCTACTCAAAGGTTTACATTTCTCATTGCTCTTTAAGAAATCCACTGCCATCGGAGCTGGCATAATTTTGGCATCCTTTAGACCAAGGCATTCCAGAAGATCCATTATCTTCTGTTTCTGATTAAGAAAGAAACTTCCATCACAGCCTCTTTCTATTTGTTCTACTAGATAGTATGAGATGTCTCCCAAATTTTTGATATCTATCTCTTTCTTGAGATTATTGACTATCTCTTCACTATCTGCTTGGTCTTGAATGCACAGGATCAGATCAACATAACATGTAATGTAAGTCCATTTATTATTTCTTTTGTACAGACATATCAACAGTGCCTGGAGTGAAACCTTCTTTAATCAGAAGTTGATTCAGCTTTTCACTCCATGCTCTTGCAGCTTGCTTCAAACCATAGATACTTTTTTTTAATTTGCAAACAAGATGCTCTTTTCCTGGAGGCTGTTCTATATATAATTCCTCATTTAGATCTCCATAGAGGAAAGCTGTTTTCACATCTAGATGCTGTACGTGCATTTTCTTAGAAGCTACCACAGTAAGGAGAGTTCTTATGGTTGTTCGTGTGACCACTGGAGCAAAGGTTTCATTATAATCTTCATCAAACTCTTGACTATAACCTTTGCAACAAATCTGACTTCATATTGTTGAATCTCTCTTTCTGCATTTTGCTTTGTTGTAAAAATCCACCTGCATCCAATTGCTCTTTTACTTTTTTGGTAATTCAGATAAATTTCATGTCTTATTTTTATATAAAGATTGCATCTCTTCAATTGCAGCTTGCAGCCAGTTCTCTGAATTTGATTTAGGTAATTCTTTGATCTTTCGCAAATCAGAGGGTTTTAGAATCTCTTCCTCTGTAGTTACATAAGAGAATCTTTCAGGTGGCATACCTTTATTGCTGCGTTCTGACCTTCTTACTTGGACTTGGATACATGGCTCTCCTTCTTGCACACCGTCTGGCTCCTTGTCATTCAGCTGGTCTACCACATCTGTAGCCCCTTCTGGGTGCAAGACATTTGTACGATGGAAGAATGCCACACGCTCTGGTTGCTGCTGGGAGTCACTTTCCACTGCAAACAAATCCAGGTATGCATCTTGGTTTGAATTAGATTCAGGCTGTGGTCTTCCATCAATATATACAGCACTTGTTAATTTTACTGTATACCCATCTGGATTCAGAATCCTGTAAGCACTTCTAGCATAACCAACAAAAATTTATTCTTCACTCCAGCAATCGAATTTATCCCGTTTCTGCTTGGGAATATAGGTATATGCTTTGCTTCCAAAAACTTTGAGATGATTCAGTTTGGGCTTAACTCCATTCCATAATTCAAATGGAGTTACATCTCTGGATTTAGTTGAAGTCGGTTGCACAAATATGTAGCAGTCATAATGGCTTCAGACTAATTGCTTTTAGGCATGTTTGCTTCTAAAAGCATGATGACTGCCATCTCTTTGAGAGTTCGGTTCCAACATTCTGCAGTTCCATTCTGTTGTAGAGTGTAAACTTGGTAGTTTGATGCTCAGTACCATGTTCTTTTAAGAACTCATCAGATTCAGCATTGACAAACTCTTTGCTGTTATTCATATGCAGGCTCTTGGGTTGTAGCCAAATTTATTAGAAATATGATTAAAATATTCTTTGAATTTCTGAAAAGCTTGACTTTTCTAAGAAGATAATTGCATGTATATTTGCTGAAATCATCAATAACAGGCATGAATTAAGAATTTCCACCTGTTGACTTTTGGTTGGATGGACCGCAAACATCAGCATATGAAAGGTCCAGTGTCTTGGTGGATAATCTCTCAGTAACTGGCAGATGCGGAGCTCTAACTGCCTTTGCCTTTAAGCACATTTTTCATTGTTAGAGTATGCTTTGAATGTAAAGTCTCTAGCAAGTCCTTGATAAGCCAGTTTCTTGATGCATTCTATAGTTCTATGGCCAAACCTGCAATGCCATGAATTTAAACAATCTTTGTGATTGCATTGACTTACGTTGTTTGGAAAGAATCCAAAAACTGTAGTTGATAACAATCATCTTTCAAAATTCCTCAAAAAATTAAGTTTTTGCCATAAAAACCAAAGCAGTATTCCTTTTTGAAAATGACTCTGTTTCCTCTTGTAGTAGTGGTTCATACACTATAAAGTGAATCCTTTAAATCTGGCACATAGTATGCATCAGGAATTCTGAAAGTCCCTGATCTGCCATATTAAAACTTGGCATTTTAGTCAAGGCTTTGGGCCAAACAAAATAAATCCAGGCTTTGCATGTTTTACAGTTATGATATTCAAGATTGTTTTAACTAGTTTTAAATTGCCTGTTTTTAATATATATTGTTTAAAACTTTTGTAATTCTTAACTGTTTTAAAATTGACTTTATTGTAAGACACCCTGAGATCTTTGAGCAAAGGATGAGATATAAATATTTTAATAAGGAAATAAATACCTTCAGCCTGACACTCCAATGTCTTTAGCCATCTTTAAACTGAAAACTCTAGTAATCATTACACACACAGGGCTGGGTGCATTTCTGTGAGCTACTCAGGGAATTCCAATGAAAAGTAGGCCTCTGATGACTTCTTCCATCACAGCCACTCCTGTTTATTGTTCTGGCTGACTCTCCTTTGGAGGTTTCAGCAAATGCTTATCAAAAGCAGAATTTTCTTGCAAAATCATGAACAGCAGTTTTAAACATAAAACCTGAAGGGGTCAGAGTGACCCAAGCTCAAGGTGGCTGTAGACTCCACCTGCTGTTCCTGTAAATCAGAGAGAAGAAGCTGGAAAGTCAGGGCAAGCAAGAGAGCAGTCTCACAAACAAGCAGCCTCAAGTATTTCTCAAATTAAAGCAGCTCAAAAAGACACCAATCTCAATTCCAAAAAAGCTACCACACCCTGTTCCTGCTGAGGCAAATAACCATGGATCATAGCCAAAGCAACTTCCCATGCCTTCCTTTGAATTCCTAGAGAGACTGTTGCCTGATTGGAATGAATCCTAGCTATGAACTACAGGTAAAGAATAGGCCAAAGAGCTCTCTGGCTGAGAATTCTGAATGGCCCTCTCTATAGGATGTTGAAAGTGAAATAATAGCACTACAACAGTGTAGTGTGGAAAGGCCCCTAGTATTGCCTTGCACTGAGAAGTGGTGTGGCAGTCTTTTGTGAAAACTTTTACATCCCTATACTTTTCACTGATAGGTGTAGCTAGGTAGGTACTGTGGAAAAACAGACTGAGGTCTCTCTTCTAGAGAGGTCATGTACATCAAAGGTTAGATGTATAAAAGAAGGCCGAGTCAAGAATGTCTAAGGGTGCTTACCAAGGAAAAACATAGCTGACACATGAAGGGAGATAGTTTTGCCAAGTCAAAATGATACCATTGTCTTTTTCCATCTGTCCCTTTCTTTTCTCTTTTAACTCCATATGTATTCAGTCTCTCAGCATACAAGAAAAAAGAGTACATCTAAACCCCAGGAAGAACTTCCTGATGGTCAGAGCTGTTTGGTATTGGAATATACTGACTTGGAGTGCGGTGGAGTCTCCTTCTTTGGAGGTTTTTAAACAGAGGCTGGATGACCATCTGTCGGGAGTTTGATGTGGGTTCCTGCATGGCCGAAGGGGGTTGGACTGGATAGCCTCTGTGGTCTCTTCCAACTCTGTGATTCTATGACACTATGATTCCCTTGCCAGGTTGAATATATCTGTACCTCTAGTTATACCTCCCTGGCCAAAGCTTAGCAAAGTTACTTTTTTGGATCAGCACTTCCAGAAACTCCCCATCAGCATGGCCAGGGAATGCCTGGAGGATTCTAGGAATGACAGTCCAAATAGTAACTGTCCTCAGCTTATCACAGGATTCATACATCTGTGTACCTGATCTAATCTATGTATTTGATCTATGTATTTGATTATACAACTCTTGGATGCAGCTTCTGACATTAAGAGATTTAAGACATAGTTTCTACTTTTATTGTTTACAGATTGGACAAATTATTAAATATAAAACGGCTAGTAGAAAATGACAGCCTGACCACCTATATAGTTTGCATTTCTTCTGGTCTTGGGTGGTTAGTGCTTGAAAATCAGAAAGTTCAAACTGCTGTGGTTCTCTTTTGTTATTGTTTGGGAAAGGAATCAGGAACAAGAAATTCCCAAGAGTGATTGTGACTCACTGATTTCATCTTCTTAAGAAATACACTGTTTATTTGGCAAACACATATTTGACATTTATGACCCTTGTTAACTCACCAGAGCAAATTGCTTGCCATCACAGAATACAGAGCAGGGATGGGGTAGTTGTTTTTTTTCTTTCTCTCTCTGAATGTGTGTATGTGTGCAGTTGCATAAATAACCCTTCTGTGACACTATTTCTGTCAAAGTGCTGATATCAGTAGTACAAGGAAAGATGTTGCTAAATCAATGGCATCTCCTAATGGTGTTAGTGCTACTGCATGGGGGGAAGGGGACCAAGGTGAAGCTCAAGGATGGTGGGTTTGAAGATATGGTTATTGCAATTAACCCTACATTACCTGAAGATACCAAAATCATTGACAACATAAAGGTAAGATTTCTCAATATTTTTATTATATTAACACAGCAATTTAGTCATTGCTAGATTACAATATTCTAGAAAAATCCAGGTATTCTATAATCATTATGCTCTCTCGAGCAGGCTGCTGGACATCCTCCCCCAAAAGAATCACTGACGTTTCCATGTAGGGATAACAACAAAATGTTGCAGCATGTAGTGCTTCTGCCCTCTCCTCTAGTCAGTTGGCCAAGCTTCTTTCCAGGATTCTATTTCATTTTAATTCCCTCACATTTGTTATTGTCATTTAAATTTGTTTCATTCTATTTCAAAAACTTAGTCCATAATCTAGTAAAAATGATTGCTCTTCATTAGGCTCTTTTATTTTGGGTGGCAGGGAGTCTCACCGCCTTATGATTTTTGTATTAAAGGTGTTTTTACTTCTGCAAACTTTTGAACTCAAGCTACTTATCCACCTGGATCTAGCTCATTATGAAACCACCAAAATAAATAAATAAATAAATAAATAAATAAATAAATAAATAAATGACAGATCAAAAAGAAAAAAAGAAAAGAAAAAGACTGAAGAGATTAAAGAGAACACAAATTAAAAGGTGTTTGTTTGAATATGCTGCCTTTCACCCAGCAGAAGAACCAATGTGGCTAACAAAAGGTTAAAACAAGATATCTACTACTAGTAGTAGTAGTAATACACCTTTAAAACTTAAAACAAATCATCATATTATTATACCATTAAAAAGTATGAAATCCTTTAAAAACACAAAGAGGAAGTTAAAAAGACAGCACCCGCCCCCCAATAAAATGGCGTAATGTAGCCAATTAATCATTAAATTAATCTGAATAAAATGTCTTTGCATCCTGGCAGAAGGAGAAAAGAGAAGGGAAGAGAATTCCACCAGCTGGAAAACATCCACCAAGCAGAGTCTCTCCAGCATCCTCTCCAAACCTATCTATGGCAGTGGAACTAAGAAAAAACTTCCCCCTGAACATCTCAAAACTCAGGCAGATTTATGGAGAGAGAAACAGCCTTTCAGATAGTCTGGGCTGAAGCTGTGCAGAGTTTTATAGATCATAACCAGTCCTTTGAATTGTGCCCAGAAATCACTTGGTAGCCACCAAAGCTGTTTCAGCAGGAGAAGGAGATGCTCCTTGTAACTGGCATCAGAGAAGTTGCTGGGCAAGATTTTATAGCCCACAAAATTGCCACTCCCTCACACCTGCTTCATCTCAGATGCCAGTGGCACCTAGGAGAGAGCCTTGAAAGAAGTTTCCAGTCTACTCAATTTCAGATTTCTTTTAGCACTGTAGTAGCTCAGCAATTTTTGTGTATTCTACTTTCGTCTCCTCCACACACTTTGAGGGAGAGATGTACAAATGTCCCACATCTGACATTTTTGGAAAAACTAACCTAGGACTCTCTTTGCATGTGTGTCTGTGACTGTGTATGCATACGTGCCAACTTTCAGTAAGAAACACTGTGTAATTTTTTAAAAAAGAAAAGAAGAAAATGAGGTTGCTCACACACTGTAGTATTAGGTTGCTCAGTGCAGAGTACAGAACAGTGCAGTCAACTAGTTCCATCTATCTCTTTATTTAAAACCACCCTCGTTCCTGCTCCTTTAAAAGCAGAGGATACCACCAAGAATTCATCAGGCACAGGGTTCTTTCCCCCCAATGGTCTCCAAACCTGGGGCCCATTCACTCTACACGATTACAGTGCTTTTATAGTGCAATTATAGTGGTTCCATCCTATGGAGTCCTGGGATTTGCAGTTTGGTGATGTTACCCTGTATGTTGGGGATCCTGGGAGGGGCGCCCAAATAACCAAACAACAACACAAGATGGGGAAATTAGACTCGAGCACTCTCTTAAGCTAACGAGAGGCAGGGTAACTTTAGCTGGGATCTTTTAATCCTACGTATACAGCGTCAGGTCAGAGAGTGGCTAGACAAGGTTAAAGTAACAAATAATATTTTATTGAAGACAAACAACATGAAAGACATGACATATCCTAGCTAACTGAGAAGTAGAAATAGAGAGTTTTGGGGGAATGGGTAATACGACACCTGGTCCCATAGTCCTGGAGAGAAGAGGAAGTTGCAGGGGAAGAAACTCAGTGCGGTTCGCTGAGGGGAGCTCACTGGACAAACCAACAGCAAGGCGGGATGGAAGTCCAAAGTAGTCCAAGTGGTCCGGAGCATTCCAAGGAAGGCTCGGAACTTGGTTTTTTTTATAGGGTGGATTTTACCTACAGGCCATGCCATGCTCGGTGAGAACAAAGGAAATTTGTAGCTGGACAAAGGCATTGGAAAAGGTCAGGTTTTACATGATGGGCTTAGCGCTTGATGACAATAGTATGGCCAGTATGCAAATGGCCCAACATAAAGGAATAGCTTG